>BSBM01001397.1:0-117500 GCA_027924585.1 Larix kaempferi | reverse complement strand
AGGTTATACTCCTACATTATATCTTCCAAGTGGTCTTCTTAGGGATATACCAGGTCCATTGGACCCTAGCCTACCCCATTGTTTTTCTCCTGATAACCTTGACCTTCTAGCTCAGCTTGTAAACCGGTTGCTTCAGGAATTCTTTCTTCCGTTCCGGCTTCCAATTCGGTCGTGAGTTCTGGAATATTACGTGGCTTAACTTCATGGTTATCCATTTTTGGGTATTTATTAAGGTAATTATTACCTCTGCGCCCCCAAAAATTAATGGTTGGATTTTCTTTCTTTCCAACAATTTCATCTATTTGCATCCCGCTATCTGACTCCTCAATCTTATGGTGTTTCCTAGGTATTTGACTAGGCAGATGCTTTCTCATAGGGTCTCTATCCTCTCCCTTGGTGATGGATACCATGACATCCTTTACCTCTTTTTCAAATTTATCGAGTCTTGTAAGAACTGAATATTCACTTCATTCTATTTTTCTTTAGACTTCATCATTTCTCCAAGGATTTATTGAAAATTTATCATGATTCAAATCATTTCTTCAACAAGGTAGAAATGTTTTTGCTCATCCACCATCCTATACATCTTTGGTATTTACAACCTCATGATTTTTTATAGTGCTTTCAACACTTTCCTCAACAATTCTTGTTATTCCGAGGTTCCACGGGAGCTTGTTCAACTCTTCTTTAACCACTAAGAGATAGTAACATCACTTCCAAGGTTGAATCTTTCTCTGTGTAATCAAGAACCACAAATTCATTAGGACAACACTTTTATATATAAATATACAAATTTTCAGGCTATCCTATTTGTTAAATGATCAACTATATCATTTATTACTCAAGATTCCCTTATGCATATCATGCTTGGATAGGCCTATTAATGCAGATGAATCTAATCATCCTATTTCCTTAGAGAAGAAAGGTATTTTAGCATGCTCTAATTATTTTTTGTAACACCCTGAATTTCCCATTTTGTTATGTAATAAGGATAAACAAGTATCCATTTAGAAGTAGGAATACTGGAAACATGTTGTATTTAGATATGTTCAAGTTTCAATATGTTATTTTAAATTTCATTAACTCGGCATTTGAGAGTATTTGAACGGGATTCCACTACGGTGACAAACAAAAAAAATAAAAATAAATAATAAATAAGAAGTGGATTTATTATTTAATAAATGAAAAACATTAAAAAATGAAAGCCTAACTAACATGTAATTGAATCTAACTGATTCGAGAAAGAAAACATTTAAAAGTAAAGGAAAACCGAACAACAGTGGTTATTGATTCCAGTACAAAGTACTGAGAGGCAAAGAGGACCGCATTCAATAATGATTCTAGTACCAAGGGTACTAAGAGGCATGGCATGATGTCGAATAAACTGTGAGAGTGCAGTAATCTAGTACCGTGAGTACTGAGAGGCACTGGTTGTGCCAACTGACTACAGCAGGTGTGCAGTTGGGAGAATTTTTCATATTAAGAAAGAAATACTTAAAAGAATAATATTGTTTTCCTCTGGTGGAATCTCGTGGTGCTCAGGGGTGAACTTGAAAGAAATAAGGATTTATTTCTTGCGTTCTATGGAAGGGAGGTTCCTTGTCGATTTTTCTTGTTGATTGAATTTGATTCATAATGGAAGGCACATATAAGTTATACATTCCATTTTATTGAATTGAATTCAAGTCAAATGCAATTAATAATTATGAAAATACCTATCAGATAAGAAGGAATATGTAGTCTGTGAAATTTAAATGTTATTCAATCTTGTTGTGTTTCCTCTACGTTTATTTACTACCAGTTTAGAATTTGAGGTCGAGAATAGAAATTATTATGGATTTACTTTCACATGCAAAGTATGGGAATTATGAGTAAACTTCCTATACTTTAATTTCCTGCTAAGTTATATATTTGAGTCAAAATTTATTAGTATGGACCTTATTTATATCCTAGAACAACTACGATACAACCTGTAGTGGAAATTGATGGATAGGTTGATACAATGTTGATACAATGTAAGGATTGTACCTTTTATAATTACTAGTAGATTCTATTAATATTTTTATGTGAAATATTTTGAGACAAATGCTAGTAAAACAATTATGGATTGCGGTTTTGGAACCAAATAAATTGAGAGATACTTCTTAAAGTCCTAACTAGAAAAACTTCTAGATAAATCTACCCAGGCCTGGAATCCTTTAAATAAGAGTTTCAACAGTACTTATACAATAGTAAGGCTGGAAATGAAGTTGGTTAAACCTTTAAAACCCTAAATACGGGCAGATATTTAACCCTATCCTCACTACTATATAATATTTTAGTTACAAATATTTAAAGATTAAACGAAGAATACAATCCTTTATTTTTTTACGACTTGAATAACCAAATTGTACAAAAAAGGGTTTAATGTAAGGTAAAATTGACAGGGAGGTCAGACATAGAGAAGCCTTGACATACTCGGTCGAAAATATATCGGCTGAGAAATTATAAAAAGAACCAGGGTAAATGTGTAAACATTTTCAACTTGCAACTCCCAATAAATACAAATATATATTAACAACAATAAGGAAAATATTCTACTAATATAAATAAATATTTCTCAACTTGTTGCTTCCAAAATACCGAATTTTCCATAGGTGTTCGGATACACAAAATTTAATGATACATATGCGGGACGAAGCCCTGCTAAGCAAAGGATTTTTCCACGAAAGTGATCAACAGAGAAAGTAATACTTCTTAACAATAGAGCAAAATTGGAGCCAGAAATATTAAAATACAACCGCATTAATAAACAAAAATCCTCGAGGTTTGACACTCTTGGGAGGAGGCCACACAACCCGGACAAAAATACATACTCATTAAACTCGACTATTTATACACTCTCTTTAGTTATTCTTAATGAAAAAGACAAACCCTAATGTAAGGCATCACAATGCCGCAGAAAGACAACAATAAATTATAATGTTGGAAGACAAACCGTATGTGAAATTGTAGCTCCAACAAGTAGTACACACCATTAACTAACATCAGAGAAAAAGGGACATATCCATTCCATCTCAAGAGGTATGTCCATGAAGTAGCTTATGGGATTACCAATTGCAAAAAGGTCTCGTAACTTTCTAAAAACCATGTCTTCCAAGCAACGCCTATATCTTCTACCGCTGCAAAAACATAGAGGATTCAATAAGATAAATGAAAGCTACAGTTTGAAACGTAATAAAAGTACTTAAAGTAAATTCTAACCTGAGATAATGAGCAATCGCAGAGTTCAATCACCCATATAGCGAGCTGCTTTGAAAGTAATATTTCTGAACGAAGGAGGGATGGAAATTTTCTTCCCTGACAGAGGGATTTGGGCCTCAACAAACAATTACAGTGGAGCTCAAGAGATATTCCCTTTCCTTGTGCACAATAACCACATTGAAACTCTATAAACCCCAAGAGCCATGAGCATTCAATGAATCTAGTACAATGCAATGAGTGTGAATGAAGCATAAGCCACGTGCCATAGGACTTAAGCTTATTTAGTGGAAGCCAACCATTAGGGGAGTTTTGAGGTAAAAAATGGGCCTAAAAAAAACGTACCATCAAAATTCACTTTATAAGAACCAATAGGATTCAAGATGATGATGTCAACCATAAGGGTAAAATTTGTAAAAAAACATTGGATGGAAAAAGAAAAAAAACTACTTTTTCTTATCACATTTTTGACATATCTCCTTAACGATTTACCCTAATTTCAATTTTGGGCACTCATTGGGTGCATAATTTAATTATGAATCCAACCCATACTCACCATGCATACTTTGGAGACACCCATGACATGAAAAAAATAAAATTTTAATAAAAAATGTATTTTAATATTAAAATACGTTTTTTTAATTGAATTTTTCATTTTTTCATACCATGGGTGCCTCATAAGTATGTAGTGTGGGTATGAGTTAGATGCATAATTAAATTTCGTATCCAAGGAGTGCCCAAACTTGAAATTTGGGTAAATCAATAAGTAGATATGTCAAAAATACAATAAGAAAAAGTAGTTTTTCTTTTTCCCCTCTAAAATTTAGAAATCTTATTTTATTATTAGAACTCTTATTTTATTATTTCCCTGAGGAGGCCCATTTTAGACCTCAAAATAGATCAAAACAGCGGTAGCGGAGCTCGAGAGCTCAGCCCCTTCCTTGTGCACAATAACCACATTGAAACTCGATAAACCCCAAGAGCCATGAGCATTCAATGAATATACTATAGTGCAATGAGTGTGAATGAAGCATAAGCCACGCACCATAGGACTTACGCTTATTTAGTGGAATCTAGTTCATGCTCCACTTTTCATCTCCACGTTAACTTCGACCAAGGTGTATTATTTATCTTGGTAACTTCTTTAAAAAGGATAGTGACCTAGTTAATAACTTGCATAAAAACAAGATTAAATGAGCTAACATGCTCAGTAAACCATGAGTTGTATCACGACCACACCAAATCTAATTTGAGTAAGAGATGAACCTGGTAATGAATTGTTAGTTAAAGGATATCACTTTATAATTGTCAAGAAATGAATTGCCAAATTTAATAGTTAACACTAGATATTTGTGAAAAGAATAATTGCTTTCAATTCCAAAACAATTTTTTAATGGGGCTATGACAACATGGTATCAGAACTAGGTTAAAACACTTTGACCTTAGTTTACTAAGAGATTGATATAAAAAAAAATTGATTACATATTGTATGACCGAAAATGATCATTGCATGAGATGGATTTTCCGAATCCTGAACAACCCCATTTACCAAATAATTCTGACAACCAACGATCAATCGTATTACAATTGTATTCTTTAGCACTTAATACTGCAAGGACTCAAGAAGAACTTGAGAGAACATGGTAGACATTGAGTGAGGAAGATGAACGCAATCAACTGGCAAGATTTCCGCAAGATCCTAATAGATAAATAGAGTTTATGGAAGGGATTTCAGATCAACATGGCAGAATGGAAGCATGCAGAGAATTTTGGATAGATTTGAACGAAAGGAATTCAGAGATGATGGAGACAGTCAGATCATTAAAGGATGAACTCTTGAACTACAAGGAAGATAATGAAAGGCTAATAAAGATGCAAGAAGATAAACAATAGCTAAATGCCATGTTGATGCAGGACTTGTCAGAACGAAGGAGAAAAAAACCGCCTAGACAGAGTTCCAGCCACACAAATGTAGAAAGGTTTCTGAATAGAGAAGAGGATAACAAAGTTGAAATCATGGATTAACGGGATAAAAGTAAAGCTAAAGAAGCAGAATATTCTGAAGGGGACAAATCTCCACCTTCAAAGAAACAAAAAACTACCAATGAAATACAAGGATAGTTTAAAAATTTTAATTCCCCTACCTTTAATGGTGAACTAAAGTCAGGGCATGAGGCAGAAAATTGGTTGTTAGCCATGAAGAATTATTTCCAGTTGTATAATTACTCTAGCACTCTAAAAGTAAAAACGGTAATTTATATTCTGACTGGAAAGGAAGCCATATGGTGGAAAGAATTGAAGGAAGTTAAAAATATCAAAGTTAACAAGTTCAAGTGGAAACAGTTTCATAAATGTTTTAAAAGGAAATATATGTTGGAATAGTTTTATGATCAGAAAGCAAAGGAGTTCTTTGATCTAGAACTAGGACAAATGTCGATGAAAGTGTTTGTCACTAGATTCATTGAAATGTTGCGTTATGTGCCCTATATCATAAGTGAAGAGGAACAAATTTAGATGTTTTTAAGTTGTTTACCACCAGAATATAGGGACAAAATTGAACTTATGGAGCCTAATACCTAGGAGGAGGCCATGAGAAAGGAGGAATGTTTCTATAATCAAATTAAGCAACGATCGAAGCAACCAAAAATACGGAGAAATAGAATGAGAGAGAAAGCTCAGCAACGACAAAAGGGAAATAAACAAATCACTAACAGGGATCAGACGTGAGGGTATCAAGGAAGTAATTTTAAAGGGTTCAATAATCAAAGAAATTTTGTGTCTCCAAACAACTATAAGTCTAGTGATCAAGGAAATGTACCTGGACAAAGTGGAGAAAAACCAACATACCAAACAATAAATAAAATGACAATGGATATGCAAGGCAGAGTGAAATGTTGGGGATGTAATGGGCCACATTATTTCAGAGATTGTCCACATAAGGAAGGAAACACCAAGGAATTATATAACATTCAAGGATACAACAGTCGAAAATATATCCAAAATGCCACAGATTAGTGCTTCCCTTGATAATCAACAAGCTGATTACTAATCGGCTATGGTTGAGGTAGAAGGTAAAGTTCAAAATTGTTCTGTAACTATGCTAAATTTTGCCTATTACAACTGAAAAATGTAAACTAAATAAATTTAAACATAAGAAATCTAGACTAGTACAATTAGCCACAGGAACAAAACGCAAGGTGGCATAATTAGTAGAAGGTTGTAGTCTAAAAATGAATTTAATGGAGATACAAATAAATATGAATATACCTCCATTGGGATATTACGATGTTTTAATTGGTATGGACTGGTTGGAAAAATATAAAGTGATATTAAATTGTACAGATAAAACTTTCACCTGCGTGGATGACAAGGGAAATCCCAACATTGTCATCAGTATTCCGAGAAAGTGTGCAACACGACAAATTTCCACGATACAATTGAATAAGAGTACAAGGAAAGGCTGTAAATTATTTGCGGCTCAAATTTTGGATGTCTTACAGGAACCTAAGAATTATTTGGAGGACTTACCAGTGCTTAAGGAATTCAATGACGTATTTCCAGAAGAACTTCTGGGATTTCCGCCAAAAGAGACATAGATTTTTCAATTAATTTGATTCCAGGTTCTACTCCTATTTCAAAGGCACCTTATAGAATGAGTGTGCCGGAATTAACAGAACTAAAAATGCAGCTCCAAGATCTCCTAGATAAAAACTATATTAGGCCTAGTGTGTTACCTTGGGGGGAACCTGTTATTTTTGTTAAGAAAAAATAAGGCACATTTAGGTTATGCATTGACTATAGACAGTTGAACAAGATGACTATTAAAAAAAAATACCCCTCACCTCGAATTGATGATCTATTTGATCAGGTACGAGGGTCCAAATTATTTTATAAAATAGATTTAAGATCAGTTTATCACTAGATAAGAATCAAAGATGAAGGTATCCATAAAACAACTTTCCATACTAGGTATGGGAATTATGAGTTCGTGGTGGTACCTTTTGGCCTAACTAATGCACCGTCAGTGTTCATATGTTTAATGAACAATGTGCTCCATAAATATTTGGATAAATTTGTATTAATCTTCATTGACAATATATTGATTTATTCATAGAATGAAGAGGAACATGAACATCATTTATGGATAGTCTTACAAACCTTAAGAGAAAATCAGCTTTATGCAAAATTTAGTAAATGAGATTTTTTTCCAAAATAAGGTGCAGTACTTGGGACATATTATTTCAGATGAGGAGGTATCAGTAGACCCTGATAAAGTAAAATCAATAAATGAATGGACAAAACCAAAATATGTGAAAGAAGTTAGATCGTTCTTGGGTTTGGCAGGGTATTACAGAAGGTTTATTAAATATTTTTCTAAATTAGCTCATCCTATCACTTCCTTACAAAAGAAAAGAATAAAATTTAGTTGGACTCAAAATTGTGAACTTAGTTTTCAAAGGATGAAGCATGGACTGAAAATGACACCAATATTAAAAATTGTTGATCCTCATCAAGATTTTGTAGTATGTACATATTCCTACAAGGAAGGGGTAGGAGGTGTATTGTCCCAGGAATGCCATGTAACAAGTTACAAATCAAGGAAGTTAAAAACACATGAGCTGAATTATGCCACTAGTGACTTGGAGTTGGTAGCAATTATCCATGCCTTAAAAATGTGGCGTCATTATTTAATTAGCAGGAAATTCCTCTTACTCGCTGATAATATTGGACTGAAATATTTATTTGAACAACCTAACCTTAATGGTTATCATTTTTGATCGAGTATGAATTTGAAATTAAACACATTATAGGAAAGGAAAATAAGGTAGCAGATGCTTTAAGCAGGAAAATTCACACCTTGAATTCAATTATAGTGTATTAAAAACAATCTGATCTTAAGGAAAAACTCAAATCAACCTTAAAAAATGACAGTTTTTATAAAGAAACTGAAGCAGAACTTCATTCTAAATTTGATGGAAAACAACTTAAATTTTTTAGCATTAATGAAGAAGGATTTATGATGTTTAAAAACATATATTATATTCCCAACAAAATAGATTTAAGGATTCTAATTTTGGATGAGATGCATAAAAGACCCTATTTGGGTCATCCTGGGTATCAAAAAATGGCGACAACAAAAAAAAAATTATATTATTGGCCGGGGATGAAAAATGAGATTGCTGAATACTTAGCATGATCCCTAGAGTGTCAACACATGAAGGCAGAGCATCAACACCCTACTGTTCTACTACAATTGCTACCCATTCTTGAGTGGAAATGGGAGACAATTCCTATGGAATTTATAATAGGGTTTCCAAGAACTCAAAAACAACATGATGCAATAATGGTGGTAGTGGACAAGTTGAGTAAAGAAACTCACTTTATACCCATAAAATCAACTTATAAGGCCGTCAATGTAGCAAAAATATTTATCAAGGAAATATTCTGATTTCACGGTATACCAAAGGCCATCATATCAGATAGGAACACTAAATTCACCTCTAATTTTTGGAAAGGGTTATTTGTTGCTTTTGGGACACAATTAAATTTCAACACTGCTTATCATCCCCAAACAGATGGACATGCAGAGAGAACAAATCATATTGTAGAGGACATGCTTCGCATATATGTAATGGGTAAGCCGGCAAAGTGGGAGAACTACCTACATTTGGTAGAATTTGCATACAATAATAACTATCAAACTTCAGCTAAGATGAGTCACTTTGAAGTCTTGTATGGTCATAAATGCAATACACCTATTAGTTGGGATGGACCCACCAACATGATTATGCTTGGACCCGAAATGGTAAAATAAATGGAAGACATAGTAACACTTGTAAGACAAAACTTAAAATAAGCGCAGGATCGCCAAAAAAACTATGCAGATTTAAAAAGAACACCTAAGGAGTTTCAGGTTGGAGATCATGTATATTTAAAAGTAAGACCCAAAAGAAGATCACTCAAATTGGGTAACTGTGCAAAATTAGTCCCCAGGTTTTTTGGGCCATTCCAAATATTGGCTCGTGTTGGTCCAGTGGCGTACTAATTAGCAATACTAGCTACTATTAGAGTTCACAATGTGTTTCATGTTTCTTTACTTTAAAAATATGTTCATGAACCTAAACATGTAATTGATTGGAATGTTGTACAGGTGGAACCCGAAGGGGACTTTTAATTCGACCCTATATGCATATTGGACAGGAGAGAGACTCAAATAAGAAGCATAACCATTGCAAAGATAAAAGTGCAATAGAAACATTTTGAACCCGAAGAAGCAACTTGGGAGATGGAGGATGCTATGAGAGAAGCATACCCCCATCTGTTTCAGAACTGAAATTGCGCTGAGGATGGCTTGTTTAAAAGGGGAGGGGAAATGTAACACCCCAGATTTCCCATTTTGTTATGTAGTAAGTATAAACACGTATCCATCTAGAAGTAGGAAGACTGGAAACATGTTGTATTTAGATATGTTCAAGTTTCAGTATGTTATTTTAAATTTCACTAACTCGAAATTGGAGAGTAGTTGAACAGGATTCCACTAGGGTGACAAAAAAACAAAAAAAATAATAAATAATAAATAAGAAGTGAGAATTTATTATTTAATAAATGAAAAACATTAAAGAATGAAATCATGACTAACATGTAACTGAATCTAATTGATTCAAGAAAGAAAAATTTAAAAGTAAAGGAAAAAACGAACAACAAGGGTTGTTGATGCCATTACAAAGTATTGAGAAGTAAAGAAGACCGCATTCAATTATAAGTCTAGTACCAAGGATACTAAGGGGTGTGACATGATGGCGAATAAACTGTGAGAGTGTAGTAATCCAGTATCGTGAGTACTGAGAGGCACCGGTTTTTCCGACTGACTGTAGTAGGTGTGCAGTTGGGATAAATTTTTAGATTAAGAAAGAAATACTTAAAATAAGAACATTGTTGTCCTCTAGTGGAATCCCATGGTTCTTGGGGGTGAACTTGCAAGAAATAAGGATTTATTTCTTTCGTTCTACAGGAGAGAGGTTCCTGGTCGAGTTTTCTTGCTGATTGAATTAGATTTATAGTGAAAGGAACATATAAGTTATACAATCCATTTTATTGAATTGAATTAAGGTCAAATGCTATTAATAATTATGAAAATACCTGTTAGATAAAGCATGAATATGTAGTCTATGAAATTTAAATGTTATTAAATCTTGTTGTGTTTCTTCTATGTTTATTTACTGCAAGTTCAGACTTTGAGGTCGAGAATATAAATTATTATGGATTTACTTTCACATGCAAAGTATGGAAATTATGAGTAAACTGTCTATACTTTAATTTCCTGCTAAGTTATATATTTGAGTCAAAATTTATTAGTATGTACGTTATTTATATCCTAGAACAACTACGATACAACATGTAGTGGAAATTCATGTATAGGTTGTGTTGTCACCACAATCTACTCCAGCAAAATTGTTTAAAATTCCGATGGCACCTATGTAAAGATGGACCTCAGTTCTTGATGCCAGAATATCCACTTGCAACTTTTTTGTCTAAATCCCCAATGTTTGTGTCATCTTGGGTAACTTTTGTTGAAATATCAATTCCATGCAACAAAATCCATTTTCATGGCTTAATTTCATTTAGTAGAATTTAAATTTTTCTTAATATAAAATCATTTTATTAAGTTTGATTTTATATTTCTACTCACCTCATCCCACTCATTATCTCACTTCACCTACCCATCTACCTCACCATTCCACTCTCGTTCTTATTCCCTCTCCACATGGATTCCATTAAAATTACAATATTCATCTTATGTTATAACTATCACTCCATTAATAAACGCCCATTCATGCATTCACGCTCGTGTATCAAGCACTCAAGTGTCGAGAGCACTAAGCCTTTGTTATATATTAAATATTCGAGAATACATAAAGACCGGCTATAAAGAATGAGCTCAAGTCTATATCGAGGGTGTCATTATGGATGAGAAAGAGTGTTAAGGAGGGGTTCCAACCAAAAGGGCTGATACTGTATTTGCAGGATCATGTATTACATTTTCTTGGTTATTAAGAATGCTTTGAGTGATTATGTACCATTGAGCCTGTTTGTTTTAATTTGAAGTGATAAATATTATATGCTTTCATGATTCTTTCCTGTACTTGGATTCTTGTGAATAGTATATATATTTATCAGTGATCTGAAACAAAGCTGGTTCTTTCCTTAGATAAGTTCATTCTCGTGCTCTTTTTGGCCTTCATATTATGCTTATACATTCACTGTTGGATAATCTCATATGTTAGCCTGATCTCAGCTATATTCATTTGCTTATGAACTCACATACCTAGCCATCTTTTCAACAGTTTTTAAAGATTTCTCTAGGCTTTGAACCTAGAAGTCAAGGTGCAAACTCTAGTGATAACATCTTCCGGCGCCGTTGTCGGGGACGGAAGCGAAGATATCTTCCCCGGGAAGAACAACAATGTCACGTCCCCACCCATCATACCAGTGCGATGGAGAGAACGTGATGCTAAAACTGGGCATCTGACCCCATGATTACTAAATAAAGATTCACATAATATAAAAGACACATGCAGATGTATATATATATATATATGTACAGGAAAACACAGCGAAAGTAAATTCAATTACACATCTAGCATACATTCAACATATTCATGCAATTCATCAATTAAAGACAATATAGAATTAACACAACATAGTACTTATCTTATAACAAAGTAGTCCCGAGCAACTGGCTATGCAACTGCAATGTTCCACCCAACCATAGGCCAGTTGTGCTTGTCAATATCACAACACAACTGCCACCCCCCGAGTCGGGAATGATATCTACAAGGAAAAAGGGAACAACAGACTCACACATAGCCCAAATATACACCAAAATCAGCCAAGCCAATCTACAGTTGGGTTTATCAAGCTGTTAAGGAAATGGAAAGGGAGAATTGCTAAGCTAGTGAGCTCACCCCAAAGATATGGACACCCTCTGTAAGATCTATCTATCTTGGTCCCCACAATACCTACACACCTAGCACAAAGAAGTATTCCCTTCACTACTACACAACCCCTCAAGCCATACCTTCCATTCTAGTGTTCTTCAAGGTGTGCATAGAAGAGCAACCAACCCTTTTGATCTTCTTGAGAGGTTACCTCCTCACTAGGTTTATCAAGCCAATTTTGGTCCACTTCCACTCATAATTCTTGCTAACAAGTTCCAATCAAAACAGGGATGCACACAACAGCAAAATCACAAGTGTTGGGTATGAAGAAAAACGTGGGAAACCAAAAACGAAGTGGTAGATTGGGAATCAACCACGGGAGAGAAAAACAATTTCCTGAAAACCTTCATGGGCATTCCAGGGGCAGAAACGACCTCCATAAACTCCCAAAACGTGACTCCCTTTCTCTCAACCAGTGTGCAATACAAAAACGAGCTCCCAACTATGGAAAATGCAAGAAAATGGTAGAAAACGTGAAGGAGAAAGACCCAGCTAGCTCAAACTGCGTGAGAGAGCAAAGACAATGGGTGAAGAAATGGCTTTGGGCACAATTTTGTGGGTGTTTTCTTTCCCCAGAAGAAAAAGTACGTTTTCCCAGGTTGATGTCTTGCCCATGCACGAAATTGGCTGCCATACCTCTTCACTCCCAAGGCATTAACTACCTCAACCAACTCCTAGAAGAATTAAATGATTGGGTGCAATAAGTCAAAATGGGTAGTTGGGGTTCATTCATTGACATTTGGCTTATCACCATTGGCTAAAGGGTTTGAATAATTTCCCTCCCTATTCCTTGTAGAATCATGCCCCCATCTCTTTGTTGAATTGCATAGCTAGTTGTGGGTATTTCATTAAAATTCATATTTACATGATGTCTTAATTTCTATTGTGCATAGCTAGCACAAGAACTATATCCATCGATTTTTAATTACCGATACATAAAATGATAAATCAATGGCGGTGCCTTGGACTTGAGCTCCTCACCATGAATTAATAACGATATTTACATCATTTACAATTTTATTGCAATGGGATCGAGATGGGGACGTGACATTCCCCTCCCCTTACATTAGCACTGTCCTCAGTGCTCATCAAAATTGAACAAAAATGAATTTTCCACTCTCATGGCATCCTCTAGTTCCCATGTAGCCTCATCGAGACCAGAGTGCTTCCATTGCACCTTTACCTGTCCGATGGCTCGGTTCCGGAGCAATGTTAATTTCGTGTCTAGGATGCGCAATGGATCTGTTTGGAACTCTCCCTCGGGTTCCACCTGGATCACATCCCAATTAATCACATGGTTAGGATCATGTACATATTTCTTAAGCAAAGAGACATGAAACATATTATGAGCTCTAGTGCTAACAGGCAATGCAAGTCTATATGCAACTGGCCCTATTCTTTCAAGCACTTCAAATGGCCCACAATATCTAGGTGATATCTTGGCACAACTCCCAAGCTTCAAGGAAACATTCCTTGGCCTCACTCTAAGATACACATGATCCCCAACACTGAATTCCCTATGCACCCTATGCTTATCTGCATAGCTTTTGTGTCTATCCTGGGCTGCTTTTAAATTCTGCCTGATCTTTGCAACCTCTTGTTCCATTTCCTTAAGCAATTCTGGACCAAGTACAATTATGTTCATTGGATTGTCCCAAGTCACTGGTGTCCTACACCTTCTACCATACAGAGCCTCATATGGACTCATTCCCAATGATTCTTGCTGCCCATTTTTATATGCAAACTCTACCAGGTGTAGATAATCCTCCCACTTGGATGGCTTGTCCATTACATACATGCGAAGCATGTCTTCAAGCACCTGATTTACTCTTTTTGTTTGCCCGTCTGTTTGAGGATGGTACGCGGTACTAAAGTTCAACTGTGTACCTAAATCTACAAAGAGACCTTTCCAAAAATTGGAAGTGAACTTGGTATCCCTGTCAGAAATTATTGCCTTAGGAAATCCATGTAATCTGAAAATTTCCTTCATGAAAATATTTGCAATGGCATCGGTTTTATGTGTGGACTTAACCGGTATAAAATGTGTTGCTTTTGTTAACTTCTCCACCACAACCATGATGGAATCATGTTGTCCCACAGTCATTGGAAATCTTGTAATAAAATCCATGGAAATTATTTCCCATTTCCATTCTGGAATTGGCACTGGGTGCAATAAACCTGCGGGGTGTTGGTGTTCAACCTTCACCTGCTGACATTTCATGCACTTAGAAATGTATTCAGCGACATCCTTCTTCATCCCTGGCCAAAAATAATATTTTCTTACTGTACCAATTGTTTTCTGATATCCTGGGTGACCAGAGTATGGAGCTTTATGGATTTCATCCATAACAATCCTCCTCAAGTCTGCCACATTTGGAATATAGAATCTATTTTTATAAGTAAGAAGTCCGTCTTCCTCCAAAATATATCCTTCATACTTCTTTTCAAGGTCTTGTTGTTGCAATTTGTCCTTTATCTGCACATACGCTTCACCCTCAGCAATATGGTTAATAATTTGTTGTCTCAAATCTAGTTTGCAAGTACTAAGTGTTGCCACATGCATTTGATGTACTTTCCCACTGAGTGCATCCGCTACCTTGTTTTCTTTCTCTTTTATGTGTTTGATTTCAAAATCAAATTCACACAAAATTTCCAACCATCTAGCTTGCCTAGCATTTAAAGTTGGCTGATTAAACAAGTATTTCAGATCACAATGGTCTGTCCTTAACTCAAATTCCCTTCCCATTAAGTAATGCCTCCACATCTTTAAAGCATGTACTATGGCTACAATTTCTATATCATGAGTAGCGTAGTTCTTCTCATGCTCCTTCAAATTTATTGACTCATAGCTTATCACATGGTTTTCTTGCATAAGAACTCCTCCAAGTCCTTGATTGCATGCATCGGTACACACCACAAAGTCTTTTTCTGGGTCTGCAATTTTCAAAATTGGTGCACTCGTAAGAAGATTCTTCAACCATTGGAAACTTTCCTCACATCTTGGTGACCATTCAAACTTTATCCCCTTCTTTTGCAAAGAAGTGATCGGGTTTGCGACCTTGGAGAACCCTTCGATAAACCTCCTGTAGTAACCAGCAAGGCCCATAAAAGATATCACATCTGTCACATTTCTTGGAGTTGGCCAATTCATGATGGCTTCAATCTTCTCAGGGTCTGCAAATATTCCTTCGTCGGAGATGATGTGACCCAAATAATGAATTCTATCTTTATAAGAGTCACATTTGCTCAACTTTGCATACAGCTTATGCTCCCTTAGTAATTGCAATGTCATTCTCAAATGTTCTTCATGCTCTTCTTCATTCTTAGAATAGATGAGAATGTCGTCTAGAAATACGAGAACAAACTTGTCCAAATACTTGCTAAAAACACTATTCATGAGACACATGAATGTAGCTGGTGCATTTGTGAGACCAAATGGTACCACCAAAAACTCATAGTTCCCATAGCTTGTTCTAAAGGTTGTCTTATGAATATCTTCCTCTTTGATTCTTACCTGATGATAACCATACCTCAAGTCAATCTTTGAAAATACCTTTGCTCCTCTCATTTGATCAAAAAGGTCATCAATTCGGGGCAATGGGTATTTGTTCTTCACAATGACTTTGTTCAACTGCCTGTAGTCAATACATAGCCGGAGTGTTCCATCTTTCTTTTTCACAAATAGAACAAGTGCTCCCCACGGGGACACAATTGGCTTGATATATTTCTTTTCCAACAACTCTTGTAATTGCATTTTCAATTCTAGCAATTCCGGTGAACTCATCCTGCAGAGTGTCTTAGACACTGGTGCATCTCCTAGCACAAGTTCAATTGTAAAATCAATGTCTCTCTTTGGAGGAAGTCCTGGAATCTCATTAAGAAAAACATCCCTGAGTTCTTGCAATACATGATAGTCCTCCAATTTAAGAGTTTCATTCTCTGTTGCCTCTAAAACATGGGCTGCATACAATTGACAACCCTTTCTACAGAACTTCTTAAGCTGCATGGCTGAAACCTGCCTAACAAAAGTCACCTTTGGAATTCCTTTTACAACCCTTGGGTTTCCTTCTTCGTCCAGGCATTCAAACATCTTATTGTAGCAGTCAAGTTTAACCCTGTGTGCTTCTAACCAATCCATTCCAATGAGAATATCATAGGAACCCAGTGGTAAGATATTCAGATTTGCGTAAGTGAATATCCCATCCATCTCTGATGGACACTTCTCTACAATTTCACTAACTTTTCTCTTGGTTCCAATGGCTAGTTGAACTAACCAAGATTTACTATGCTTTAATTTCTTAAAAGCACAAATCTCAACAATTTTAGGAATGACATAACTGTGAGTAGATCCAGGATCAATCAAAATAGAAATAGATTGCTTAGCAATCTTACCTTCAACTTCAACCACAGTTGATTGATGATCTGCTTGGCGGTCGTCTAGTGCTGCATAGATTCTAGGGATTTTCCTCGCCACTTGACCCACAGTTTCAGCTCCTTGGATGTTCTGAACTTGATTTGCATTCCCATTCCGATGTGGACAGTTCCTAAGCATGTGGTCTCCTCCACAACCCCAACATTGAAGTGGTTCTCTTGGCTCCTTTGGATCTCTTGGCTTGACTCCCATCATCCTAGTTGGCTTAGACACAACCTGTGATGGTTTCCTTTGTTGATTTCTGAATTGAGGAGGGTTGAACCCTTCTTCCTTTGATCAAACTTTTCATTATCTTCTCTGCAACTTTGCAACTCCACCCTTAGGCTTCTCATGGTGGCTGCAATACCTGGAGGAGTCTCTTGATTTCTTCTCCCATTAGATTCTATTTCATCATTTTCAACATGTATGTTCTCCCCCATGGCATCTATCTCAGGCTCATAGGGATCATGTGCATCATCCATGATGTTGATTTTCTTGGCCCAACCAAGACCCAAAACTTCCAACTGCACTATCTAGAAGGATGCCCTGATGTAACTATGGTTCTGCAAAATATGCTCATCAACACAATTGTTAGCTGCATTATATTCTCAAAAATTCATAAATTACTTTCATGCACGTGGAAAAAATATTATATTGACAATTTGTCAAATCATAGAATTTTCTCACAATCAACGACATATGAGGGGGACGACGGGGGTCAAGGGGGCTTTCCCCCTTGGGCACTGTTGGGTGGGTCGAGGGCATCGTCCTCATTTTTTTTTTTTTGTAAAACCTTCAATTGCGTGCAATCTGGCGCATAAGTTTCATGGCAATTTTTCCATTTTCGGCACTTGAAAATCTCACTAAAAAATTGCAGAAATCCTCTGTTTCGGCGGACTTCGCCATTCTCTTCCGACCCGTTGCGGAGCAACTCGCCGAGTTTTGCCGGTCGGCGAACTCAGCTTTCTCTTCCGACCCGTTGTGGAGCATCTCACCGAGTTATGCCGATCGGCGAACTCAAAGTTTCTGGCCGATACGTTGTGGAGCAACTCGCCGGGTTCTGTCGGTCGAAGAACCCAGCTTTTCCTGTCGATCCGTTTCGGCTCCACTCAGCAAGTTTCGCCGATCCGTTTCGGCTCCACTTAGTGAGTTTTTCCGATCCATTTCGGCTCCACTCAGCGAGTTTCGCCAAAAAAATTTCCATCTTTTTCGCCGAACTTGTTGACTTTCGCCGATTTGGCGGACTTAAAATTTCCCGCCGACCACTTCGGCTCAAACTCGCCAATTCTCGCCGACTGCTTTCAACGCAAACTCACCAGTTCTGGCCGACCGTTTTGGCGAAACTTGCGATTCGTCGCCGACCCATTTCGGCGTAAAAACTCAAAATCTAGCGCCGACATAGACTTAGACAAAATTTTCAAAAACACTAAGAAAAATTTGAAATTTTTCATTCCTTCTGTGATGATCGCTGCTCAAGAGGAGGTGATCGTACCTCTACAAATTATCCAACTTAGCCCATTTAGGCCTGATGTTGTAACCTGTGGTGATCAGGAAGGGATCTCCCCTTTGTAACTGTGATCAGATTTGGCCCATAGAGGTCCAATGCTGTAGCCTATGGCTCTGGTACCATTCCGTCACGTCCCCACCCATCATACCAGTGCGATGGAGAGAACGTGATGCTAAAACTGGGCATCTGACCCCATGCTTACTAAATAAAGATTCACATAATATAAACGACACATGCAGATGTATATATATGTACAAGAAAACACAGCGGAAGTAAATTCAATTACACATCCAGCATACATTTATCATATTCATGCCATTCATCAATTAAAGACAATACATAATTAACACAAGAGAGTACTTATCTTATAACAAAGTAGTCCCGAGCAATTGGCTATGCAACTGCAACGTTCCACCCA
This sequence comes from Larix kaempferi, assembly GCA_027924585.1. Lineage (NCBI taxonomy): Eukaryota > Viridiplantae > Streptophyta > Pinopsida > Pinales > Pinaceae > Larix > Larix kaempferi. Next base: position 98,925 of record BSBM01001397.1, on the reverse strand, counting down.
ACCATAGGCCATTTGTGCTTGTCAATCTCACAACACAACTACCACCCCCGAGCTGGGCATGATATCTACAAGGAAAAAGGGAACAGCAGACTCACACATAGTCCAAAGATACACCAAAATCAGCCAAGCCAATCTACAGTTGGGTTTATCAGGCTGCTAAGGAAATGGAAAGGGAGAATTGTTAAGCTAGTGAGCTCACCCCAGAGATATGGACACCCTCTGCAATATCTATCTAGCTTGGTCCCCACAATACCTACACACCTGGAACAAGGAAGTATTCCCTTCACTACTACACAGTCCCTCGGGCCATACCTTCCATTCTAGTGTTCTTCAAGGTGTGCATAGAAGAGCAACCAGCCCTTTAGATCTTCTTGAGAAGTTACCTCCTCACTAGGTTTATCAAGCCAATTCTGGTCCACTTCCACTCCTAATTCTTGCTCACAAGTTCCAACAAAAACAGGGATGCACACAACAGCAAAATCACAAGTGTTGGGTATGAAGAAAAACGTGGGCAACCAAAAACGAAGTGGTAGATTGGGAATCAACCATGGGAGAGAAAAACAGTTTCCTGAAAACGTTCATGGGCATTCTAGGGGCAGAAACGACCTCCATAAAATCCCAAAATGTGACTCCCTTTCTCCCAGCCACTATGCAATACAAAAACGAGCTCCCAGCTATGGAAAATGCAGGAAAATGGTAGAAAACGTGAAGGAGAAAGACCCATCTAGCTCAAATTGCATGAGAGAGCAAAGACAATGGGTGAAGAAATGGCTTTGGGCACAATTTCCTGGGTGTTTTCTTGCCCCATAAGAAAAAGTATGTTTTCCCAGGTTGATGGCTTGCCCATGCACGAAATTGGTTGCCATACCTCTTCATTCCCAATGCATTAACTATCTCAACCAACTTTTAGAAAAATTAAATGATTGGGTGCAATAAGTCAAAATGGGTAGTTGGGGTTCATTCATTGACATTTGTCTTATCACCATTGGCTCAAGGGTTTGAATAATTTCCCTCCCTATTCCTAGTAGAATCATGCCCCCATCTCTTTGTTGAATTGCATAGCTAGTTGTGGGTATTTCATTAAAATTCATATTTACATGATGTCTTAATTTCTATTGTGCATAGCTAGCATAAGAACTATATCCATCGATTTTTAATTGCCGATACATAAAACGATAAATCAATGGTGGGGCCTTGGCCTTGAGCTCCTCACCATGACTTAATAACGATATTTACATCATTTACAATTTTATTACAATGGGGTCGAGATGGGGACGTGACAAACAACAATCAGATACAGTCTTTGATGGTGAACAAGGTCTAGTTACACAGTTGGGACTGCAATAGTTTCACCATGGTGACTCCACTGGGAAGAGATCCATTGGCGACTCCAATCCAGCTCTAAGCAAATTCATAGACTCCACTGGAGGATGAGGCATATTGACAGAAACATGGAAGGACATTGTGAAAAAACCAAGTATTCAGGCTTAAGTTTTCTCCAGGATGTAATTATATTTGTTGTTAATAACTTCTTGTCCTTCCCAGAACATATCAAAAGGATTTTCTATTGCTTATTGTATTCAAAGGATGACCTAAAATATGCATTTGAATACCCTTCCTTTCAAATTGTGAATATACCTTCTCCTTGTATAGATGACTTTGACCAAGAGCCTTCGTCTGAGCCATGTAATGTATATGATCAATCCTGTGAGCCTCAAGAGACCAAGGCTGATATCATACCTCCTACGTTTAATCCTATATCTTCCAAGATCCAGGACAAATATAGGTCTCTTAATTTGCCTTCTATTCTTCGTGATTTTCCTCCAAAGCATTACAAGTATCTCCCTGTGTTTGATGGAGAAAACCTTACAGCTAAAAAACACATACAGGCCTTTGAGCATTTCACATACCTTTTTGAAATTGAGCATAATGATGTTTACATGAGAGCTTTTGCTTAGTCATTGCAAGGGGATGCTAAGGAATGGTTTAGGTATTTGCATCCTGGGTCAATTAGTTCATGGGAGGAACTAAGGTATGCCTTTCTATATTTTTGGGGTGAGAGAAAATCATTGGATCAATATCTTTCAGAGTTTCGTGCTCTGAAAAGACAGAAGGATGAAACTGTTTCTATGTTTAATAGGAGATTTTCAGGTTTTTATTACAAGATGCCTAAGGAGATCCAACCTTCTGAGGTTGCTTCCAGACTGAGTTATGCAATGGCCTTTCATCCATATTTAGCACTTCTTCTTAAGGAGAGAAAGTCTATGACTTTGCAGCAGATGTTCAATGATGCCCAAGAAATAGAAGATAACCTACAAGCTTGTGGAAAGTATGTACATCAGATTTGTAATGAAGACTTGAAAGAGGAAGCTCATGAACCAAAAAGGTTAGGTTTGGATGCAGAAGAACACGATCAAGACTATCCGCAGAAAAAAAAAATTTCCTTGACCTCTCATGTTTTTCAAAATGCAGATATATTATTCTCGGATTTCTCTTGCTTTCCAGATCCTAAGATCACTAAATCAGATTTTTCTTCTTCTAAACATGGTTTTATGAAATTGATTGTGCTGATAATTGTCGTAAGAATTATGCTGAAAATGATAGTGATTATCTTGTTTCAAAGAAGGTTGTTGCTTCAAAGCGTCTAGCAGTGGATACTCAAAATCAACAAGCCTTATTTCTTTATAGTGATATTCAAAATTTTATGGTCCCCAAATTTTGTCAAATTTTTTATTTGCAAGATAATCCTATTGAAGAATCTTATGTTTGCAAACATGGAGCGTATTTAGAGGATGATGATTTAATAAGTGAAGGTCAGCCCATTTTTTATGAATATGATGATGATTTCAAAGGCCAAGATCCAGATATTTGTGATGTAACAACATCTAACCAACAGATTTGTGAAGACATTCAGTTTATCATCTATGGAAGCACGGAAGAGGAGGATCAGTTTAATGATTATCATGATGATATTGTTGAGGTTGTTGTTCAAGGAACTTGTGAACATATTCAGGATGACCTTGATACCTTCGGTTGTCAATGCCTTAATGATGTTCATACTTTTTTTCCAGCAGAACAAATGAAATATTAGTTGATAATTTAAGGCAAATGAACAATGTGGCCTTCCGTATCAGCTGGAAATGCAGCAAAATTGGCAGGACCCAGTGGCCATCTATATGGAGTCATGGTTTTCAGAAAATTTCAGCCTTACAGAGTGTGGAATCAAAGAGGATTATGGTTGCAAGTATGCTTTGCAAATCAATTTCTGTTTCAAAGGTTAAATTTTTTTATGGTTTCTATCTACATTCAAGAAGTTCTTACAGTCGGTTGGATGTTATCATGGCTTCATTGGAAGTATGATTGCACATGATTAGCCTGTTTCTATCGATTAGAAGTAGAAGTAGGTAGGAGAATAAGCTTGTCATACGAGCAAGTAGATTCTTTTCAGTTTGTATTGGTGTACAGTTTTTCAACAGATTTGTTTTCAGTATGTTGGCTTGCAGTAGATCGATAGACTCCAATCCAATGGACAAGGCATTATACAGTTGTGTATTTCCATATTGCAGTTTGCTTGTAGAAGTGGTGTGTTTCAGCTTGCAAGTTTTTTTTGGTTTGCATGATGTGGATATTTCCAGAGAAGCTTTGGTTCTTAGAGCAGGGTATTCTTACAGTTTGCAGAGCAAGTATTGTGAACAGTGATGAATAGAAGGCACAAGGTTTGCATGTTCTTAGCAGCTCACAAGGAGCATGCCATCCCCAAACAGAGCCAAATGTTGTCACCAGAATCTACTCCAACAAAATTGTTTAAAATTCCGGTGGCGCCTATGTAAAGATGGACCTCAGTTCTTGCTGTCAGAATATCCACTTGCAATTTTTTTGTCTAAGTCCCCAATGTTTGTGTCATCTTGGGTCAATTTTTTTGAAATATCAAGTCCATGCAACAAAGTCCATTTTCATGGCTTAATTTCATTTAATAGAATTTAACTTTTTCTTAATATAAAATCATTTTATTAAGTTTGATTTTATATTTCTACTCACCTCATCCCACTCATTCTCTTGCCTATCTATCCCACTCATTATCCCACTTCACCTACCCATCTACCTCACCATTCCACTCTCGTTCTTATTCCCTCTCCACATGGATTCCATTAAAATTACCATATTCATCTTATGTTATAACTATCACTCCATTAATAAATGCCCATTCATGCATTCAAGCTCGTGTATCAAGCACTCAAGTGTAGAGAGCACTAAGCCTTTGTTTTATATTTAATATTCGAGAATACACAAAGACCAACTGTAAAGGAATGAGCTCAAGTCTAGATCGAGGGGCTCATTATGGATGAGAAAGAGTGTTAAGGAGGGGTTCTAGCCGAGAGGGCTGATATTGTATTTGCAGGAGCATGTATTACATTTTCTTGGTTATTAAGAATGCTTTGAGTGATTATGTACCATTGAGCCTGCTTTGTTTTAATTTGAAGTGATAAATATTATATGCTTTCATCATTCTTTCCTATACTTGGATTCGTGTGAACGGTCTGTATATTGTGAACAGTCTATATATTTATTAGTGATCTGAAACAGAGCTGGTTCTTTCCTTAGATAAGTTCATTCTCGTGCTCTTTTTGGCCTTCATATTATGCTTATACATTCATTGTTGGCTAATCTGATATGTTATCCCGATCTCAGCTATATTCATTTTCTTATGAACTCACATACCTAGCCATCTTTTCAATAGTTTTTTAAGATTTCTCTAGGCTTTGAACCTAACAGTCAAGGTGCAAACTCTATGATATCACGTTGATAGAATTTTGATACAATGTAAGGATTCTAACTTTTATAATTAGTAGTAGCTTCTATTAATCTTTTTATGTGAAATATTTTGAGACAAATGCCAATAAACAAATTATGATTCTAGATAAATATACCCAGACTTGGAATCCTTTAAATAAGAGTCCTTATACAAGTAAAATTGAAAATAAAGCTGGTTAAACCTTTAAAACCCTAAATATGGGCAAATATTTAACCCTATCCTCAATACTATCGAGTCTTTTAGTTACAAATATTGAAAGACTGAACGAAGAAGACAATCCTTTATTGTCTTACGACCCGAACAACCAAATTGTACAAAAAGGGGGTTAATGTAAGGTAAAATTGACTGGAAGGTTAGACACAGAGAAGCCCTAACCTACTCAGTCGAAAATATATCGTCTAAGAAATTATAAAAAGAACCAGGGTAACTGTGTAAGCATTTTCAACTTGTAACTCCCAATAAATACAAATATATTATAACAACAATAAGGAAAATATTATGCTAATACAAATAAATATTTCTCAACTTGTTTCTCCCAAAATACCGAATTTGTTACAGGAGTTCAGATACACAAAATTCAATGATACAAATGCGGGATGAAGCCCTGGTAAACAAAGGATTTTCCATGAAAGTGATCAACAGAGAAAGTAATACTTCTTAACAATATAGAAAAATTGGAGCCAAAAATATTGAATTCCAGCCGCATTAATAAACAAAAATCCTTGAGGTTCAGCACTCCTGGGAGGAGGCCACACAACCAGGAAACAAATACATACTCATTAATATCGACTGTTTAGACACTCTTCTTTAGGTATTCTTTATGAAAAATACAATCCCTAATGTAAGGCATCATAATGCCCCAGACATACATCAAGAAATTATAATGTTGGAAGACAAACCCTATGTGAACTCGCCGCTCCAACAAGTAGTACACACCATCAACTAACATCAGAGCAAAAGGGACATCTCCATTACAGCTCAAGAGGTATGGCCATGAAGTAGCTTATGGGATTATAGATTGTAGAAAGGTCTTGTAACTTTCTAAAACCATGTCTTCAAAGCAATGCCTATATCTTCTACCACTACAAAAACAGAGAGGAGTCAATAATAAATGAAAGCTACAGTTTGAAACATAAGAAAAGTACTTGAAGTAATACAAAAGAAATTCCAACCTGAGATAATGAGCAATCACAGAGTTCAATCAACCATATAGCGAGCTTCTTTGAAAGTAAGCTTTCTTAACGAAGGAGGGATGACAATTTTCTTCCCTGGCAGAGGGCTTTGGGCCTTAACAAACGTGGTAACGGATCTCAAGAGCTCTTCCCTTTCCTTTTTTTTTTTCAACAAGAAAAAAAAACCCTTTGCTATTCATGAGATTGAATCAAAAGGATTTACAATATTCCTATCCCAAAGATAATGAAGGCGTAGACTTTCAGTTTGACTATAAAAACCATGAAATAAAATAACCTAACAAAACCATTAAAAATCTTCATTTGCAAATACATTCCAGTATTGTTGGGAATTAATAAAAACTCCATACAATATTTCAGAAAGTAATTCCATCAGCACCTATACAAAACAGAGATTCTGAACTGAAATAAAAAACCATCAATAGAGCTGGACAAGTAGAATTTCTGGAGGCCTGGGTGCATTGAAGTGAGTAATCTCCAGGAAACCTTCCTCCAACTGAAGACCTCGTTTAGAAAGCCGATCCGCCCTTAGATTGTACATACGCGAAACATGTTTGAGAGAGTATTGCTCCGAGTGGTTCAATAATAATCTGACCTTCTTCTTCCAATGTTCAAGGGATGCCACATTAAGAACATTTGTGAAAGATGCCCAGCCAATAATGACTGTTGAGTCTCCAAAGAGTTGAGCATTAGAAACCTTCAGTTCCTTCAAATAGGATAAAAGACACCACAGGCCCAATAATTCTTCCCGGGTATTGCTTCCCTCCCCATAGCCCAGAGCAAGTTCGTAGTGTTCAGTGTGGGAAATGAAAATGCATGCCCCTACACCACATCTATCGAGCTATTCTGCACCATCAAAAAAAGCAAGGATACTCGGCTCCACAGTGGGTGCATGACGGATCTTCACTCTATGAATTGTCTTCTCCATACTTGCACAAGATAAAATATTCACAATGAATTGTGAAGCACTGCAGAAAGCGAAGTTATACTCCCCAAATAGAATCCTGTTACGAAGTTTCCAAATTCCCCACAAGAAATATAATGGGAAGGAAATGGAGGCCCGATGGTTCTTATGCCATTGTTGAAGAATAGAAGAAATTGATGACAAACCCCTGTTTAACAGAAATCCCCACTGGTCCGTGGCAAAAGACCACAGTTGAATCGTAACACTGCACGTTGAAAATAGGTGTTCAACGGTCTCGGCAGCACGATGACATAAAGTGCAAGTATTGGGTCCATAACCCCCCCTCCTGATGAAATTATCCACGGTCATAATCCGGTTGTTAAGAAGGAGCCAGCAAAAACAACGAATTTTAAGAGCCGGCCATTGCCAAAGACTGTTAAACCACCAATGTCTTAGCCCAGTAACCTCCAATTGAACAATGGACTCATAAGCATTGCAGGTACGGATCTCCCCACAGTCCTCCTGCCAGCAACAAAAGAGTGTATCTAGATCCTCGGAAAGAACAATACCAGCATGAGATAATTGTTTTACGAAAGCATTCCACTCCACTTCCGCTTCCTCCGTCAGTCCAAGATCTACAACAGACCGCCAATACTGTGGGTTGTCATCATCCAAAGGGCGTCGAGCATGGTTCAAGTAGAATAAACCCTGTTGATGAAGTAAAGAGATGGTCTCATGTGAAAGGAAAATATCACAGCCAGCAATCGGTTCCACACCAACGTGGATCTGGGAACCATTTCCCACCCGCCAGCGAAGATGAGCCATTAAAACAGGAATTGAATCGAGCAGACCACTCCAGAAATTAGAAACCCCAGCCTTTTTCCAAGACCGACCACGTAGCCAACTAATGACAGAGTCACCCTTAAGGTATTTATCCCGCACAAGAAGACCCCATAATCCCGAGTGAGTCAAATCCCTCCAAAGACTTTTAAGATGTAAAGCCCTGTAAGTCCAAGGAATATTCCTAATACCCCAGCCTCCATACTTCCTCGGGATTGATAAATGATGCCACACAGTCAAATAGATACCCTTCTTGCCATCTCTGCCAGACCAGAGGAAATTAAAAGATAAACTTCTCAGAGAGTTCAAAATAGAAACAGGAACTTTGGCTAGAGTGAGCCCATAGACGGACAGGTTAGATAAAACTGAGTTTAGGAGAATAAGACGGCCGCCAAGGGACAGTTATCGATTATACCAGCTCGAGATCTTTCTCTCGAACTTCCTGATAAGCCATTTCCAATCCTGGATCAGATAGTCATTAGGCTTAAGGTGGTACCCTAGGTACTTGAAGCCTTCAGAAAGTCCTTTGAATTCAAAAGGGAAGAGCCTCCCAAGAATAAGACAATCCGTGGAACACAAGTTTTGAAAGTAGATACAGGATTTTGGAATGTTGATAATCATTCCAGTGGCCTTACAAAAAAGATCCAAGAGGTCCTTGTAATGAAACCATTCTCCGAGAATACCAACACCGAACAATAAGACATCATCTACAAAGAAGAGATGAGTTATATGAAGGTTTTTGGATACTTTAATACCTGATATTCTACCCGCAGCTTTAGCATGAATCAGAAGTCTGCTAAGACCCTCTATAACCAGAAGGAAAAGTAAGGGTGAAATGGGGCAACCCTGTCGTAAACCCCGATTTCCCTTAAAGAAAGGAGTTGGACAGCCATTGACAAGTACAGCAAAGTTCACCGAAGTGATACAGCCCAAGATCCAGTTAGTGATCAAAAGATTTATGCCAGCATTCAAAAGAAGGAGTCTGAGGAAGGACCAATCCACCAAATCGTAAGCCTTGAACAAGCCCAATTTAAGTACAATGGAGGAAGCCCGACTAAGCTTCACAGAGTGAATCGTCTCCTGAGCAGTCCCAATAGCATCAAAAATCAGTCTCCCGTGAAGGAAGCCAAATTGTTCATCAGAGATGCCTCATGACAACCCAACTTTAATACGGTCTGCAATCACTTTGGAGATCGCCTTATAAAGAAGGTTGCAGAGTGAAATGGGACTAAAGTCCTGGAAAGAAATCGGATTGGAGATTTTGGGTATCAGAGCAATGAAAGTGGCATTAAGACTCCCGCTTATTCTCCCATTGTTGCGTGACTCTTCCACCAGACGGACAATCTCAGGGCCAAACAGATCAAAAAATTGTAGATAAAATTCTACTATCCATCCATCAAGCCCCGGACTTTTGTCCTTAGCCATCCCTCTAAGAATACCTTTAATCTCTAACAGGGTCATCAGCCTCCCAATACAATCATTATCCTCATCAATAAAAAACCTAGGCATACAATGTAAAACTTCCATCTGGGCCTCGAGATTGACAACTTCAGGTTTAGAGAAGAGTTTCTTAAGTGATTCACAGCAGCATCCGCAATCTGCTCAGGTGAAGACACCAAAGTACCAGTTGTATCCTTAATCTCCCATATAGTATTGCTCTTCCGCCGCATATTAGCAAAGTTGTGGAAGAATCTAGTATTCTGGTCCCCCAGGGTGATCCAGAGAGTTCGGCTCCTCAGACGCCAGAGTTCTTCGTCAGCCTTCAGTAAAGAGAACTTTTCAGTTTCAAGAAAATGTAGAATCCGACCAAACGGGTCCGATTGAAAGCCAAACAACGGGTCCAAGTGATAATCCTCGATGCACCTCTCAACCTGATCAATGGCTGCAAAGTGAGCCTTTTTCCTATTAGATAGCCACGACATGATAATAGACTTCAAAGAGCGCAGGAAAACGGGAAGGGCTTCCATCACCCTCCCAGCAGAAGTGGAGTAAAAAGCTTTCCAATGTCCACGAACCAAAGCGTCGAAGGCTAGTTCATTGGACCAAACATGACAGTAAATAAATGGTTGTCTGAAAAAAGTTTGACCGCATGAAAAGCGTAAAGTAATCGGCGTATGGTCCGAGATGGAATCCTGAACCGTGCTAGCAGAGCAATAATCAACAGAACCAAGCAAAGACTCACCAACCAAGAAATGGTCCAACCGTTTAGCAACAAAGGCATCACCCTTCCGACCATTCCTCCAAGTAGGACGAGAAGGAAATGGCTCCACATCAAGGAGATCATGATCATTAAAAAAACTGCGGAACCAAGGTTGGAGAGAGTATTCCCGAGCTTTCGAGCTTTCGGTCCCCAGATCTCCCCAGCGTGCAAAGTCAAGTTCAGGTCACCAGCAAGAATAACGCCGTCCAGATCCAATAAACCAGAAGCCTCCAAAGAGATCCAAAATCTCTGACGATCAACATAGGGAGCATAGTAGTTGTAAATACGAATGGGCAGAGGCAGGTCCCTATGTCTTCCCAAAAGAAGGATGCCTCCACACACAATAAAAGAGGAAAGATTCAAAAGACGTGGGTTCCACGCTGCCAGGAGACCCCCAGAAAGACCAACAGAGTCGATAGAAAAACACTCCCACTCCGGAAGGATATTCCAAAGTAGATTACAAGCAGTAACTCCCCCAGTCATAGTCTCTTGGAAGAGGATAATATCTGGAGAAAGGGAAGTAAGAAGACGACGAAGGGATAGAGATTTTGGAGCACCCCCAACTCCACGCACATTGAGAGATAAGATCAACATTAAGTGGCCAAGAAAACGCCCGTCGTTGCTCTAAGGGGCACAAAAGTGTCTGACAGTGAAGCTGAGGCAGTAATGGAGTCCTCCACAGAATGCTCGCCATGATCTAGGGTAGAAATAGAACAGTCCCCGAAGGCCCGAGCCAAAACCTTCTTCCACCTACCCCCAGCCTTCTTACGGATGGTAACATTGGGATTGCCTGCATGCTAAGATGGAATCGACTCATCCTTTCCACAAAAGGAGTGAAGTGGATTCTGCAGTAATTTCTTGGCAAAGGCAAGGGCCTGTAAGTTCCCATTAACAACTCCCAAGGATTCAAGAAGGAGTCCTTCATCCCGCAGGAGTTGTGAGTCCCGTCTCTCCTCAGAGGATTGAGAGCCACCCAGATCAAGCTCAGAAAAAACCTTCACAGGAGTTGGAGTCTTTGACAACGTGTTAACCCCCGAGTCCACCTGTTGGATCAGTGCCAACTCCTCCTTCGAAAGGGATGCATAGAAAGAAGGGAAAAAGGATGCAAGCTTACCCGAGAAAGAGTCGCCTGAACCATCCAAAAAATCATGCGAAAACCCAGCTTCCGGTTCCAACACCCGGGCATCAGCAGTGTGTCTCACCTCAGAGCACTGGTGGAGAGATGTCCTATGAGAACGCACAGGGCACTTATTCCGAAGATGACCAGCCGCCCCACAGTTATAGCAACGAAAGGGTAAACGCTAGTAGTCCAATGGCTGCTGGAAAACTCGATCTCCCTAGTTGACTTTAATGGTCTCCGGCAGTCCAATAGAAGCATCCATCTCCATAAGAACCCAGGCAGTCCGCTTATCTTCATGGAAGAGCGACTTCTCATCGAAATAAATGAATCTACCAATCCGATTTGCTAGAGTCGTGAAGATTTCCTTAGACCACAGTTCGAGAGGGAAGCCCTTTAGGACAACCCATAGGTGAGTGCACTTAATCACTACCATGACAGGGTTGAAATCCGAGTTCCAACGTTCCAGACAGAGAGAACCCCGTCCAAAGACCCAAGTTTTTCCCAGGATCAAAGTGGCGTGTTCATCATCCAGGAAATGGAAGACTACCCACTTATTCACCAGAATATGAACCCGGGGACAATAGTTGAGCAAAGGTTTCTAGTATTCCAAGACCCAGCTCAGGATCAGAGTCCTGTTAACTTCAGAATAACAAACCTTTCCCACCAGAGCCCTAGCCGACAAACTAAGAACTCGGCCCAACTAAACGTCGTGCCCAACCGTCATCTCAGGGACCTCTTCCCGGAGTCTATAACCTTTCTAAGCACAGTGTAAGTGAGCTTGCAAACCCCTACTACAGGGAAAACCTCCCCCCTTTCGCTAAAGCTTGTCAAGTTCAAAAAAATCACAAGGACCCGAATCTTCCTCAGAATTCGCATGTGACTCCTTGTACGAGGATAAGAGAGGGTCTTCATCTGAAATGGCTAGAGGAAAAAGAACTCCAGCACTGCACACAGGTCCCGAACACCCCACCCTGGGCTCCACCCTCACCATCTGTCAAACAGTCAGTAAATAACAAGCAAAAAAGACAGACAAAACTCCGGAAACAGCACCAAAAACAAAGAGAGGGCCCCAGAGACAGGAAGAAACCCCCACGTCAAAAGAATAACTAAACCAACGATAAGGCAGAGGAAAAACTATGCAGACAGGTCGGCCATTGAATAGCAGCCCGTAAAAGAAAACCCAAAAAACCAAACACTCACCATGTAAACCCTACCAAACCTCCATCCCTCCCTACCGTACGTAAAAGACAATTTTCAATTAAGGCTCTAATTATAACTTCCACATAAATCCTGACCGATTCGCTGAATAGCATGGCACCATTTTTCTTCACATCCATTTTTCTTCACATCCCTTTCCTTGTGTACAATAACCACATTGAAACTCGATAAAACTTAAGAGCCATGATCTTTCAATGAATGCACTTCAATGCAATGAGTGTGAATGAATCATAAGCCACATGCCATAGGACATACTCTTATTTAGTGGAATCCAGCGCATGCTCCACTTTTCATCTCCACGTTAACTTCGACTAAGGTGTATTATTTACCTTGGTTAGTAATGTTGGTAACTTCTTTAAAAGGGATAGTGAGCTAGTTGATAACGTGCATGAAAACAAGATTAAATGCGTTAACATGCTCAGTAAACCGACGAGCCGTATCATGACCACACCAACTCTAACTTGAGTAAGAGATGAACTTGGTAATGCCTTGTTAGTTAAAGGTTGTCACTTTATAATTGTTAAGAAATTAATTTCCAAATTTAATAGTTAACACTAGATATCTATGAAAAGAATAATTGCTTTCAATTCCAAAACATTATTTTTGGGAGAGATGAATTCTTTAAGCAAAACAAATACAACATTTGTATGCTTCAAACATGTCATTTAAAACAACTTCCTCCTTTTACGAAAAATGAAACATCTTAATTAGGATAAAATAGGGGTAAGGAGTTCTTCCCCTTAATCTTTGTCTCAGTATGGAGTTCCACATTCGTGGCTCTTTTGCTCCCAGGTCTCTTACTGTTTGTATTCATCGTTAGTCAAGAGACTTTTAGTCATATCGATTCCTCTTCGATACACTCGGATTCAATTTATCATTTTCCATTTGCTTATTTGATACCCTCTTTTAAATCAAGGTATTCCCTTGGGAACAATATACCTTAACCCATCTAAACTAAGGCGTTCTCTTAGAAAAAATCTACCTTATCCTAGGGTTTCAAAACAAGGAAACATACCATATGGTGACCAATTTAGTATGAATCCAATCGTCATAGTAAGGGTTTACTCCCTTTTTACTTTTCATCATTTAACATTGGGTTTTATAGCGATTAATTCTTCCTTCCTTCGCTTTGCTCCTTTTAATAATGCTCCTTGTGGATGTGAGCACTTGACTATTTTTGTGTATTCCCACCTACTGAATACACAACAACTGGGAAAGGTTTATCACTATCATGATCACTAGGTAATTTGCAATTCAAATAAAACCATATCAATTCTCACTAGTATTTTGAGTTGGTGACTAATAGTATCCGATTTCCACTATCTTATCTCTAGTCGTATTTCACTAGTCATTAATTGGTTGACTTATTAGTCATTGATTTAGTCATTGATAGTCACTGATTAAGTCATTGATTTAGTCATTGATACTCACTGATTTCGTCATTGATACTCACTAATTTAGTCATTGATTGTCACAATTAATAACCAAATATACGACTAAATAAACTATTAGATGATAACATATTAATGACTAAGTTAAATACGAATAAATGCTAGTCGCGCTATAAGATACTAGAAATTAGCTACTAATAGTCGTATATATGCGAATTTAATCATTTTCTTAGTCACTAATTTATGATAGGGTACGGAGGAATCGAACCACCAATCTCCTGCCTATAATTAGGCAGACGCTCTACCATTGAGCTAGCCCCCTTTAAGAAGTTGTTATTGCTTGACAATGATGATATTCAAACAAATTTTGCATGGGAACAAAATGAATGTCAAACATATTCAAGAATAATGCTTCAAGTACTAAAAGAATTCTAAGATATAGCAGTTCAACTGTGACAATGATGAAAATTCAAAGAAGAATGATCTTACAAACTACGCATGAGTACAATAATCCATGGCTGTACAAATTATCAGGAACAAAAGCAAGTTGTTGCCTTTCACAGACAGAAAAGAATACAAGACCCAACTTGCAATAAATTTGTTTTAATTGTCTATCAATTGTTGATCTCTCAACAGCTAGAGACGTTTGCCTGTCTGAGATCCAAAATACATACAATTATCTTCAACTTCACTTCTTCAAAACCAGTTGCAGTAAAAATTATTCTAGGAATTGTCTTATAAGCAACAACCACTTTTTTAACAACAGGCTGCCCTTTCATTTGTACAGTAGCAGGTCTACTACTATTCATGGCAGGTTGACTTGCCATCCTGCAATACAAAATAAATGGAGTTAAGTCAATAGTATTTCATAGAAAATAGAAAATATAATCTCCTTAAAAGCAACATGTCACAATGAGGACTCTATCTAGGACACTCTATTCTGGAGTATAGGGGAAATCATTTTGTCGAAAACCCTCTTTCAAGGCTACGCTGCATCCTAGGAAAGAATTCCATGTAAAAAGAGAAACATATCAATCTCTCTGTGGTTCAACAATTTCGTGAAAACAAGGCTTTGCTTGATAAATATGCTTAAGATGTTGGCAAGATTTTAAAGCCTGGAGCCTCAACAAAATTGTTACAAAGATGGGTTAGTGATGCGAATACATGCAACCTAGAAATTACAAATGTCCAGGCCCAGGCAAAAGCTTAACTAAAAATTGAATTATCATTGGCATAGTTGACTCTACGAAATTGTTTAGAAACAACAAATAAAGTGTGGGATATAGTTCTTTAATGTCGTGGATCAAATGCAATCAATGAGAGGTTAGTCAAATTTGATATTTAAATTTTTGTTGTTAAAATATCTCAGTCACTCGAACAGGGACAAGTCATATGGTAATGCCGCCACAAGTAAAGAGGCAAACAATAATAGAATATGGTTGAAGGTTCAATCCATATGCAATAAAAATTTCAAATAAATAAATGATGGGCATGAGTATTTATAATTTTATATGCTTGCAACATGCAAACTTTTGGATACAATTCACTTGGGCATGAATATGTTGAGCATATTGATAGATATGCTTGCAAGATTTTATAGCCTGAAGCCTGACCAAAATTATTATGAAAATTCCCATGCACAGGCACGTCTAAGGCATCACGGCATAGTATGAATAACTCTAGAGAATCCATGCCAAAACATAAAGAGATATGCCTACAAAATAATATACCCCATATGCAATGATGTCGGATATTCTCCACCACCAAGTGTATATAATGAAAAATATTAATAAAAAAATTAACTAAGCCAACCAACCAAGGAGACCCTTTTAGAAGTGAATTTCAACAACTCAGGACTGAACCTGCTCAACACAATAGATTAGAAAATCATATTCAATGATCTATATCTTATTAAATCTCTACTTTCTGAAAATAATAGAATAGAGAAAGCCATAGCAAGAAACCAATACAGCAAAACTCTGAATTTTTTTCAAAACACAAATTTCTAAGAATATGCCTCAATATCCATAGCATTATCGGGTAAGGAAGCATGCTAAATAACTCTATCTGCTTGTAGAAATTTGACTTTGAAGATGACAAATCTGGTATGAACTTCTAAGAGCTATATGCGCATGCAGTTACATGCGAGTGCAAAGAGAGAGAAAGAGAGAGACCTGTATGCTGTTTGCACTCTTTGCTTGCTCCAATCGCTCTTTATTTTCTGCAGCAATGAAATAGTTTGTGTCTACGATTTCAACTCCCTGTGGTTGTCACGTGAAATAAATACAAGTTGAAGATTACTGCTTAAAGATATAAATAATATCTAAATCATAAGCGTATGGTTCATGATTAACATGATCCCATTAATATTACAAGGAAAGCAAGGACACATCAATGTTCTTCATGCTACTAATCTACTATTTTATACAATTAGTAAACCTAAAACTAGGACAACTGCATGTTCATGATATTATCACAAGTAAATCAAGGGAAACAAATTCCATTTGAGAAGATTGAGAAAAGCTTGAACCTGTTCTCTTGCAAACTCTTCAGCCCCATTAAAACCAAGGTAGACATGTGGAGACTTTTCCATGACAAGTCGAGCAAGGGAAATAGGATTTTTAACAATAGAAAGGCCAGAAACGGCTCCACATTTATTTCTGAAACCATCCATAATGCTTGCTTCCATTTCGAGTCTGCCAATCTGAATTATGTAAAGCATCAATGACAATGGCTAATCAGTCCTTCCCCAATACAGTAGTGAAGAAATATAGTTTCAATATGACAGCAAGCCCCAACTGCAACAAAAATATTCCTGACACTAAAAAGAACCATCTTTCACTGTCAGTTTTGATGTGACTCCTGAGGTTAACGGAAAGAAAAGTTGCTGACATCAACCCCACGGCACCAATTACTACCCATCTAAATATCTCCAATGGAATGACAGACAGACACTGCAACCCAAGACATCATATCCATCAGTAATCCAATCTAAATCAAGATATAGATATGTCTTCAGAAAGTAATAAATCAAGACAAGCTTGAAAGGATAGAAAGTACTTACTGATGCAGGAATAAACACAAAGAGAGAATAGCCATACAAGCACCAAAGGTTTACAATGCCTGAAGGTACTGAGAAATACTTGAGCAAAAAGTACACAACTAGAGGTATAACAGAAACATAGCCATAAAATAGGCCAGTCGACCATGTAACTTGATTAATGTCGTAATTCCAAAGTTTGTGGTGTCTCTTGTGAGATATATAACCTACGAAGTTCCCCAACGCCACAGCAACAAGTATCAGAGTAGTGAAAATCTAGAATGGGCCATATCTGTTCACATAAATAGATCATATAGATGACATGTCAACAACCATAGTAAACTCTACATATATTTGATACAAAATAACAGCGACAAACAAGCCTTGTGACAGTTTCTGCCATTTCTGTACAAGCTTGTAGAGAAAAACATAGATGACAATTACATCTATTTCCAGAAAAAAAAACTGCTATGCTCCAATATAAATTATAATTTGAAAATTCCTTAACAGGTTTTGAGTAAGTATCTACTTGAAAAAATTTCTTTAGTGTTTTGAATAAAAATGTGTACTTGAATGAGTAAAAGTAAATATTAATAATATGAAAACTCCTTTAGAGTTCTGAATAAATGCGAAGTTGAAAGAGTAAAAGAGCATTGGAAGTTGTCTAAGGTATTTACCAAGCAGCAAGTAAATTGGGCAAAGAATAAAATGAAATCTTCTTAAGAATAACTTGTACATATAGAAGAGCCCTCACGTGGGAGCTTTTAGACAAGGTGGAGACCTCCAAATAATCCAAAGTGTGAGCTTAATGGTAAATCACACTAATACAATTAATCTTTCTAAGCTTTTAGTGCTCTATAATTTATGCTTCCATTTTGATCCTCTAAGTATCATTCCAAGTCAGTTCCTATGCTGCAGGGTATAACCTATCAAGCACACAATTTTCCAGCATGGGGTCCATATTTAAAATTGAGAAATGAATGGCATTATTAAGCAACTCACAAAATTCCAAGATCAGTTGGAAAAACAAAATGAGTCTATCTGATACAACCAAACCAGGTTAATTCATATTCCTTGGTTATTATAGTAAATTCACTATGTTTCCAAAGAAGCATAGCCCATCAATAAGTCATAAAACTATACCTATTCACAGCTAGATCGCATTCCCTATGACGCAGAACAAATTTAATAAAATAGAGAGCCAAAAAATCCTTATGTCAAACCAGCCAGTAAAAATTCTTACAAATCTGGGTTGTGAACAGTCTTCTCTGAAAAGGTTCCTTTGTATGGAATAAGAGAATCTCGAATCGTCTCCAATACATCAGTAGTATCTACATTGAAGTAAGGCTGCTATGGTGCAACACCAAAATATCTCTGCTAGCCACTAGGCTGATTTTCATCTTGACCTCCACCAGGACCAGGCTTTGAAAAAGAATCTGCACCAAAGAAAAAAAAATCTCAATACACATGAAAAACTACTGTCTATTAGGTTCCAATTCCATATACAGGAAAGACGCAAGGAAATAATACCCATATGTAACAAACCATGATATCATTCCCTTAGAGAGTTGAAAGTAACTAAACATATTACCATACTCATGAAGGGGAGAAATCCAATCTGGGAAAATTTTAATCTATGAAACAGCGTAAATTAATAGAATTATTGTCCACCAAGAGATGGAAAACCTGCGATGAGTGAATGGGAGGGAGGATGAGAGGCAACTGCCTTCCTCTCACCCACAAAGTTCTTGCACAAAACCCTAGTGGGGTTTCACCACCACGAAGGGAATAGCATGGTGCAGGCAAGAAAGACAAAGGAGGAAGTTGCATTGAGGCTGAGGGATAAGCCCAGGCATCTGAGGCGCATCTCATGGAGAAGTTCTTTGCAGGAAAGAAAGTATGTGACAGTAATTTGCATAGACAAGAATTGTGTTGAGGCAAGAGTGGGTCACCTGCATCTGCAAATGCTGTGGTGTGGTACAGCAGATGCCTTTAGTTGCAGGCCACTCCCGTGGCTACAAAGCACTATGGGAGGAATAAAAGGTGGCAACAGACCTATGGAGGATGTCTTAGAGTTTAATGCTTTCACCATTTTTTCCAGCACAGCATTAAATGTGAGCACAAATATAGATGCCAAGTTAACAATGGAGAGAAGACTATATTTTTGTCAAAAATGCAGCTACTGCATGTAGCACGACTGATACCATTTTTGTGATGGGTTTTAGTGGGCTATAAGAGATTTTTTTATCCAGCACATCTTCATGGCGATTTGGATGGGGCAATTTTCTGGTTGCAGGTTTAGTGACTAGCCACCTAAGAGTAAATTTTTAGATCTCATATTTTCGTGGCATAGCCTTACCATTCTGCCTTCTGTCGTGGGGTCATGTGGTTTTGTCTAGTCTGTCAATGATGGTTTTTGAATCCATCTTTTTCCCCAGCATGTCTTGTAAGGGGAAGTTTTGCAGTTTCTGGATTATTAGTTCCAGGCTTTTTGTTTGAAGGATATTAGTTTTATGTTTTAGCCTTGGAGCCATAAGCTACTCATATGCAACTTGCGCATCTGTTTTACACTCTGTTATTTGTGATATGCCCTGTATCTGTACCTTTACCCTTTTATTAGTGGATATAAGAGGTAGATTTCTAACCAAAGAAAAAAAGTATATACTAGAATTGCCAGATAATCTTGTAATTTAAAACAAATTGAATAACAGAAACACCATAGGCAAAATATCGAGAAAATAGATAACAGTTTGATATTAATCCATACATTTTTTGTGAAATCTGGTCAGACCGTGTAAAATGTTAGTCATTTCTTAATGAATCTTTGTTGATTGGCAAGTTTATGAAACTCTATTAAAAGAAAAGAAAGAAAAAACAAACAAAACTAGGCCACATATACCATCAGCATCAGTTGGGGATTGAAATGTTCCAGTAATCTTGCCTAGTGTTTGACTGGGAGGGAAATTCTGCAAATTGTTCTCTGCACAAAATGTACAACAAGGCATAAATCAAAGAATCCTCATTGCCAAGATCTGCATATCCAGGTCCACAATACAACTCTGCAACGCTATTCTTGCCCATTTAAACAGAATCTGGGACCTCTAAAATCTTTCTAAAACCACCAAATCCCATATACCTAAGCAATACCCAACTCCCATAATTAATCACACTACGCCGAATCCCATAAAATTTGCAGAAAAAAACAGCAAATCTTATGCTTGTAAGCGCGCTGCCCAAAAGTTAAACATCAATAAATTTGGGGCTAAGAACTTACCTGGAAACCTCAGTTCGACATGATCCGGACCTGAGGCGGCCTACAGAAAAACAAATCACGGGATCCTTTCAACATTCAGACATAGGATGAAACAATAATTAAACCCAAAATTACGAAACCAATTACAGGGAAATTAAGGATGAAAGTGCTGCAAGTGAGTTCTTACAGGAACAGATCCGGAGACATTCTGATTGTCAAGAGTGGTATACCCGCTGCTCATCATCTTTGCGAGACCAATGGATCATTCGGCCACAATCTTTCCAATTAGATCTGTAAGATAACCTTTCAAGGATTTTAAACGTGAAATACAATTTGGGGTAACGATATCCATGCAAATGATAATAAACAGAAAGAAAACCTTTAAATGCTAATCAGAGTTTCACGCTCGAAGAAGCATTTGCTAGTTGGAGGTATCGTTTTTCATCAGCATTTTACAAGCATGGAAGTTCTGGATAAATGTTCAAACCCTAATAATAAACTAATTTGATAATAAAATTGTTAAGATGCAAAGCTTAAACAATGTAAAGGAAAATAGTTGCTAGTTCCAGTTCGCTGGAAAACAGTTGCTAGTTCCAGTTCGCTGGAAAACCTCCAGGGTATTCATAGTTTGTTGGAAAATAGGTGTTACATCTCTTTACCCTAAAATTACAGAGCAGGATATCCCTTTTGAGAAGAGCGTTCCCTTTTTAGTCCCCTTTACGGTAATAGCCCCAATAGAGAAAATATACCAGTAAATAATGCGTTGGAAAGGAAAATGTGAAGCCCATCGCAGACCCCAACAAGGTTTATCACCCATGTCTTTCGTTTCAACGAAAATAGGAACCTGAAGTCGGCAATCATTGCTTACCAAGAAGTAGTAGTCTGCACTCAAGACGAAGAAGTTTTCCCACCGGTACCTGCAATGGTGTTTTCAATAGTTAAAAGTGAACATTTTAAACAAATAAAGAAATAAGTATTGTTAAAGCCTTTTAGTATCTGACATTTCTTACCCTGCTGTAAGGAGGAGGCCAAAGGCTGATTCCAAGGCCTGAAAATACCCTGCGTGTAGTTCCGAGACGAAAGTGTTGGTTGCTTCGGAGTAGTATGAACCCTTCCCCGTTGACTAAACTTGAGTAGCCAGGTTATCGTTTCATAAGAGGGAATGACCCTCAGAAGCCATCGTCCTCCTTTCAAACCAGAAAGATTAACCTAGCTGGGTAGCTCGAGCAGGAAAAACCACGATCGAATACAACTGACAGGTTTTAAGTAAGAGAAACCTTTCTTAGAGCCAAAGGCCAACGCCAACTCGTATATGTTTAGTACCAACTTGGGATAGGTGGAGAGCATTACGAAACTTAAGCTGAAAAGTTATACCCTGGTTTACATCAGTCGCATGATACAACCGAAACCATAGAGAAGGGCCTAGATAATAATGCTGGTTTTTTAATTCTCAACCATTGTACGATTGCGTTTACAATAAAGCTCTTCTCCTTCTTTAAAACCATTTTTTACAACATTTCGACTTGATTGGTTCTTAACAATAATCCGTTCACAATCGTGTATTTTTCCCAATCCGTTCACAATCATGCTTTTTTTAAATTAAAAAACCATGAAATATGAAATACTAAGATAAATATTTTAATGGGCGAAACCCAATCTCCTCGTACACATGCTCATCTGTCTGAATTGACGAGAGCAATTGGGTTTCTCCCAAAATGCTCTTTGGTGCAATTAATTCACGGTTCCCTTTTAAATTAAGACGGTTGAAATCAGGGATCAAATTTGAAGTGTGGGGTCCCATTTCACTTTGAAGGGCTATGAGATATTGAACCCTTCAATGCTGCCATGTAAAAACAAGTCATTTGTTTCATTGGAAAATGTATTAGTATATCAAAATTTCAATGTTTACTTACGTAGTAAAGTTGAGAGGCTTTATTTTGCAGTGGATATAGCAGTATTGAACATTATATATGTCATATAACACAACCATATTTCGCCCCGATCTAGCGGCTCGGTCTCTAGGCCACTATGCCACCTTTGCCATCTTAGCAATTTCCCAAATTGATCTTGCCTCTTAAACTTTTAACCAATATAATAATACAGTTAACTTGCTAACCCATTCCAATCCAACTTTCATCCTTACAGCCAAAATTAATACTATTTTACTCTTTCATGATCTGCTTGAACATGAGGAATTTATTAGTGAAACATAACTTAGGAGACACATAGAAAATCCACTTTCCAGATGTTCAGTGTGAATTTCCATAACTAAATTTATAGATCTTTTTTTCTGCATCAGCTACAGTTAGCTTGCTAGCCCAATTCCAATCCAACTTTTCACTAGTATAATAATATTTAATACCTCTTAAAATGGGTTCCTATGCTACTTCAAACACTACAAGCTCGATGAAGAATTGGGTTCTTCAACTCTTCTAAAAGTAACGTGATGCTTATTCTTGGAAAAGTTCAATCTTTGTAAATCACTAGCGTTCTTCAAACTAATATAAATTCTAGCCTACTTAACAATGGAAAAAATGATAATGTAAGAAAAAAAAGGAAGAAATTGTTTCATAAGCCAAAAATATTGGACGTTGAGTTTGGTTTGTATATGTTACTAAATTAGTGAACAATAGAGATGTATGCAGAAAGGTAGTAAAAAGGGTGAAGGGAAAGAATCCGAATGGTAACGTTTTTTTACTTTGTTGAATTGAGGACCATAATTCACTTTCATGCACCTCTATCAAACAACTGCGTTTCCATTTATAATCCTCCTTCACGCAAGTATATTAGAGAGAACAGTGCAACAACCGGAGAATTGCTGTTGTTTTGGAACAAATTCAGAATGTCTCTTACACCTTTGATACTTTCAATTGCAAGCACATATTTCGGGAAAATAATGCAGAGACGGACAAAGCCTCGAAGAAAGGATTGCTACTAGGAATCGGTATTTGGAAAATCACTGAATTTAAAGATAGGGTTGGCAGGGAACTGTACCACAGACCTTTTATTGAATGATCTTAAGAAAAATTTTGGAAGTATGATGAACTTCTAATGATTTCAGCAGAACAGTAGGTTGTTGTAAATACTTACATTCTCGGTTTTTATTTGCTCTTTAAAAAACATGTACGGGCAGGCTTAAAATATTTTTGTAAAACTATTCAGAATGCTACAGGATCTTAACATTCCATTGTAATAGATGTTATTGCTCACGTGGTGAGAACATCACTGCTATTTTCAGACAAAAGCTTAAAGCTAGATTTAGAGGCTACATCTTCCACTCAAGCTGAGTGATGACGTTCAATGTAATTTCGTACTCTTAAGGATGAAATGAAATTACGCTTTTTTTTTCGGGGAAAAAATATTAGAGAGAATAGTTCAACAAAGAAATTGGATTGGATTCAAAACTAATAGCAAGTTTCTTTGTCACTCTAATTGTGTACCCTACGGCAGAATTGAATGCCAATGACAACAATATATGTTTTAGTTTTTCATTCGACACTATGAATGCCACACATACGTGGGGGTAAATTGATTTTTCAAATCCTTACGAGTCTCATGAGGTGGTTTCCATGGAAAAAGCATACTATTGATATTCAAAAAAGAATCAAATAGTACAACGATATTCATTTGATATCGACGTATCAGTTATAAATAGCTCAAAAAAACTTCAGTGAAACTCTAAAAAACATCAAAAGTGAGATAATTCCAATCACCCAAAACCCCAAAATATTACATCATAAGAATTGTAAAAAATTATAAACTGGGACTTGATCAAAAAAGCATAACAACCCCATATTCTGGATATGTGTTCCCAGGTATTCTTCCCAAAATAAGATGCCCTCCTCTCCATCCATAGTTTGCTTCGAGAGTTTGTCTGCAAAGGAATTGTGCTCCCTGTAGATTTGTTCAAAGGAAATATTATTTATCTGTTTGATTTCAAGCCTTATCATGTTGCACCATTGCAGTAAAGAAGTCACTTTTAAATTGTAATCTCCACTCCCCCATTTTATAGTGACTCTAGAGTCACCAAAAACCTTTAGATCAACAAGACCAAAAATGTTAGCCACTTTTAATACACTTCAGAGGAAAAGAAGTTATGCCTTCATATTGGTACCAAAACCACAGTTGAGGCGCAAGGTAAAATAATGTTCTTGATTCAAAAAGATAACTCCTCCCGCAACGCAGAGCCCATTTGATGCAGCACCATCAAAGAAAAGAACGGGAACATAAAACTTTGGAGAAATGGTGCTAACTTTTTCAACTTTATGAGGAACATTCTCTGTCTTATAAGACATATGTAACTTCAAAAGCCATACTGTATGCCGACTGCAAACAAGGACTAATATCTTCAAACACTGCCAGATTCCTAATATGCCAAATAGTCCAGAAAATAAAGACAGGTAAGGTGGCGAATGTTCTACAATTTATGTTCCAGCTTAGCATGCATAAATCAAAATTACCAAATCCTCGGATTCTAAATCCATCTACAGTGTTACAATTTACTAAATTTTGACACTGCAGATGAATTCATAGACCCCAAATGGATTCTCTCTGAATCCATCTGCAGTGTCAAAATTTTGTAGATTGTACAAATTCATTGTCGAAATTGTAATTTTCCATTTTCGGGGTGACACAACTAAAAAAGACTAGCATAAACAACTAATTCATATTCTTCGTCATTTCTAGCTAGTCATATTTGTATTCTTGTGACTAAATTAGTCATTTATGTTAGTCATTTTTATTTTAGTCACTTGTTATCCAGTCATATATTTTATCACGTGACTAAATTAGTCATTTGTAGTTGCCTCACTTAAAATTGCTCAGTTTTGGTCATTTATCCCTTGAAAAAACTATGGTGACTAACTTTCTTAGTCACTTATCTCTCATTTTGTACTGGTGTCTTATGTACATTTATCTCAATCTTTTATCATGAAATTGAAAACACCCTTCTTTGCCCCAACCTACTTCTCAACACTTGGTCGATTACCTGATTGCCTTCCTTTCCACCTAGACACAACACCAAGAATGCATCCATTCTTTCTTAGGTGTAATCAATGTCGACATAAAGGTTGCGGCTCAGGTGTCCTTCCAAGGAAGAGGTCTAGCAGTTACTTAAGTAATACATATATTTTTTGAGGATAAATAGTTCTATTAACTTCTTCAATATTAATTGAGGTGTGGGTAAGAATACTCCCTTCTTTTCCTCCTGCCTAAAACATTTCTCAGTATATGTCCGCCTTGAGACGATACACTTGTTTAGGCTTGTATATGATTTGATTTTGATTCTATACCACTTACAAGTTATAGCATTAAAAATTAAAAACAACAATTACACCAAATTACAATATGTTTATGGCTTCTTCATTTCATGTGATTCTTCCTTTCACATGTTTCATAAGTCTAAGTCTATAAATTATAATAGCTCGTTTCTTATCTCTTTCATAAATATTTTCTTTAGGAAAAACATTGTGAACAAGAACCAAATCATCTAGACCTGCATTACTACATATGAGTGCAAAATCCAATAGGGAAAAACATCCAACTAAATTCAAGCACTTCACTGATGTTCTTGGACCTTTGTACATTAATATTTGCATTGGAAAAAATTCAACAATTACATTAGTTTCCATTAAATAACAATAGTTCACTATTTGTTTAAGATAATCTCATTCCCTTCATAATTTGTTTATGGAACTAAGGTCTATTTTGAAGAGCCTAGCTAGCTGTCTTATACAACCTTTTATCAGGGACTTAATTCCTTCTAAATCAAGTAAAGTTCCAACAACCATACTATTAGTTGATCCCAGTGTGGTTTTTATTTAGAAGAGAATTTCCAAATAAAAACTTGGTGACAAGCACAAAGTCAACACTCAATACTATGTTTGCTTCTCCAAAATGAGAACTAAACATTTGTTGATCCAAACTTGAAAATAAGAAAACTCAGTTTGATATTCCAGAGGTATATAAGGACTGTTCTAACTAGACACAACTTCTGACCAGAGACATAGATTCCAAGCACTCGATAACACATGTATTCCAACACATATCTTGTCATAGGAGACAATGTTAATGAAGCATTTTTCTAAATCCCTTCATAGGTATTGATTTTCCTAAAGGCATATTTGACCTGGTCGTCCAACATGGACATCAACCCATAACATCGATATAATTATGAAATAGACATATTATACTAATATTCATCTCATGCAGTTATTTTAAACTCGACAATATTTAGAGCAACATAATAGTTGCAACCTACATATTTACATGGCATACAATCTTTTAAGGAATCATTAGAATCGCCATCCAAGTTCATCCAACTCGGTTTTCGTTGCCTTCAATGAGGTAAACATTTATTTTAAAAACTTAATTTACACACATAATTTGAACATCAAAGGTTTGCCTACAAGGGTCAATATTTCTCTTCTGAGAATTCCACTTGCTTGCCTAATCCAAACCCCAAACATGACGTCCACAGAAAAACAACAATTACACCCTCGGGAAACATAGTTTCTTTCAAAAACTAAACATGAAAACATGGTCCCAATTGGGCAGCATTTTCATCCATGAAAAGTTGATTTGTTAGCAAAAACACAAAAATAATTCCTATGAGGACAACAATTTTGACTCTAAAAAAATTATTTTCATAAACAAATTGAACACACAACTAATGTCAATAAGGGCAAGGTAATCATCCTTGGGAAATTGGTTTGCAAAAATAAATTAGACACGACCAATTCCAATAAGGGCAACAAATTCTCGCTTGATAAATAAATTTGCTTGCAAAATATTAGCCATGGGGATTTGCTCTATAGGAGAGACTCAAACAAACAATTTGACAATTTGAAAAATAGGTTTTGTCAAATAATTGCATGCAAAATCCTGCATTACCACACTATTGACATTAATAATCATAAAATTCATATAAAATATATGAGGTAGAAAATGTATGTAATATTCATGCGGGAGGCCAAACACCTATTTGATGTTTGATATGCATTCTTCCTTTCAACAACCAATGAAGCTCAAAAAGTATATTCTTAACCAATGACAAGAATATGGAAAAATAAATAAAATTATAAGCAAACATCATAAACAATGAATTTCCCAAACCAATCTCACATCTAGCACCCAATACAACCTGATGGAAAAACTAGGGTCATTCCATGATTTGAATTTTCTTTCTCCAGGCAAAGTGGAAATCCAATGCCCGACTTAAAACTTCACAACCCATGAGGTTTGAGAGTTGTAGCCTTAGCTATGATACCACTCTATAACATACCCCATTAAACTCTATAACACACCCAACAATTTCCACGCACCTTAAAGTCCACATGATGCTAGCTCATATGGGTGCACTCCACAATATTTTTGTATCGCGGACATTAACACACCTACCAACAAGGCTATTATAATCTCTAACATTCAAAATTCATTAACAAATTTCATTTAAATCACCACCTAACGGAACCCAAACTATTTTGACGCTTTGGGACTCATCCAAATTCATCAAAATAGACTAAGGAATGAAAATTGAATTGATAAATAAAACATAAAGTTTCCCGCCTTCAATCCAACAATTTACAACTTAAACTATTTAAGAATTTATAAGTCAACCAACCAACCATTTTTTGGGTTTTAACATTGGAAATTAAGGCTTATAGACCTAAGTTTAACTTCAACAGACAACATGGATAAGGCTTTCGATCATAGAAAACATCCAATATTCTTGCAAGGAAAAGGAACAACGATTAATCACTTGTCCCAGAAGCATTCCACTTAATGGAAGAACGTTCCACGCATGCAAATTTTACCAAACTTAGATAATTTTGGGAACAATTTGACTTAATAGGGATAATCGGTTTCCCACAGGAAGTATGTGTTAACCTTATCAATCATCAGCCAAAACGATATAATTACACCAACATTTTCGTTATTCAACATTCATGAATAGAATTGGGGACATTATGCCACCTTTCTAAACTTATAACCATTCCTAAGCATAATTTAAAACTTAAGTACTAAACAACCATTCTAATCAACACCATGCAACTCATTAAACATAAACTTCCATCTACTAACACTATGAAGCTCTCAAGCACTCCAAGAACTTCATAACTAGAGCTCAATTATACCAATACTCTATTAAAATCAATCACAGACTGAGCTATTACAAGCTTCAAGTCTTGAACAAAAACTAATTAAGCTCTTAACATCCATACAATAATGCAGAAACAACACATAGAACAATTGAACTGTGGATAGGTTCTCAACCAACTTAATCAAGTATTCAACATAAATAGAAATATCCCATTTCTCCTTTTTTATATTCATAAAACTAATCACATGCATATAAATTTCAAAGAACTTGAATGCGAATTCCTTTTGTACATAACCATGCATAAATATAACTAAATTGTATGGAAAATTCATTGTATTCATAATTTGTATCATGAATACAATTCCTTCTGATTACAGAGTAGAATACTTATTTGGATGAGTAGAAAACACTTGTGAAACTGGCTAAGTTTGAGGCACACTCCACCCAACCATATGCTTCCTTGCTCATAAATATATCAACAAGATGCCACCCCCGAGCTGAGGCTATGAATCCACTAGGAGAATACTCAGGGTTTACAACTCATGTTAAAATGGCTCACAGGGTAATTCCTTCTAGGCTAACACTCAAGACTTGGCACCCACCAATTTTGTCCAATATGAGGTAGGACTTAACACCCACCAATTCTATCCAGTTTAGTGTAGAACTTGGCACCCTCCAATTCTGTATAGTATAGCGTAGTTCCTTCTCCATTCTATACAACACAAATTAGTACCAAAAACTCATAGGAAATTAACAGAGGAAAATGGATGGTTTTGTTTTTGGTTTTTCCTTTCCAAAAATTAGCACGAACAACATGCCAACTCCTCTATCCCCTTCTCTTCCCCATCGAATGAATATAAAAATCATAGAAATGTTCCTTTTTGCATGCATGTATCAACTAGATAACTATCCTCATCCACATGGTATTTCCCAAAAGACTCACGTCCCAACCCATGCACTAATTCCCCATTAGCACATAACTATGGATTAAGGCTAATAAAAAATGTAAAAACGATTAAAATATATTAAAGGTACATTTGCATGCAAGGCTTGGTTAAGGTCATGTTTTAAGCTCCCTAGACTATCTATAGCCCCCTTTTCTTTCTCACTCGTGGATTCATAGTCCCCCATTCTTTTAGCATTCGCCTCAGCCACAATCACCTGTATTATATATTAATATTAATAGTGTTCATTTACATATTTAATTGTTCATCCCTTTTGGGCAACTCATCATCAAGATTTTCATCATTACATTAAATCAGGGGTTCAAAAATGGGGTATTACACACTTTGGGAGAAAATGGACATGAAGTTGAAGATATGTACAACATTCCATCCATAGATAGATGGGCATACAAAACTAGTTAGTAGGACTTTGGTCTATCTTTTGAGTGGTTACAATTAGAAGCATCTGAAGACTTGGGAAGAAAACTTGATCTACATTCAACACTCTTATAACAGAGAATTCCACACTTCCATTAGTAAGTCTCCTTTTGAAACTTGTTTTGGATACTTTCCACCTTCACCTCTAGACATTGTTTATGGAAAACAAGGGAGAGTGAGGGAAGACACCACAGGTGAATCATTAAGAGTTGAAAGTTCATTGAGAATATTGGGTATATCCATTTGCAAGTACATGAAGCATTTAAGAAGTCACAGCAAAAATACAAGGCCAGGCATGACCAACATAGGGTTGAAAAATCATTCAAAGTGGGAGTCAAAGTATGGTTACACATGAACAAGGAAATAATACAGGGTTCTAGTAAGAAGACCAAGGCTCCGAGGTATGTCCCTTTTGAGGTATTAGAGAAGGTGGGAGATAATACCTACATACTCAGTCAACCCATGTACATGCACATTTACTCCATAGTAAATGTGGCCCGAAAAACTTTGGTGCTAAGTCCTATACAGAAGGTAAGACACTGCTTAGGTTCCTGATCTAACATGGAAGGTTCGTAGAGTTTCATATTTTTCACATTTACTATGGAGTAACTGTGCACGTATGGAAGTAGACTGAGTTTTTAGGTATCATCTCCCACCTTCTTCAATACCTCAAAAGGTCCTTACCTCAGAGCCTTGGTATTCTTACCAGGACCCTATAGTCTTTCCTTGTTCAGGGGTAGCCATACTTTGTCTCTGGTGCTAAGTCCTATATAGAAGGTAAGACTTGATCATGTTCTCGATCCAACATGGAAAGTTCATAGAATTTTAGATTTTCTACATTTATCTCCCACCTTCTCCAATACCTAAAAAGGGCCATACCTCATAACCTTGGTATTATTACCTCTAATGGTCCATACAAATTTGAATATATATATACAACATTCCATCCTAGACATATGGGAAGACAAAAGTAGTTAGTAGGACTTTGGTGAGTCTTTTGAGTGGTTACAATTAGAAGTATCTGAATACTTGGGATGAAAACTTGATCTACACAATATGGGATGAAATCATTCAAAGTGGGAGACAAAGTATGGTTACACCTAAACAAGGAAAGACTATAGGGTCCTGGTAATAAGACCAAGGCTCTAAGGTATGGCCCTTTTGAGGAATTGGAGAAGGTGGGAGACAATACCTATAGACTCATTCTACCCCCATACATGCACATTTACTCCATAGTAAATGTGGAAATTCTAAAACTCTATGAATCTTCCATGATGGATCAGGAACCCGAGTATATCTTACCTTCTGTATAGGACTTAGCACCAGAGTCCCAAGAAGAGTTAGCAGAAGACACAATATTTTATAAGAAGTCTATAACTATTAGGCGAGGACAATATGAACTATGGTAGGTGGGGTTGAAAGGACAACTTCCAGGAAAGGCTAAATAGTACTCCAAGGAGAAGGTAGAGGAAAAATTTCCTCACCTCATCTGGTAAGCTCTTTTGGGGACCAAAAGCCTCCCAAAATGGGGAGGTGTGATCCAAAATGGATCAATATATAATTTGTCACCTATTTGGAGCTTTGAGGGTCAGAAGATTGGATGAATTGGCTTGTAGAGCCCATTTTAGGGGAATGTCTCACTTTTTAGATTTGGGGTCAAAAAATCATCTGAAACCTTTCAGGGAAATTTTGATGTCATTTTTCTATGAAAAAACAATTGGACCAAACTTTTACATTCTACACACTAAGACCTTTCCAACGGTGCAACAATCACCTTAGTTAGAGCTCGTAGGAAGAAGTTATGACTCCCACAAGTTGACCTACCCAATTGACCACCATGGTACCAAGTGGATTCCATGTTAGCTCTCATTTCTCACACATGTGGAGCTAGTCACATGTGGAATTTGAAGAAAATTATAGATCAAGGTCCAAACCTTGACCCTAATAAGGAGTTGGAGCATGCAAAAACCCTAAAATTAACTCTAGACGGTTATTGGGCTATGTTAAATACTGAGTCGTTAGGACAAGAAGGGGTTCCATTCTTTCGATGTTATTGCATTGTTCCATAGTTGAACAAACAACACGAGACTGGATATTATAGCATAAAAGAGGAGATAGGAGATCCTGTAGTAGACATTCTGGCTATAGAATCATAGGTAAGTCCATAGAGAGTGTCATTTCCTTTCTGTTTGCATTTTGATATGAAGAGCAAGGCATAGTCCTCATTTGTGGCAGGATTTTTCCCCATAGTGGGTTCTCCCAAGGTATAACTTGTGTTATTGTGTGCATTATGTACTTATTTTCTCTAGTTATTTCTCTTTCATTTCCATTATATTCCATATTTTATGGAATAAATTTAACATAATGAACTAAGTTGTAAGATCTGTTGCGATGAATTGATCCAATGGAATATCCATGACAATTTACGGATCATACGTTGATTGTTTTGTCGTATGTGAAATATTTCTTTTTATTATACTATTAGGTTAAAAAAATATAATTTGTTGTTGCTAATGTAGGGGTAAAGAATCATAGCCAAAAAGGGTCATGGTTTAAAGAAATTGGGGAGCCCCATGAAGAAAATTCCCTCACAAAATTTAAGAAAGAAAATGCCCAACAATGGAAAAGGGGGTTGTGGTTTAAAGAAATAAGGGAAGTCGAGGAAGAAAATGTCCTCATATATTCAATAAAGTAGACACCCAACAATTGAAGAGAAAGAGAAATTCATCCATTTCTTAATCCAATGATCAAGTCAAGAGGAAAAGGATTTCCAATTGGATGTCCAAAAAGAAGAGGTGAAGGTATTGCTTCATGGTCTTCCATGGTATGTGCACTAATTGAGAACCTACTTGAAATTAAGTACTTTGAATATTTTGTGGAAAACAAAAGGAAAGTCCACATGGTTGGAATAATGCTTCCTTTCCCATGAAATCGAGGTGATATCATACAAACAATGAGAAAAACAAGAAGGTCAAATCAAGCAATACAAAATTTCAACCAATTAGCATAAATATGGATGCTAGTGTGGTGATTATAGATAGATAGAATTGTAAAAAAGAAGAGGGATACAAAGGCTAGTTTGATAAGAATGGAAAGAGATTCAATGTTGCATATAACTATTATAAGTGACCAATTAATGGAATCCTACATTTTAGATAATCATATGCAAGAATATAATCCTATTGTAAAGCATGGAAAATAATGTGAAGAAAGTGAAAAATAAGGCAATATGAGAAGAATGCAACCTAGAAAGAGAGTCTCATTGCATGCAAACCAATATATTATTGTTGTAAATGTAAATTCGGAAGATATTCTTTTGTATATTATTATTATATTATTATTGTACTTTTATTGTACCTCCATCGAAGATGTTTTTCCTCCGTTCGGGGATGTCATTATTGTATTTGGTCATGTAAGAATATCGAGGTAAAACCTCCATTGTAAGTCGGGGCAATAGTCCCCAAAAGGATAAATGTAAAATGTATTTTTGAGTCTCCCTAGGAGAGGTTGACCCCATTGGGGATTTAGGTCCGTCGCAGATAAAGTATAAATAGGGAGGCGCCCTCCCTCATTTGGATACACACCAACAAGCAAGTTCGCTCCAAGGAAGAGAAAGACAAGTTCGCTGAAGAAGAAGAAGGAAGCTGCAGAATTCATCTTATCTTTGGGTATTCTATCTTGGTTTGATATTGTACTAAGTGACGAATCTATTACTGAAGAAGTTGCGGGGTTTTCTCCTTTATGGTTTCCCCGAAGAAAATTCTTGTGTTCTTGTGTCTTGTTGTGCTTGTCTCTCTTTCAGA
Source organism: Larix kaempferi (assembly GCA_027924585.1). Classification (NCBI taxonomy): domain Eukaryota; kingdom Viridiplantae; phylum Streptophyta; class Pinopsida; order Pinales; family Pinaceae; genus Larix; species Larix kaempferi. The sequence continues at coordinate 65,670 of BSBM01001397.1, read as the reverse complement.
TTAAAGATCTAACATAATTGAATTAAAGTGCAAACACTAACATGGTTTTAGAGTCACTCTGAAAGAAGGCACCGTGCAACAGCGGAAAGCCAGGGTTTCCAAATCCAAGGTATTCTCTCCACAGATCATCTAGAAAAGAGGGATAAGCTAACTCGCCTCAACTAGGTGCATATTTTGGTGGAGAAAGATTCCAGTTTGGAGGATTTTCAGTTTTGCCTTAATTTTTGTTGGAATCGAGAAAACTAGGGCTTCTTGTTCCAAGCACTTCCCTCCACAAATTAGATTGAAAAGGAGGTCATTTCAACTCGTCCTAGGAGGGTGCATCTTCCTATGGAAGCAAAATTCAAAACCGAGAATTTTCATTTTTGGCCTTATCACTACTGCCGGGGGAAAAATAGGGAATCTGTTATTTTGCAATTATGTCCACAGATTTGGGAAAAGGAGTACATTTCTCAACTCGCCTTGAGGAGGCACATCTTTCTATCCAAGCATAATTTCAATATTCCAAGTTTGAAAAATTAGGGTTTCTCTATCAAACCCTAGGTCAGCCAACTCCATAACCAAGTTGGGTATCTCAAATTGGTAATATCTAATTCCTTGCTATTTCCATTTGAGATTCTCATATCAAAATTATAAATCACACCAAGATTGAGGACAAGCTTGAAGGAGCTGATAAATTCCAGGCATGGAAGTATAGAATTTTCTCATTCTAGAAGAGAATGATTTGGACAAACATGTGAATGAGGAGGTTCTAGAACCAGAGGGAGATGATGACAAAGCAATCCACAAGAAGAACATGATCAAGGCCAAAAGGATCATTGCTGACTCCATCAAGGACCATATCATCCCTCATGTCTCATCCTTGAAGACCCCTAAGAAGATCTTCGATGCTTTGACAAAGTTATATGAAGGGAAGAACATCAATCGGAAGATGAATATGAGGAACCAACTCAAGAATGTGAAGATTCAACACTCAGAAAATATTCAATCTTACTTCACAAGAGTCTCTCAGATCAAGGAACAACTTGAGGTAATTTAAGATAATGTTGAAGAAGGAGATATTGTGATGACTAGCTTGAATGGTCTCCCAAGATCATGGGACTCATTCATTCAAGCTATATGCACCGGAAAGAAGCTAATCAAGTTCAGCAGATTATGGGAATAATGTACCCAAAAAGAAACTCGATTAGTAGCAAGATAAGAAAATATGGGAGCTAATGATGACCAAGCCCTAACTGCTCATACTAAGAAGGATCAAAACAAGAGGGAGGATCACCATCACAAGAAGTATAAAAGATCCCAGAAGAGTCATGGATTTAAAAGAGACTTCTCCAGTATTAGGTGCTTCACATGTGATGAGAAAGGACATTATTCAAGAAATTGTGCCAGAAACAAAGGATCCTCCAAGAAAATCAACAAGAAGAGGCATCATGCACATACTGCAGAAGATGATGAACCCGCAACCAAAAGAACAAAATAAGACTCTTCAAGTGATGGAGAATATGTATTGTAATAAATGAAGGTAACCGGTTACAAGGGTTCATTCGGAAGGTTACACCTCATAAGGTGAAGCTAGAGATTACTTTCAGTATTACATGAAAGGAGTAGGAGAATCTCCTACAAAGTTGGACTCCAGAAAACAAATAAAGATCAATTCTCTATGGAAGAACCTCTCATCCATTTCAACATTGGTTAAGATGCAGAAGAAGGAACACACAGATTCTACTCAAGTACAAAGAACAAGTGATCTACGGTGTAGAATACTTTCTCAACATTTCCGATGATAAGCAAGAAAGGACCAGGTCCTCAGAATCAGACGATGAAGTAGAACACACTATCAGAGACTCTAGTAGTTCCTGCAAGGAAGAAAATATCAAGAGGGAGTCCACCCAACAACCAAACAAAGATAAGTATTTGAATTGTCATTTTCTGTATTGTTCAGTTGTGTACATATTTGTATTCCTAGATTCAGGAAGTGTATTATGCATGTTAGAGTGATTGCATTGATGAACAGTATAATACTAATATACATGTGACGGGTAAGTGGCCTATGGTACTGTACAAAATTCCATTGCTACTTATCTATGATGAAACCTCTTTGCTAACATCTTGGGAGTAGTGCATGCTCTTAATAATGTTCTAGTAGAGATGGAAGGCATCTAGAAAGTTACCGTATGAATTCGGGATATGGATGAATGTTGTATTGAAGCATTAGCTAAGATAGTTGCATGACTGTGTGACCTATGTCTTTATGCATAAGAATTTGTTCTGAAAATTATGAAATGTTTCTAACCACGCAACTGAATTTGACTTGTAGGAAAGATCGTGTACCATCACCTACAAGAGAATAATACTGAGACTTGTTCCGAAGAACAAGTGACGATGGTTCAGCTATAACATTCAAGAAGATTTATGAAATAAAGCATACTACACATGTACAAAGTGAGGGTTCTCTCAGAAAGAGGGAGTCGACTATGACGAGAAATTTCTCTAGTGGCCATAAACACTTCGTCAGTGGTGGATATTACACTAGATAGATGGTGTAATCAAAGTAGAAGTCTATATCGAGCAACCTCCAGGATTTAGGACTCTCTATAGAGAACCACATGTGCATAGATTAAAGAAGGCTTTGTACGGGCTCAAAAGGCACCCATGGGATAGCATGAGGATATTGAGGATCACCTAGAGTGATAAGAGATCAACCTTAACTACAGTTTTGAAGATGAGGAGCTCGTAGATGGGTGCAGGAGAGAAATTGCAATAGAGTTCAAGATCTTGATATCCAGTAACTTAGAGAGATGATGTAGATGGATACATAGAAGATCATCAGAAGAGAAGGCTACCAATCACTCCAATGAAGAATGTCCCGATGCAAAGAGTACAAGATGCAAAGGGAGGATAGTGATCAGTTATAGAGGGAGCAAGAAAGCTCCGCTTCAGAGGGAGTGACTATAGCACAAATTATAGAGATAGATTAAGAGACATTATTACTTAGCCTCTATCCATGGAAAAGATTGTTTTCCCCAATATTTTAGGGATATGCTCATAGTGATATTGGATGTCTCCTCTCATGAAGAAAAATTGTATGTGGAGCAACCACTGGGATTCGAGACACATGACAGACAGACTCATGTAAGCTAAAGAAGACCTTGTATGGTTTGAAACAGGCACCCAAGACATGGTACGACATGATGGACAATTTTATGATGAGCTTAGGATTTACCAAGAGTAAAGCAGATTCCAAACTCTACTTCAAGGTTGAGGGGGGAAGACCAGTAATATTATTGCTATATGTAGATGACCTGTTCTTAACAGGGGAGGATGAGCTCATTACAGAAACAAAAAGAAGGCTTGCCGTAGTGTTCGAGATGAAGGACCTGGGAATGATGCACTACTTCTTAGGTATGGAGGTGTGGAAGAGTTCAAATGGGATTTTCCTTGGTCAAGGAAAGTATGCAGTGGATATTCTGAAGAGGTTCGGAATGATGGACTTCAAGGCAATGGCCACACCAATGGAATCGAACTTGAAACTACTATGTGATGCTTCTTTAGAGACAGTTGATGCCACGATGTACAGGCATATGATTGGTTCGTTAATGTACTTGAAGAACACGAGACCAGACATATGCTTCGTTGTGAGCACCCTGAGCCAGTTCCTGACAGATCCGAGACATGTTCACCTGATTGCTGCAAAACATATATTGAGGTACCTGAAGGGTACAATTGAGTATGGGCTCAAATATGCGATGAATCAGAATATTAACCTACATGGTTATGTTGATTTAGATTGGGAAGGTAGTGCCACAGACAAGAAGAGCACTTTAGGATGTTGCTTCAATTTGGAATCCAATATGATCTCTTGGTTTAGCAGGAATCCTTCAAGTGTGGCATTGAGTACAGCCGAAGCAGAGTATATTGTAGTTTGTTCGGCTAGTTGTGAGGCAGTATGGCTTCGGAAGCTACTGTCAGATTTATTTGATCTCGAGTTAGAGGCGACATTTATCTTTTGTGACAACCAGAGTAGTGTAAAATTGTCCAAGAACCTGGTGTTCCATGACAGGTCAAAGCATATTGAGATCAAGTGTGGATCAAGTACCACTATATCTGAGATATGGTGTAGAGAGGAGTAGTGAAGCTCCAGTATATGGCAATAGACGAGCAGACAGTCAACATGTTGACCAAGACGTTAGCAAGAGTGAAGTTTGAGTACTTCAGATAGAAGCTTGGTGTTATCCAGATCGATGTTCCTCGAAAGAGGGAGTGATGTGACATGTCCAGAAGACGCAGGTGCACCAGGGATGTATCTTACATGGTGGAAGACGCAGGTCGTCCGCAAGGAGGTAATACATCTGGGATGATCCTGGGTTGTATCCACATGTGAGAAGACACTAGTGTCCACGGGTCATAAAGAATCTGGGATGCGCTTGGTTTGTATCTTACATTGTGGAAGACGCAGGTGGTCTGAAAGGACGTAATGCATCTAGGATGCTCCTGGGTTGTATCCACATGTTTGAAGACGCAAGTTAACCGAGATAGTCGTAATACATCTGGGCTATATCCACTGGGTGGAAGACACAGATGTTCCTGGGCTGTATCCACTGGGTGGAAGACACAGATGTTCCTGGGTTGTATCCACTAGGTGGAAGATGCAGGTTGACTAAGAAAGAGATGTAATACATATGGGCTGTATCCACTGGGTGGAAGACGCAGATGTTCTTGGGATGTATCCAATGTGTGGAAGACGCAGGTTTTCTGGTGGACATGGTATATGCACCTGGGATTCTCTCCACATGAGATGATGAGATGATCCGGATACGATGAGATGATAGTAGGATAAGTAGGTGATTGCTCTGGAAATGTAATATGTGGTCCTGGGTTGTACCTACTTGATGGCTTTCGTGTATAGATGATGAATTCCTAGATGAGAGCTAGGCCTACATCTAGCATGAAAAAGGGATGGCTCTATAGAAATTATCATGACGGGTAGATTCGAGATATGTCACTAGTCAATGATCAACAAGATGAGAATTGCTGTAGCAGTGATGATGATGATTCAACGATGATGATGATCCAGCGATGATGATGATCCAGCGATGATGATGATCTAGCGATGATGACATTGTCTAGAGATTGTGTCCAGCTGTGATGATGACTGTGTGAAGACAATACCTTCCTAGTTAAGAGGGAGTGTTGTTGTAAATGCAACTTCAAAAGATATTCTTTTGTATATTATTATTATATTATTATTGTACTTTTATTGTACCTCCGTCGGAGATGTTTTTCCTCCGTTCACGGATGTCATTATTGTATTTGGCCATGTAAGTATATCGAGGTAAAACCTCCATTGTAAGTCGAGGAAATAGTCCCCAAAAGGATAGATGTAAAATGTATTTTTGAGTCTCCCTAGGAGAGGTCAGCGCAGTTAGTTGAGGAAGTCATCCCCATTGGGGATTTAGGTCAGTCACACATAAAGTATAAATAAGGAGGCGCCCTCCCTCATTTGGATACACATCAACAAGCAAGTTCGCTCCAAGGAAGAGAAATACAAGTTCGTTGAAGAAGAAGATGGAAGCTGCATAAGTCATCTTATCTTTGGCTATTCAATCTTGGTTTGATATTGTACTAAGTGACGAATCTATTACTGAAGAAGTTGCGGGGTTTTCTCCTTTATGGTTTCCCCAAAGAAAATTCTTGTGTTCTCGTGTATTGTTGTGCTTGTCTATCTTTTAGATTAAAGATCTGACATAATTGAGTTAAAGTGCAAACACTAACAGATATGTGCTACAAAATATTACATGAAACAAGGCATTATCTATTTAAATCAATCTACATTGGCAATGGATTTAAGAGGATAAAATATTGTAATTTGTTTTGATTCTTTAAAATATGTTGAATCCAAAAGAGAATAATACAGAGCAAGGTTTACGTGTTCAACCTTTTCCATTACTAGTAGATTAGTAAGATAAGGTAATAATGGAAGGAAACACGCTTAGCTATCATGTTATTCCAAATGAGCATGGACCTGGTATTAATTATTTATTCCCACCTAGGTTGAGGTCACCATTAACCAACCCATCTAGTTGTATAATTGACACAAGTTTTTCATTAAAAGGTATTGTGGACTTAGGTCATCTTACAAGAGTTCACTAAAGGTTCAAGATCTAAAAGTTCTTTTCAATCCAAGCATTTTTGAACTGGGTGAAGACTAGCCATTCCATTGTTGATTAGAGCATTATGACAATATGGGACTCCATTGGATAGTCCACTCAAAATAGAGGCACAAGAAAATACCAATGAAACACATATACAAGCATATGGGGCTATCGCAAGTTCATATAATATTGTTGTTCCACCATGTTTTCATAGTAGTAATAGTTTTATCCCACCATGTTCAAGTAATAACATTATTATTAACATTTTTATGTTATCTCATTATAGGCAATATAAACAATATTGTTGTTCCAACTTGTACACATATTATGCCAAAGATTATGATGTCTCAACAACCAACAACTAATAGTGGCACTTGAAATGCATGCTTATCATAAGAGATACAAAATTAACTTATTCTCCCTTTCTCAGACCACCAAAGTAGATCCTATTCCTAGATCATAAATCTCTAGCTACCTAAACAAAAGTTCCACGAGGAGCTCCATTAATGATGTTGAGTCTTTTCTGAAATGGAACTTCAAGCACACACAAGGAGATGGTTGCATTAGTTTTTTGTTCATTGAAACAACCCAAGAAGTTCTTTCTACTTTGTGTACCAATTTATTTTAAGGTTTGAGCACAAATTATTCCTTATTATGTGTACTAAGTGATTATTTTAAGGTTTAATTACAATATGAATATAATTGAGCTAGTTCTGCTTTATGCTATGTTTCTTATTTGTTTGTTATTGCACCAAAAAGGTGCTAGTTATACATTCTAGTATGATAAAGATCTTGTCATGTGATAATTCTTACATCATCATATGTTTGGAATAGAACTTTGTATGCCAGTACTCTCTCAATCATATAATTCTCTATGTGTGTGTGTGTGTGTGCGCGCACATGCGCGCTAATAAATATACTAAAAATTGATGGAAATTAATGACTCACTATGCTAGTAAATCTACTACAAATTAGCAACAATCAATGGCACATTAAGCTAGTAAGTCTACTACAAATTGATGGTAATTAATGACTCATTAACTAGTAAATATACTACAAATTGTTGATCTTTATACTAATAGCTAATGAATCAGATTCACCATTTACTGAATAAGAAAGATACTACTAAAATATATTTGTGTTATGAGGGTCTAGGACCTAGAATAATACCTTATAAATATGGCTTAGTTATTTTTTATGGTAACAAATTAGCTAATTTGTACTTGTGAGGGTTGAATGTTGTGACTACAATGTGGAATAATTCCCTACCTGGAGATGAGCCCAAGGAGTGTATTCCATATATGAGTGGTGGTACATCTAAGTATTGGACCTACAATAGTGTTCATTTGTGGGACAAGGGAAATGCTAATGTTGGGAACCCTATTTTCATGCAAATATACAATGGCTATTTGTTGATTGTGTTGTTGTGCTAGTGGAACTAGCTGCATCATTGTGGATTTGTAATTCATGGCTAGATATCATGGGCTTGTTGAAAGTATATGGAAAGAAACCGAGGGAACATAAGGAGGTGGTGCAATGCAAATGTGGGTGGAGGTGTAGGGAAGACATGAAGATATAGAAATTTGTGAAGACTGATATTTTACACAACACTGTGATGAGGAGGAGGGATAATCACACTAGTGATTTTATATGCATGGTTGGCTTTGAATATAATGTAGTTTTTTTATGAGTGAATTATATAAAGTCTAGTGTTGGTGCTGGTATGGGAGGCTAAGGATGAGGTTAGAACAATATAGTGGAGATATATCATAATTGATGGTGTCTATGGAGGGACCAATGGCAAAAGTGATAACACAATGCTAGTTAATGAGTAGTCGAGGTTCATTCTATTGAACAACTAAGATGGAAAGGACATGATGGGATTTTGTGGTTAGTTGAATACACTAGGAAAAAGCTCAAGAGATGATATTATTTTGATTGCCATTATCTTGTATTGTGGTGGTTATTTGATCCTTCTCTTAATATTTATTTTTGAAGAGTGAGGTTAGTGAGGATATAGTGTTGTCTTGGGTTAGAAATAACAATGATGGATCAATAATGTTAGTATTGGGAAGGACATGACTTCAATGGAAATTGGAGGGCAATTTAGATGGGGGTGTCTTTAGTTGCTGATCCAGGAGGATCTTTCTACAGTCGATCAGGTTTAAAGTCTTCAAACATTAGTACAAAGGTTATCATGTCAAAGGGCTCGTCGACAGCTTTCCATCAATGCTTGTTTCCTAAAAAATGGACTTTAGATGAAGAAGTTGTCAATGGTTGAAGTTTCGTCAAAGATGGTTAAAAATATGGTTATAGTTTATAAGCTATGTTGAAGCTTTGGGAATCGAACCCAAGACCTCGTGGAAAGTCACCTTTAGCTTCATTAGCAAAGTGTAAAATGGAGGGAGGTCCTTGACCCCAAGTATCACCTCCATGGTAACTATATTAATATGTTCACATACCATACATGCTAAAACCAAACATTATAACAAGTCATAATGTAATAAAGGCATAAAACTATATTATAATGTGGAACATGTTAAAGAAACGGTGAACCAACGTATTATACCATATGGTATTCATATATTATAACATGGAAAAAAAAAGGGGGTTATAATGTTATATCATATATTCTAACGTGGAGCACTACAATAAAGCGGTGGAACCCAAACTATGTCTAACCGCCGAATTATATTGAACCATATCACATTATTAAAACCATATAATAATGTGCTCACATATGATAAGCCCGCCGCTCCAAAATCAACGTGTTATATTCATATATGTTTTTGTTTTCACAGGAAAAAATCAGCTTTTATATTAAACATAAAAGCCGACCACGAGCAGTGATCAATTACATCTAAGCAGATTCAGAAACCATTTTTCAAATACATCTCGTACCTCCTGAAATATACAGCTTTACAGCTTGTAAACAAAATATGGTTCTTACCCATTGAGCAATGTCATCAAAAGCCATATCATCCCATATCCACTATAAGTCGGCGTGGATATATTGATATCTAGACAAGATATCCCTGAAGTGTAAGAATAACTGAGCACATGGTAGGTGACCTAAAAGACTGCGCTTAAGAACAAAAAACCATAACTTATGTCCTATGTTCCATGGTAATTACAAAAAGAAGGGGAGAAGTGTAGTTCCCATCAGTTTTCCCGCTATCCATTCTTCGCATTGAACAGACCCCTGCATATCTCCAACAGATCTCCGCGAGAGACTGTCAGCTGTAGAGTTATGAACATGATAGATATGTTGAAACTGAATGCAATTGAAAGATTTTACCAAGTCCATAACCTGGGATTTCCAATGAGTGAGGTGAATAGCATTCAGTGCCGGTCCTTTAGAACACCAATCAATGATACATTGCGAGTCTCCAAAAACCCTGCAGGACAGAACCGCACGAGAATGTGCAAACCAGAGGAGTAACCAAAGTGCAATGAGTTCTGCACGCGTGTTTGTACCCATGCCTGCCACACAGGAAAGATGGAAATGATGCTCCAGACTTACACATAGAACAACACCCGCCCCACACAGGTTAGCTTGGGCTGCCCCATCAAAGTACCCGTGTGGAAATGGGTAGATCCTCGGATCCCAGACCACAACTGGCTCCCGGCGAGCGATGGAAAGACCCCAAATAGTAGTGAAGAGGGCAATCGTCGAAGCAGCTACGCGCCCAGTAGAAGGGGCACGGTCAGAGAATATGACCGCATTACGTTCTTTCCAGATGAACCAGCAACATAAACAGAAAAATGAGCACTCGTTTCCCATGACTGCGTTTCCAGATAAGCATTGTTTCAGTAAAAGTGGGACCTGTCCCATAGGCCCGGATGTTGAAATGAGCCGAGAGAAAGTCTAGTGTCTTCAGCATAAAAGGACAAGAACAAAATAAATGTGATGAAGATTCACCATCCCCCAAGCACAATACACAGTGATTTGGGCCAGTGTAGCCCCACTTCTGTAAATTAGGCCATGTAAGTATTTTATCGTGGAGCCCCAACCATAAGAAGAGTTTTATCTTAAATGGACAGCCAAGCTTCCAGATCCAAGATATCCACCATGGAACCCAATCTCCAGTAGGACGGGGAACAAAGCAAGAGTATGCCAAAGCCGTCGTAATCGTCCCATCAGCCACATTATTTGACCAAATAATTATGTCTTCTTTATCTGACGGGATTATCCTAGCACTAGATAATGAACAAACATATAAATCCCATTCAACCGCTAAAGGACCACACAAATGGAGATCAGACGAACTCAGCCAAGATGAGCCTGTATCCCCCCCAGAAATGTTGATATGCTTGAGAACATACACGTTCCGATCATGAAGTAAACTTACCATAGCAGGAGATAACACCACGTTTTGATCACAGCTGCAAATGGCATCCACCCCAACAACAATCTGCGTGCCACGACCAACATCCCAAGCTATGGAGCTCTGAATCAATGGCAGGGTATTAATAAGGTTATGCCATATAATAGAGGCAGCCACAGTCCAAGTAGAACGGTCCCGAAGGAGGCAAGAGACCGGAAGCCTTTTACAATACTTCATCTTAATGACCCGTCCCCACAAACCTCCAACAAAAAGGGCTCTCCAGAGATTTTTTTGCACACAGTGCCTGATTGAAGTAACGCAAATTCTTTATCCCCCAACCCCCGAGCTTAAAGGGAAGGGAGAGAGAATCCCAAGTAGATAAATGAAACTTAAAACCACTGCTACTACCTGCCCATAAAAAATTAAAAATGACTCTGCGCAGGGAGGTCAGTATGCCCCGAGGAATACTGAATAGTGAGAACCAGTAGACAGGAATGCTCAATAGCACCGAGTTAATGAGAATAACCCGGCCTCTCAGAGAGAGCCACCGAGAGGACCAAGAACAAATGCAATTTTGAACCTTCCGAATGAGCCAATGCCAGTCCAGGAGCGAGTATCCATTCGGTTTCAACAGGAACCCTAGATAACGAAAACCCACAGGTAACTCCACCCACTTATAAGGTAGTAAGCACTGAAGAGAGTGGAGTGTAACCGGACAAGAGACCTAATATACAATAGCAGATTTGGGAGAGCTCACCTCCATTCCAGATGCCAAACAGAAATCCTCAATAATAACCTTATATTTGTTCCATTCCAACAGTGAAGCCATTCTAAACAGAAGAACATCATCAACGAAGAGGGAGTGAGTAAGATAACAAGCACTGGCCACCTTAATACCCTGAATGAGTCCCCACGCCTTAGCATTGCGAATCATGAGACTGAGTCCCTCAATAGCCAAAATAAATAGGTAAGGTGAAAGTGAACAACCCTGGAGAATGCCACGACGACCCTCAAAAGAGGCCAAGGGGGAACCATTAATAAGTACCGAGTCGTTAGCAGAGGATACACAAGCCAAAATCTAGTCAGCAATCTCCACAGTGAGCCCAATCTGAATAAAGATTAGACGAAGGTAGGTCCAATCTATGCGATCATAAGCTTTAACAAGCTCTAGCTTAAGAACTAGAGCATCCAGGTGTTTCAACTTAATAGAATGAAGACCTTCTTGTGCCAGCCCAACCGCATCAGAAATATGTCTTCCCGGCAAGAAGCCGAATTGTTCTGGTGAAATATGCCTTGCCAGGTAGGGTTTTACCCTTTCTGCTATAATCTTTGAGACAATTTTGTACAGAAGATTGCACAACGATATAGGTCTAAAATCATTAAAGTCAACAGGACAATCTTTCTTCAGAATAAGGGTAAGATAGGTCGAATTTATAGTAGCGGGCACCACGGCCCTCACACGGGAGTCCTCCACAGCCCTCGTCAGATCATCCCCAATAAGGTAAAAAAAGTGAATGTAAAATTCAACAGGGATCCCATCCGGGCCAGGGCTCTTGTCCCGGGCAAAGCATTTAAGCGTTTTGAACACCTTAGACTTCTCAACCTTTCTACCAATATCCAAACAGTCCTCATCACTGGAATAACGAGGAAAATACTTCACAACTTCAAGTTGTTTAAGCAGGCAAGGATCAGACTCGAGTGTGAAAATGCCTTTAAAATTTTTCTCCGCAACAAGCTTGAGCCCTGTCTGGTCGCAGGTAGCCACCCCATCCACCGAAAGCTCCCAAATGGAATTTATCAATCTGCGCTGGTTAGCAAACTTTTGAAAAAAACGGGTATTCTTATCCCCAGCACGGAGCCACACAGCTCGACTCTTAAGTCTCCAGGTTTCTTCTTGAAATAGAAGTATCTTCTGCCACTTTATTTCCAAAGCCACAAGTTCGAGGCTACGTTCCTTAGAGAAAAAAGCCGAATCCTCAATGACCGATAGAGACTGGATCTTATCCTCTATAACCTGCAGCTCCCCATCCAAAACCAATTTGTGATCCCTGTCCCAATTCTTCATAACTTTACAGAGTTTGGCCAATTTCTTTGAGAAAGATAATAATGTGGACCGGGAAGAGCCCAGCACCAGAGAGTTCCAAGTTGTGCAAATCAGAGAGCAGAAATCACCATCTTCCAACCACCCCGCATTAAATTTGAAAGGGTATGAGTGGAAAGTAGAATCAAAATCGAGTTGAAGAACAATAGCCCAGTGGTCAGAAAAACCCACCGAGTAGGACCAAGAACGAAGACGATGTATGTCATCACACAAAGACTCAGAGGTGTAAAACCTATCCAAACGCTTAGCAATCCCAGCCATACCCGAGCGCCTGTTAGACTAGGTATGACCAAGTACAGCCGGTTTAATGTCCAACAAACTTGCCTCATCGAAAAGGTTGAGAAAGTAGTCCGCCAGGGGATCTAAAAGACGACCACTCCCCCAAATTTCCTCTAAGGAGTTAGTGAAATTGAGGTCCCCAGCTACTATCAAATATTTCGCACAAAGAATACCAGAGGATGTCACCTGGTCCCAAAAGTCCTTCCTTCCCTGATAAGGACCATAAACATTAATAATACAAAGCTGATGGGGAAAACCTTTAACTGAGCCAGTCAACATGATACTTGCAGGGGAGATAAGAGCCCGGAAATTAGCAAAATCCGAGTTCCATGCCACTAGAGTTCCACCCGAAAGACCCATAGAGTCAGTCCCAGCGGCCAGCCAGCCTGGCTTAAGACGAAGGATAGAAGACATGGCAGATAAGGAAGAGGTCATGGTTCTTGGAGAAGAACGATATGAGGGTTTAGAGTAGAAAAAAGACGTTTTAAGGCAACCGATTTAGGACCCGTGCCCAGTGCACGCACATTAAGGGACAAAAGGTTCATGAGGTAACCTCTGAGAGGGCCGCATAATCTCTAAGAGCCCCAGAATCTGAACGACGCACCAAAGGATCAACCGGCAAACCCCAGTCAAAAAGGGAAGTGAAAGGAGGTGTGAACCCGGCTCCCCGAGCCTCTCCTTTAACTTTAGGCCCGCGCTTAGCTTTACGAATAGTCACATTGCAAAAATTGATAGACTGGATGGGGATAACGGAGGGATCCGACTGTAAGGTGGCAGAATAGATGGGAATGGAACTACACACCGCGGGCGGAGATGAGCAGGGAGGAAGTGAGGCCTCGGTGTCACCCAACGGTGAGGGGGAAATGCAAATGTCTAAAGAAGGCCTACGAGGCGAAGATAGGGGAGGGAAATCGCAAAGAGAATCCAACCCAAAACCCACATTCTCAACAAGAGAATCCGAGGGAAAAATCAGGGTGGGAAAAGAATCACCATCACAAGGAAGGGATTCAGAAGAGGGCTCAGCTGGAGGAGCAGTAAACGGGGAGGTAGGTAACACAGGTGTTAAAGATTCCAGTGAAAGAGCCGCTATAACATCCTCTTTTGACATAAATTTTAAGAGGGTAGGTACCGAAGAAATGAACTTACCCAATAAGTCCGAGGCCGAGTCGCGGTCTAATGGAATAAAAGGCTCCAGGGGTTCCAAACCCTCCACAGACTGTGACTGAGGAGGAATGAGAGGGCCGCCATCAAGCTTCTGATCACTTGACCGCCTACGGGCCGGGCACCGGTGTTTAGGATGACCCATGCCATGACAGGCGTGGCATCTGAACAAAACCCACCAATAGTCTAAGACCTGGATGAATGAGCCACCTTCCCAAAGAACTTCCAATTCACTGAGTAAACCCTCCGACGTATCTATCTCCACCATAATACGCGGCGTACGCCGGTCGAAGCCACACAGTAACTCCTCCTCCAACATAATGAAACGACCAATGGAACCCGCAATAGCTTTAGAGCCCTTTAGGGACCAGCATTGCAATGGTAATCCCGGTAGGAGTACCCACAGATGGCACATCTTAAGTTTTGCCTTCTGAGGATCAAACCCTACGTACCAGCGAGAAAGTACAAGAGAGCCATGCCCAAGTACCCAAAAACGCTACTCAATATTTTCCCGATCTTCCACAGAGAGAAAATGAAAGAGAATCCAACCATTCGAGAGCATCAAAACCCGAGGAATATTCTTGATGAGCGGCTTCCAGAGCCTTCGAATCCAATCTAGCAGCTATGGCCTTCCGAGTGAGATATATTCGAACTTCCCCACAAGTGCATGCTCAGAAAGATCCATCACCATATCACTAGTAACATCTTTTCCCAAGACGCAAAGTGCGCGACCTTTTTTAACATGCTCAAAGGGTAAAGCAGGTAAACTACTATCCTATGTTTTTGCCGGGGAGTATCGCCTGGACCCCCCCAACGAAACCGGAACAGAAGTGGAAGGAACCACGTCAGAGGGTGACTGATGTGGGGAGTCAACGTCCACCCCCCCAAATCCTGCGCCAAACCCCCCAAGTTTTCAAAAACCACCTCCAGGTTAGGGTTCGTCACCACCTGAAATGATACCCCATCCGAAATAACCATCGAAAACCCACAAGTAGTAACAAAGGCAAAAAAATACCGTACCCACACTTCCCCACCCAGCAAAAACATGAAATAGACAAAAAGGTGGCAGACAGTGATAACGAAAATCGTGACCCCAGAAAAAATCTAATGAAAAACCCCACCAGAAAAAAATCCAAATAAAGCCAAAGTAAAAAACAGAAAAAAGAACGCCAGCTTCCCACTTTTTCATACTGGCTGGTACTAGACCTGCATAGGGCCTGCAGGTTTGACTCCAGTGCGGAATGCTAATAGAAAAAAAAGTTACAAATGAACTCCATGCAGACTACTGACAGCCCACAGTTTAATCCCCTACCGACGAAAAAAACACCCCACCAACAGGGAAAAACAGCCCGTAAACCGGTAAGAAAGTCACCCGTATACAGTAAGGTGACAGAGGCCATCAGGTTGTGCCTCACCAGGTCCAACATATATGTACCATATATCAAAAAGAGTGTGTTATATTCATATATGTACCATATATCAAAAAGAGCATGGATATAGGAGAGCTTTACCATTGGGCCACAGGGGTCACGGTTGAGTCCATATCGACGGATTTAGCTTAAGAAGTTACAACGCCTTTCACTATAAAAGAGAGCCACGAAAACCAAGCCATGGCATGTTCAGAAGTCGGGATTCGGAGTACAGAGTGCCTGCACAGTTTTTGAGGTGGAGTACGGGCACAGTTCCCGAGGCAAAGTATAGGAGTATTTAGTACTTTTGTCTTTTGTGCAGATTGGTTGTCTTGAATTGCATGCCAGAGGAGGCCTCGGGAAAACAGGGCCAACTTTATACTCATTTTGCTCAGAATTTCGAGATGGACGTAGTGGTGTAGACTGTTTCTGCATTTGATAGATAGAAAACAGAGGTGTTTTCCAGAACGCCCAATTTGTAAATTTTGAAGACTGAATAAGATCGGCCTTCCCATTGGAAGTGGCTAGGAGACATAGCCTAGGAGGGGTGAACTCCATTATCAGCTGTTGTGTTATTTTTCTGGTTTGCATCTGTTCTTTATGTGCTTATGTGTTGATTTTAAGCATTTTTAAATCATCTTTTAAAGCAATTTTATGAACGTTTTTATGCAAATTTCACATGCAACTTTATTGGTTTAAAAGATCTTGAGATTTTCAGATCAGTTGTTGAGCAAGAGTTGTTTATTAATAGGGCTCTATGTTTTGTGGAGTTATTGAGAGCATCCAATTCTACTACAGAGCGAGAGCGACTACAATGGAAGTGACACTAGTATTTAGGGAAAGGTGCAAGAGGGATATAAAACTTAGGGTTTTGAATGAGGAGAAGAAGGCCTAGGCACTATGAGGGAGAGGGATAGTAAGGTTGATAGGGTTTCAATGGGATGGGAAATTACGGTGTAGTTGAGTCATGTGTTCAACTGCTAGGGCATGTTGGAAGGGCAATTGTATTTACCTTTGAGATCGAGGGCAATTGTTCTCGATCTCGAAGGTCGCACCTCCTGCTCCTGTGAGGATCACAAATACAGTTATGATGTTGGATTCCTGAATTAAACGAAACACATATATTATTGCAGGAAATATATATAACAGTAATCGACATGGATCTCGACCCCATCGAAACTATTTCTTGGTATTTCATGGCCACTCACGCATTAATATATTAATTGGAAGCCAGGATGCTGACATAACTTTCTGCTCGGAGACGCCGCGTGGCTAACTAAAGACGCCGCGTTGCTACAACACTCTTAAGCCACCCTACTACGAATGGATATTGCGCTGCCCATTTTAATGATGTCACCCTACTAACTAACCAACGAACTGGCCTGCTAACTAACCAACGAACTAATTGGAATACGACATAACATTCCGCTTGGAGACGCCGCATGGCTAACTGAAGATGTCGTGTTGCTACAACGCTCTTAAGCCGCCCTACTAACGAACGGATATTGCACTGCCCATTTTAATGATGTCGCCCTGCTAACTAACCAAAAATTTAACATGTGCATAAAAATCAACAACCAATTGGTAAAACCATGTGTTGGAAAGAAAACTATGTTCATATGTGAAAACCTACATACAAAACCATGTTTATACGTGCCATTACTAATAAAATATTATGGGTTGGAATGGAATACCATGGGTCAATATCCTCACGACTCCAAACCACTAACCAAACCATCAACTCTGATACCATGTTAGATTTTAAGATAAAAATAATATATTTCAATTATTTATAGCGGAAATAAATAAGATCACGGGAAGATAGTATATTTCAACAATATATAACGAAAATGTGGTAAAATTTATTATAATAATTATTATTATTATATAAATTTATTTATTATATTTTTAAAAATATGATAATCGTTATTATTACTTATTATGATTCGGAAAAACCACTAAATGACTCAATGAGTCATTTATAAGGAAACATATTTTCACTCACTCTTAATATCTTTGAGATTTAGTTCAATGATATCTTTTTACATTCAAAAAAATAAAATTTTAACTAATAAAAAATGTTTAAAATTTTTATTACATAAAAAATTATTTATCATATTATTAAAATACTAGTATTATAAATAAAACTTAGCTATCTAAACTTGATACCATGATCTTATAATACCAATAATGCTTACCTTGATATTATTATCTTATAATATTAATAAGGCTTATCTTATTATTATTATCTTATAATATTAATAATAATTAGTTGTATTATTTATAAATTTCCAAACATGGTTTTTAATATTTTTTATATTTTTCCACATTTCACCATGTAATGGTTTTGGATATGAGCATAAGTAGCTCACACATTAAAGTTTTAAAGGTTTTAATAATTATGATTGTTTGAAAAATTTATGAAATCTTAATATCAATAGAAGTCACAAAGGTTTACTTATGACGCTAATGAATTCATGATGCTAATGAATTTTATAACATTAAATTTTTATATAAATTAAAAAAGTAAGATAATAAAGTGAGGAAGTTCGCACGCAATTGGTTATGAGCATGGTTGAAATTTGATATCCTACTTTACAGATAAAGAATTTTTTATATGATGTTTTAATAAGATTTAATTTTATGAAGTGGCAGTGTTTTGATATAGAAAATGACTACTATTAATCTTATGATAGGTTAAAATAACACTACCTTGTTCAAATAAAATTATTCAAAAGAACACTTTACCTTTTTCCAGTAGAATTAGTCAATAATTTGACACAAACTATTCCAGCAAGTCCAAATCCTTTGCTCGGTGTTGAAAAAATTGTGGTGACTGCGGTCCCAAGCTGGTTTTAGGCACACGCTTCCATGTTTGTTGCGGGATTGTGAAGGATACATGATCTTGGATCTATTTACTCTTCATTTTTTTATATAGCAGAGATACATGGGATCTTATTTGATCAATTGGGTATTTTCATTTTTTAATTGACTTGTAAAATGAAAATACTCATTATACATGTTTCTTTGATTAATGCTAACATTTTAATTTTAAATACATTATGTTTAGTTAGTAAACATAAATTCTACAAAATAATTTTGCAATGATTTATAACTAAAATAGTTCATAATTAATAGATGATATTAAAGTAATATTAATATATAATTTTAATATCCTCAGCGCTAATGTCTGGCATCCACCAACCCAATCGGAGTATAAAATTAATTTTGACGGGACTTCGCGTGGTAACCCTGGTGTCGCTGGTTATGGTGGAGTGTGCAGAAATGCAGAAGGGAGAGTTTTGTAGATCTTCTTTGGGCACATAAGGCACGATACCAACAATTCAGCTGAGCTTGATGGTCTGATTCATGGAGTGCAGATGATTATTCATGATAGCTTATTTCCAACCATAATATAGGGAGATTCGGCTATTATTATCAACATGGCCAACAAGCTGACGCATGGGAGAACAACAGAACACGTCACGTCCAGCTGGCGGCTCTCCCATAGGTTGGACACGTTGGGTCACCTTCTTCGGGATAATAGCGCCATCTCCTTCCACCATGTTCGAAGAGGGGCTAACAAGGTAGCAGATTTTTTAGCCAATTTGGGGGCGGATCTGGCTAGTGGTCATACCTCTGGCCATATGGATGGGTTTAGAGATAGGAAGTGGGCCCGTAATTGTTTCCAACTGGCAGCTGCGGATGTTGATAGATGCCACTTGGGAAGCGCGATGACTCATCTACACAGTTTTCGAGGTGGAGTACAGGCACAGTTCCTGAGGTGAAGTACAGGAGTATTTAGTACTTTTGTCTTTTGTGCAGATTGGTTGTCTTGAATTACGTGCCAGAGGAGGCCTCAGGCAAACAGGGTCAACTTTATACTCATTTTGCTCAGAATTTCGAGACGGACGCAGTGGTGCAGACTGTTTCTGCATTTTATAAACAAAAAACAAAGGTGTTTTCCAAAACGCCCAATTTGTAAATTTTGAAGACTGAATAAGATTGGCCTTCCCATTGGAAGTGGCTAGGAGACGTAGCCCATGAGGGGTGAGCTCCGTTATCAGCTGTTGTGTTATTTTTCTGGTTTGCATCTGTTCTTTATGTGCTTATGTGTTGATTTTAAGCATTTTTAAATCATCTTTTAAAGCAATTTTATGAACATTTTTATGCAAATTTCACATGCAACTTTATTGGTTTAAAAGATCTTGAGATTTTCAGATCAGTTGTTGAGCAAGAGTTGTTTATTAATAGGGCTCTATGTTTTGGGGAGTTATTGAGAGCATCCAATTCTACTACAGAGACAGAGCGACTACAATGGAAGTGACACTAGTATTTAGGGAAAGGTGCAAGAGGGATATAAAACTTAGGGTTTTTTGAATGAGGAGAAGAGGGCCTAGGCACTATGAGGGAGAGGGATAGTAAGGTTGATAGGGTTTCAATGGGATGGGAAATTATGGTGTAGTTGAGTCATGTGTTCAACTGCTAGGGCATGTTGGAAGGCCAAGTCCAAGGATATTTTCCCAAACATGGCCACTTCAACTTTAATAAAGATAACAAACCTAAATTAAATTTAACAACTCAAACCACATATGGATTGGGAATTTATTAATTAATGAAAATTCAAGTGAACACCACGATGAATGGTTGCATGGTATATCTAGGCACTTGCAAGAGTTGACACTAGTAAGCTAGAAGATCGATAAGGTAGCATGGTGGGTAGACATGCTTTTTTAAGGGTGTCATAGAAATCCTCCCATTTTTCAATGCATTTAGAAGATGTGAATTTGGCCTCATCATCGAGTTCAATGTATACCTCTTATGCCAAGGCTTGAGACGCCACCAAGCCTAAACTATGCCCTCCAAGTGGTTATTGACCAATAGAAATCATTGATCAACGTTTGTCTAAAAATAGTTGGTGAGGCTATGGGTCCAAGAATCCAAATGATCATCATTCATTTATCTGCCATATTTAGGGACACCAATATTTGTGTCCAGATAGAAGATAGATGATTAGGGTTTATGGAGAAGAGATTATTGTAGCATCTTGATGATGCCTGGATGCAAGGGGGTGTAGGATGATTATATCTTATTAGCGAAATGTTCTTGACAAGGTGCCATGACTGTTTGTGGGGAGTGGGGACTACACAAAAGTTGGCCAAAATAAACCCTAGCGATTGTGCTAGTGAAATGAAGAGGGGGGGAAGTTGTTGCCACAACCATAGTGTTTGAGGTTAGTGAGGGTTTTGGACAAAAAGGGAGGCCAATACTAGATGAGAAAATCCTACCTAAATATGTTGGGGGCATTGATAAGATTCAAACCTCGAAAATACAATTTCAAAATATTGAAAACTAACTTAAATGATGAGATATGGGTGGGAGGGTTGAGATTCCATGGATAAGATGTGATAAAATCCACTTGCAAGAAGAAAGATTCCACTTTAGCGTGTGACCAAAGTAGGGGAGAGTTGAGAGCAAGTGCCAATGTAGATCTAGGTAGGAGGGAATAGTCAAAGGAATCAAATATAGAATTCAGTTTTTTTGAGTTGCTAAAGATAAGTGAGGCATTGAGCCTAAAAAATAGTTGAAGGGGATGGGATCCTATACCACTTCGCTAATGCCAAACGATGTAATTTTGACCTATGAACCTGCAAAACCCTAGGTAAGAGGAGAAGCACAAAATCCTTAAGATAAAAAACCTTGAAAAGAATTTTAAGCCAATAGTTAGATTCGCAAGAGAAAAATAAGAGCATAATAGTTCTTAGGAAAAAATGGCTTGCCTTATTAGGAGGACCAACTGGCCTTTATATAACATTAGGATATTGTTCACATAAGATGAAGAAAAAATTAAAGAAATCACGCACATGTAGCTTGAGCATTGGATAGATGCATCTACATAACAACACACAATACACTCAAGTCAAACGAAAACCTTAGAAAAGGGGATGAGCCCCTTAATGATTATAAACCAAACTGGAGATTGCTGATAAGCTAGTTGCATCCTCCTTAAGGAGAATGCCTACGCAATTTGTCTTGGAATTTGGGTTGGATGTTTTCTTCCTAAATAGTGTGACCTCCTTGGAGAGGTCATCCTAGTAGTTATCTACATCACAAATAGACAAAAAAATTAGAAGTAATGTTGCCCTTTAAATTATTACAGTTATGTTTCTTAATTTTTTTATTAAAAATGAACAAAAGAAAGAAACAAATTTATACAATTTTATGGGTTGATGTTGTCATGGCAATATTTAGAGCATGGGAGAACAATTGTTTTTAATACATCATTATTTTTGTCTACATGGTGAAAATTTATTTGAAAAACACATGTATTAAGAAGGAAAAATTATTTTAGAATTCAAATTAGTGATTGATGAATAATTAAAACATTCTAAAATATGGTAACTACCAAGAATCTGGAAAAATTATTTTAAAACCAAGAATATGGAAAAATGATTTTAGAACCCAAATTAGTGATTGATCCATGATTGAAGCATTTTAGAACCCAAATTAGTGATTCGTGAATGATTAAAGCATTGTGAAATAAAATAAGGTACCCACAAAGCATCTTATTAAATGGAAGAACATGACCACGAATATGCTACTTGAGAGAATGAGTAGTTCAAGCGTATATTTGAAAAGATAAGTAGTTCAAGTCAGCCTAATTAAGGTTATAGAGGTTTTTGAATAAATAGAGAGTATATCATCATTTTTTTTTAAGGTGATTATATAATTAATCTAATAATTAGTTATATTAAATTGAAATGTTTTAGTATTTTATAATTTTTATTTTATTCTTATTGTGTTGGGTTATAATCTGTTTTTGTTATTGGGTTGAAGCATTCCATTATTGTCTACCATGGAATCATTATATTATGGGCAGACTATTCTCCACACAAAGCATAAATCTCTTTAATTCATAAAAAACTAAGGTATCATTATATTATGGGGAGGCTATTATCCACACAAAGCATAGACCTCTTCAATTCATAGAAAACTAGGGTAGTGAATAGAATGATCACTATCATATGTGGTTACTTACCTTCAATGGTTCACCTTAACATCAAGTATAAGATGGGAAGTTCCATTTGTAAAAAGGCCTACTACTTTATCATCTTGGACATCTTTGTGTTCCTTCAAGCTAGTGGGGAATAGTGTTGGATGGTAGGGTAGGGCACTTATAGTGTTGGATAGTAGGGTAGTTATAGTGTTGGATAGTAGGGTAGGGCACTTATAGTGTTGGATAGTAACATTATAGAAGCTACGAGATGGGAATCAAGAAGCAAGGACTCTATGTTCCATAAAAGCTAACCATTCCTCTGCTATGCGTCACTTCCATACACATTCTGCCCACCAAATCATTTTATTTGAATCCACGGATCCATATATTATTTGGGGACCAGGACAGACCAAGACTACAACCGTTATCCTTGGCATTCATTCCTCACGTCTGGTTGCTTTATTACGGATCCGTCCATGACTCTTGGATGCCTTGCTGCACTCCTATTTGCTTTTGATTTTGGGACCCGTTCATGACTCTTGAATGCCTTGCTACTCTTATTTGCTTTTGAATTTGGGATCCGTTCATGATTCTTGAATGCCTTGCTGCTCTTATTTGCTTTTGAATTTGGTGAATTCCTATTTATGTGAGCGCAAGGCAGATACAGGACGTATTAGTTATTCCTCTCAGTGCTGATAATGGAATTAGGAGCGCGCTTCAAGTTGATGCTATGTTTCATATCAGCGGTGGCGGCAGCAGTAGCAGCAAAAGAGAACGATGCGAAGATTTACATGGTTCACATGGATAAATCTCAAATGCCCACCGTGTTTTCCTCTCACGGGCAGTGGTATGCCTCAAATTGCATATTCGTATAGCTATGAATAAAAAATGGTATCAGTCCGAGGACACTTCAAGACAATTTTTGATAAGAGCGTTATTTTCTTTGACGATTGGTATGCAGATTTCAGACCCTTTTTAATATAGCTATATATATTGGTAGACTGTTTTCTTGGTTTGGATGAATCTGTGTTTAAATGTTTTTGAACTATTTCATAAAGGTTTTTATTTTTATTTTTGGATTTATATAGAAATTAAATGTGAGGATTGGTTATGCATTACATTTATTATAGAGTCAAGGTCCGCTCTTAAGGAGTAAGTGTTACAAAGCAAAATTTAAATTTAGGTGGAGAGGACAATAACATTCCTCCCAACAATCCAATCTACACTTAATTGACAACTCAATTAACAACTATTTTACAGTTTAATACACCACTTTGTAATGTAATTTTACTTTAATATAAAATTGCAATTTAAAAAAAAAATTAATAAATAAAAATATAACCATAGAAAATCGTTCAAGTTCATGATATGGGTTTTATATTGCTAACCTTGGTTTTCTAGTGCGTTGTGCTGGTATATATATGTGTTGGTATATATTTCTTCCTGTGAAATCTTTCAATTTCTATTATTGAAGAAGAAGGAAAGTTATCTATTAAATTGTTTAAAGTTTATGTATTTAGTTTTTTAGCAATAAAAAAACTTATATTTTGGTTATTCAAAACTTGAATAAAAAAGTACATCTTCTTAACTATTCATCATTGTTCTTGATGAAACTATTTTCATCAACATAACATATACATTCTTCAAACAAGAAGTGACCAAGTTCCATACCACTACCAAAAAAGATTATGACATGTAGTAGATAACGCTCATCCATAAACATTTCAAAAAGGTAAACTAGAGAAGCTATATTAGAAAAATATTAAAGGAGCCACTCTTTGTCATAGAAGAGTCTTCATACTCTTCCCACCATATGATGCCCTCCTTCTCATTAAGGGCATTTTTTGAAAGAAGATATGCTTCTAGATTCATTTCCATGTATATACGTTTAATGCAATGGCTAACTCTCCAGTTTCAGAAGCTAAGTTTCCAGCAGTAAGCCTGCAACAATGGATTCCCCTCTGGGCCATTGTGGGTTGCTCTGATACCAAATAATGCAATGGCTCCCCGACCACAACAAATCCTGAAACACTCTGTCAAAATGTGACAGGTAACAAACACACAAATTACTCGAAATCTGGAAACACTAGAACACAAACTGCCGAAACGACATTTTTTAATTAATATTCAATAGACCGTAAAGGCCCTATAATCTTCAACACAGACAATAAACTTCCTACAGGACGCGCAGGTCCTGGTTTATTCAAAAAATGAGCGGGCACGCGGGCCCTTCTTATTAAAGCTAACAAAACTGAAAAAAGATCGATACTCTGGCCGGATTGTTGAATGTAACACTCCAGTAACCAAACAGAAAACCAAAGCCAAAAATCAAAATCGAAGATCCCCATCTCTTCCGTAGAGATCCCCGTTTTATCACTGGCCATGTTCGCCAAATGTCATTCCCAGAACATCCGCTGCATTGACTCACCTACCAGATCTGAAGTAGTGTGGTTTTACCTACCGAAACTGGAGTGTAGATCCCGCGCCGATTCCCCAGCTCTGCTTCACAATAACTCTTGAATTATGCACTGGATGGCTGCCATAGCTCGAGGACACTTCGATGGAGTGGAGGTGAGCGTGAATGCTTTGCATCAACGTTCAACTTCAACTGGTGCGAAAGAAGAAAGGAGTGATTTAGTATTCCTACACCAATTGAGCATAGGAAAAACTTGTAACTTATAATTTCTCAAAGCCCACTGCACAACAACCTGTGAATCATGATCTTTTGGAACTGCGATCTAATGTGGATGTACGCAGGGCACTCTATGAGAAAGTGACTTTCATCCTCAACACTCTTAGACTTGCAAAGATGGCAAATCCTTTCCTACCACAATGTTTTAAGAATTGTCCAGCGCCTTGTCTCACTTCGAAGCTCATGAGAGTTCGTTCTTATTTTGACTATGTTAGTTTTCTTCTTTGAGCTAGTCAGAATAGAGAGATATTTTTGGTCTTCTAGATTAGGGTTAATAACCTCCTTGTAGTATCTTAGCTTCCTTTTACCCTATAAATCCTCATGACCCCACATTTTCTCTCTAAACTTAGTTGTAATAGTACTTTTAATGTTATTGATATCTTGCAAAGTTGCATTTCCATCTATCCCCCAATGGTTCAACCAAGCCATGTTATCTTTATGCCATCCCCTCTTGGCGATTTTAGAGAGTTTCTAGTCTCCCATGACATTTATCTTGTACCTGTACATCAAGCAACTTGTTATAGCGATGCTTTCAATGGGGGGAAGATCCGCTTCTATAAGAAGAACATGATAGAGTGTATTGCTTTTAATTATGAGTTTATAAGTTATAAAACACTTATGGATTTGCTCGATCTTTCTCTAGGATTCTCTAGATATGTTGCAACCCCAAACTTCACACACGTATAAAACAACGAGAGTGACAATAGTTTCAAAGATGAACTTCTTTTTATCCCACATCACAAGGTTTGTTGATTTATAGTTGTTTTTGTGACGAAAATAAGCTTTCCACCCTCGATTAATCGTTTTCTCAATGCTATAGTTCTAGTTGAGCTTGTTGTGAATATCAATCCCAAGATACTTATAGGAGGAAACTTCCTCCAAGTTGTTATTATCATAAACAAAATTATCATAAGTGACCTTCTTGGACTTTATAACCATCACTTTTGTTTTATTAGTGTTAACAATCATACCCATTGATAAATCCTTGAGATTTCTCAATTGCTTGTCAAGGTCATAGGGATATCTTGTTATAAGAACAATATCATCATCATAAAGGAGAAGGATGACAACAATGCCAGCTAATGTCATGCCGACACAACCTCATTCCTTTAAGAAACCTTCTAACTTATTTGAAAATGATAAGAAAGAGGGGGCAACCTTAACTCCAATATTTCATATATATATATATATATAATTTTGAAATTAATTCTAAAAAACATTTAAAAAAATTCAAATATATTTTTTAGAATATTTTAAATTAAAAAAAAAACTTATTTAAAACCTTCAAATAACAAAAATAAAAAAAATTAAATCCCGCGAATAGTAAAAAAAAAAAAAAAAAACACATTTAAATCCCACAAATAGTAGGCATTGGTCTTACAATGGAATACCCTAACATATATTTTTAATATCAATAATAACTATATTCTTCTACAACATATTAGAAAATGAGTTTTCACATTAAAATAAATTTATAAATTACAAATTGTCATATATTGAATCTATATAAAATTATAAAATGAATTTGTCTATTAAATTAAATATAATAATTACAAAATTGTAAAGTAAAATAATAAATAAACATTATAATTATTATCAACATAAGTTTATATTTTCGAATTAGAATCGAATCGGCGAGGGAGGCAGTAGGAACTATGGAGAACTAGGGTTCACTGGACGATACAGGCTTGGGTTGGTTCTAGGTGGAAGGTGGCTGTGGGAATAGCCCCTTAGGACACGGAAAGAGCAAAGGGCATGAGCGAAGCCACAGGCGGCGGGGGCGGCGTCCCCCACCCTCTTTTGTCGAATGATAAGGGGCTAGAGACAGACTTCCATTTTGGAAAGGGAGGAGAAGGGATTAGTGGAACCAACAAAATGGTTCAAGCAACAAGAGAAACCAGGAAACTCGGGCAGTGTGTGCCAAAAAATAAAAAGGTTCCAAAGCTTCATATTAGCTCGGAAAGAGTTAGAGATGATATTTAGTACATGAAAGATCACGCGCTTATAGGAAAATTTGTGGGAATTTGGCGAGCAAAGAAGGCTCTAGTCTGGTGGATTAATACAACTTGGAAACCTCAGTGCCATTATGACCTGCAACTTGT
This sequence comes from Larix kaempferi, assembly GCA_027924585.1. Taxonomy (NCBI): domain Eukaryota; kingdom Viridiplantae; phylum Streptophyta; class Pinopsida; order Pinales; family Pinaceae; genus Larix; species Larix kaempferi. The sequence goes on along the minus strand of BSBM01001397.1, from coordinate 38,449 downwards.
GGCCAAAGGGTTCTTCACGGTAATTTTTTTCAATGAGTCTGACCACACTCGTATCTTCGATAATGGGCCGTATTTCTTTAACTCTATAGGGCTCTAATTAAGCCCCTAGAAAGAATGCTTCAACCCTGATAAGGGAATCTGATGATCGCTCCTGTGTGGATCCACCTATATTCTTTACCTACAGAGTACTGGAAGGAGGAAATTCTTACCGACATAGGAAACACCTCGGGCATGTTTGTTATGGTTTCTGAGCAAACAAAGAAAATGAGATACACCTCATATGCCCACATCTGCCTCTATATGGATATCTCTTAAGATCTTCCAAAAGAGATTGAACTAACCTGGGAAGATGAGGGCTGTTTCCAGGCGATTGACTATAAACAATTCCCATTTCGATGTCGGTGATGCCATGAGCATGGACATCTTTTCCAGGACTTCCTGCTAAACAAAAAACTTGGAGCCACCTCCATCGGGGATGGAAAAGACTCGGAAGGTTTCACCAAAGTAGAGAACAAAAAGCATTCAACCAAACGAGGAAATGGGCCATAGATTCACAAGAAAACCCAGATGCACAACCATTTTGAAATTCTGTAGGCAGTAGGGGACATATCAGTCATGGAGGATGGTCAATCCAAAGAAATAACGGACAAGGAGCCCACCCAGGAAGCAGGGAAAGCAACAGTGGGGGAGGATGTATCCATGAATGGGGAGGAAGGAGAGGAGATGGAACTGGGAGAACTCGACCTGGAAAGGCTGGAGGCGGCTTGTACATACAAGGTTCCAGCCTCCATACCCCCGCAGCAGGTCTCCTACTAGAGAAAGCTACAATCAAGACTAAAGCACTCAAGTATCTGGGCATAACTTCGGAATCTCATAAAGAAAATGAAGGGAAAAAGAAAGGTCGGGGTGAGAAGCGAGGAAGACGAAGTAACATTCAAAGAATCCAAATGGTTGGGGCGAAGCTGGAAACCTCAAGACAATATCCCACCATTGATGCGGCACTAGCTTCTTCCTCCCCCAAATTGTTATAAGATGTGGATTATATCCTGGAACATTAGAGGCTGCAATAGTCCTCTTAAGACCTGTCTTCTAAGACGAAAGATTGATATTGAAAGGCCATCCATAGTTTTCATTCAAGAAATGAAATGCTCGAAAGCAGAACTCCAGTCCTTCAGGAAGCGAACCTGGAAACATTGTGAGGTTATAGCTATTGACGCTACGGGAGCGGGTGGGGGGATTGGCATTCTATGGAACCCCAGGGAGGTAAGTCTATCCGACTGAATGGATTCCAAGTTTATCTTATTGACTTCCTTTCATGTGATAGGAACAAGAATCTGAGGCTTCATATCCAATGTCTACAGACCCTCAATAGCTAATCAGAAGACCGCCTTCGTGGACTCACTGCTCAAATTAAATAAGGTGATCGGTACTCGTCCTTGGATCATTGGAGGAGACTTCAATTTGATCCGGAGCCTTGCGGAGAAGTGAGGAGGAATTCAACACTTACACCCCATTAATGATCAATTCAATGCAGCAATTGAGGCTCTGGACCTAATCGATGTTAGAACTTCCAACAGTCCTTTTACTTGGAACAACAAAAGAGCTGGGGATAGAAGCATAGCTTCTCGGTTAGACCGATTTTTAGTCTCGGAGTCAATCATGATGGCTGGGGGAGAGTTGGTTGCCGTGGTACTCCCCTCTGTTGGATTTGACCACTGGATGATCAGTCTGGAATGGAAAAGGATAGGGGAGAACCTCCGAACACCTTTCCGATTTGAGCAATTATGGCTCCTCCACCCAGACTTTCCGAACCAACTACACCAGTGGTGGCAGGATTTGACTCCCATCTTGGGAACATTGATGTACTGATTCCAACAAAAACTCAAGTACCTAAAAAGAAAAATCAAGCATTGGAGTGTGGAAACCTTCAGAAACATTTTCCAAGGGAAAAAACAGTTAGACCAAAAAATGAAAGAGGTGCAGCACGCCGCAATGTCCTAGGGATTCTCGGTGGAGTTAATGGAGCAAGAACAAAACCTTCTAAAAGAACTCAACCTCAAGGAACAACAGGAAGAGATCCTCTGGAAACAAAAATCTAGGAATCAGTGGCTAAAAGAAGGAGAGCGGAATACCAAGTTCTTCCACAAAGCCGCTATTCAACGTCGCCAGGGGAATAGGGTGGTTTGTCTGAAGAAAAGTGATGGTAGCTATGCAAAAACAAAAATTGAAATGGAACAAGCTTTGAACGATTTCTTTGTAGATCTTTTGGAAGAACCCAATATCAATAGGCATGCAGCAAGGGAGGAAGTCCTCCATCACATCCTGACAATGATCACGACAGACCATAACACTATGCTAATGAAACCAATAAGTATGGAAGAACTGGATGAGGCCATCAAGCAGATGGCAGCAGGTAAATCCCCAAGCCTAGATGGGTTCACCACTAAATTCTTCCACTCTTGCTAGGACTGGTTGAAAGAGGAAATTCTGGCACTAGTAGAAGACTCAAGACACACTGGAAGCATTTTAAAGGCCCTTAATGCCACTTTATTGACTTTTATTCCTAAGAAAACGAGCACTGAAGACCCAATAAAATTCAGACCTATTGCCCTCTGTAATGTCATATACAAAATTATAACTAAATTCATTTCAAATCGGATGCGTCCACTCCTCCCTATGCTCATTTCACCTGAGCAGGCTGGCTTTATTGAAGGACGAAAAATTCTAGATGGGATAATTCTTGTCCATGAAACTATACACTCTCTGAAGAATGACAACATCCAGGTATGCTTCTAAAACTTGATCTATCCAAAGCCTATGATAAGTTGAATTGGACCTTCCTAGAAGCAATGCTAATAACCTTTGGTTTTAATGAGATCTGGATAGATTGGGTAATGAGCCTAGTCTCCTCGGCCTTTTTCTTGATCCCGGTGAATGGATCACCCTCTCAACCCTTCTTGTCCTCACACGAGATCCGTCAGGGGGACCCTTTGTCCCCGTTTATTTTCATCATTATTGTCGAAGGGCTTGGTAGAATGCTCAAAGCTCTACAATGAAGCAATAGCATCCGCGGTCTTACCCTCAGTGCAGGTATGAAACCCCTAACCCATCAACAATTTGTCGACGACACTATGTTGATGGGCCCCCCCTCTGTCCAAGAATCCAAAGGTATCCAATTAATCCTCGATACCTTCCTCAAAGCTAGTGGTCTGGAGATCAACAAGGAGAAATCCCAAGTTTATTTCTTCAACACCCCGAAATTCACCCGCAGGAATATCATTTGTATCCTGGAATTTACTGCAGGACAACTTCCTTCCAAATACTTGGGCGCTCCTTCAACTGACTCCAAAATCTGTCAAATTTCTTGGAAGGACCTTCTAGATAAGGTCAAGAGAAAGCTGGAACTTTGGACTTATAGAGCCCTCAATTTCCCCAGCCATCTTATTCTGGTCAAATCGGTGCTTCAAGTAATGCCTATCTACCTCTTCTTAGTACTGGCCACCCCAAAAGCTATTCTAAAACAAATCCGCACCATTCAAAGGAATTTTCTCTAGGGAGGAACCCAAGAGCATCGTAAATGGGCCCTGGTAAAATGGGATACCTTATGCACCCCAAAAGTGGCAGGAAGCTTGGGACTGGGAGACCCAATAAGTGTCAAAAAGGTAATGGGAGCCAAAAATATGGTGGTGGTGGATGATGTACAGTGAGGAACCATGGGCATTGTTGTGGCATCACAAGTATGCACCTCACTGGCCCAAGCAAAATTTGATCAGATTCGGGGAAGATAAACCAGGTTCACATATATGGAAGGCGGCACAATTGAACAGTGGATTAGTCCAGAAACACAGTTTTGGGGAAATAAGAGATAGAGCCTCTGCCTCCTTTCTCTGGGATGCCTGAAAATAATCTTCTAGACTGGTAGACAGGCAGGACATACACGACCTAAAGCTATATCTTCAGAGTAGTCCTCTAGAAAAGGTTCAATACTTTTGGGAGCCTACCACGGGAGAACAACCCTTTAGAAAATGGAAACCGAAACACTGGTGGCAATCCTGTGTCCCGGAGGATAACCTGGAAAAATTCTATGAGGAACTATGCTCTCGTCAGATCCTGATGGTGGATGGAGTGGATAAAGTTCATTGGGGTTACACCAAAACAAGATATTTTAATATTGCTGAGGTGGTGAGTCTGCTCGAAGAATTCGAGAGGCTGCCACATGAAGAGAAATGGAAAAAGGTTTGGTGCAAGAATCTCTGTCCCAAAATTGCAATCTTCATCTGGCTTATTATTCACTGTCGCATCCTAACTTGGGAAAATCTCCTGAAACGAGGCATGGCAGGGCCTTCCCACTGCTGCATGTGTTTGAAAGATACTGAAACCATCAATCATCTCCTTGACGAATGCCCTCTAAATTCTTTAGTATGGGACAAGGGGGAGGCAAGGTTCAGGAAAAATGCAAGGGTTAAAGGCTGACCAGATCTCACACTAGCTACATGGCTATCCCAGCCCTTCAAAAATGAAATCCTCAACAGAATTTGGGAATTGTTCCGAGGGTTCGTGGTCTGGGAGGTGTGGAAAGAGAGAAATCGACGAACGTTCGAGGGAAAGGAGCGAAACGCTGAGGTAGTCTGGATGCTAATTGAAATACACCTTTGTTGAAATTATTCGAATCACTGAGAGGGGGGGGTTGAATCATTTATTATTAAGCTTAAACAATATGAGACCTTTTAAAAACTTTATTACTGTTCACAGATCTATAGTCATGATAATGCAACAAATATAAAACAGAAATGATAATCATCAATCACACACATGATAGAGACAGAGATAGATATTCACGAGGAAACCCATAAAGGGAAAAAACCTCTTCTTCTTAGGATGTCAAGCAAGCTCCAACTTCTTTAGATCATCTTTCTTTGAGCACCTACTCAAATGAGGTTGCAACCTCTGTTTACAAGCACCTACTTGTAGAGAGCACCAACTCTCGTATTTTCTAGATCCCACTAGAAGGAAGCACCAACCCTTGAATTCTCCAGCTAGAACAGGATGGAAGCACCCACTTCCTCTTGTACAAGCTTCAACTTGCACACAAAAGAATACAAGTCTTCCCTAGCACCACCCTGCCACCCCTTTATAAAAATTTCTACTTGTTAATTACATTACAATGATTTAGATATAACAATGCTTGCCCACTCTATTCTCTGTTTTGCTTGCTCTCTATTACAACTCCATTCTCTGTCTCAGTTCAGCTGCTCTGCTCTGCTTTTCACATGTTCTCTGTTCTTCTTCAATCATACTCTCAGTTCTATGCATTCTTCTCCGCATTCATATAGGCTACTATTCTCTTCAGATATTTATTACTTCTTTCGTTCTGTCTCACAACGACTCATAGAGATATCTCGCTTTATCTCACAACCTTCACACCCCATCGTTCTTGTTCATTCTCTTATATATATGAGAAAGTCATTATCTCTTAGTCTCTTCTCATTCCTCCAACTGACTGAATTCTTGTTATTAGAACCGTCGAGAGCTCCATCGACTTCTGTTGTAACTGCATAGCCTATATAATAATGTTCGAATCCTTTCTTAATAACTTTTCTTTTGATTACTGTAATTGTCTTTTTATTAGATATACACAAGATTATATGAGTTTCCTGCCACTTAATCTTTACCAAAAAAATTCTTTTGGTATCCTATAAAACTTTCACCACATTTGGTGCTTTCTTAATGCTGCCAGACCTCTTTCTATTTTATCGGTGCGTAGACCAAGCCCAATATTAAGGTCATATGACATAGCTATTTTCTAACCATTCTCCACCGGTGCTTATATCGACCCCTTCCACAAGCAATCTTACTAAACATTTTATGAGAGTGATATCTAATAGAAGCCTGACACATCACAACTTGGAAACTCAACTGCATCAAATAAATCTCAGCTCTTCAGTTGTCTTCCTTGCTTGACTCCATACACTGACCATATGAGGCTTCTTAAAATGCCCGCATGGGGCTTCTTAAAATGCCTGCAAGTGGCTCTTAATGATGCCCGCAGGGGCCTTATACTTAGCCCTCATATGCCCACAAGGCCTCATTTATGCCTGCAGGATGTCTTGAATTATGCTCGTAGTGGCCTCTCTATATGCCCGCAATGGGCCTTCAACTGATGCCCGCAAGGTCTCAAGTAATGCCCGCATGGGGTCTTATAAATGCCTGCAGTGGGCTATCTGTGATGCCCACAAGGGATTTTAAATTCCTGTAGGCTCCACTCATTATGCCTGCATCCTTCATTAAGGATGCTCACCTTGCTTGACTCCATACGTTGACAATTCAACATTGCTCTATTCTGTAGCTATTTATCTGCTTTCCAACCATCAATGACAACTATATGTCTACTCATCTGTGCACATCTGAATCATAATGACAACAATATCCCCCTTTGGCATTGATGGAAACCTTCATATTTCTGATGCTGCAAGTGTAATCACCAACTGCTTATCATATGCAACTACCTGAACTTCTCCCCCTTTCACATCAATGTCACAGAAAACACGACAATACAGCTCCCCCTATCAAAGTGAAGAGGTTAGTTGGAAGAAGATATGACACCCAACTTCTGGCGTAGATACGCAAACTGGATTTTGGATAAGGGTTTAGTAAAAATATCAGCAATATGTTCTTTAGAAGGAATGAAATGCAACTAGACAACTTTGTTTGTAACCTGCTCCCTTAAGAAATGATACTTGATTGGAATGTGTTTAGTCTTGGAATGAAGGACAAGGTTCTTGGAGACACTAATGGTGCTTGTGTTATCACAATGAAGAGGAATAGATTCAGCATATGTTACGTTTAGATCTGCAAGAGTTTGAATCATCCATAGTACCTGTGTACAACATGTAGCAGCAACAATGTATTCAGCTTTTGTGGTAGACAAAGATATAGAGCCTTGCTTCTTACTTAGCCATGCTACTAGTGAATCACCCAAGAAGAATGCACCTCCACTTGTGCTCTTTCTCTCATCCAAAATTTTTTCCTCGTCAACATCTGAATATGCAGTTAGCTAAAAATTCCGATTTCTAGGATACCAGAGACCATAAGTCATTATGCCCTTCAAATATTTGAATATCCTCTTAACAACTACCAAATGACTTTGCTTAGGAGCAGATTGAAATCTACCTACCATACCAACAACTTGCATTATATCAGGACGAGATACTGTGATGTACAACATGCTGCCTATCATTGACCAATATGTTCTTTGATCAACATCTAGTGAGACATCATCCTTGATGATCTTTCATCCAATAACCATGGGTGTGCTGATAGGTGAATAATATTCCATATGAAATCTCTTCAACATTTCCTTCAAATACTTCTCTTGAGAGAGGAATAGACCTGCAGAACTCTGAGTAATTTGAAGACCAAGGAAGTTTGACAGTTCTCCTATCATTGACATCTCAAATTCAGATTTCATGGTATTAGCAAACCATTGAACAGAGAAATCATTAATACTTCCAAAAATAATGTCATCCACATAAACCAAAACAACTAATAAATCATCACCTTCGGATTTGATGTACATGTTACTGTCAACAATTCCATTCTTGAACCCTTTGTCCTATAGATACTTATCCAATCTATAATACTAGGCTCATGGTGCTTGTTTCAATCCGTACAATGCCTTCTTGAGCTTGCAAACATAGTCAAGATTGTCTGTCAGTTGGAATCCTTCAGGTTGCTCCATATAGACTTCTTCTTCTAGATCTCCATTAAGAAATTTTGACTTAATATCCATCTGATAAACTTTGAAGTTCTTGTGGTCGGCATAGGCAAGAAACATTCTGATGGCTTCTAATATTTCCACTGGTGCAAAGGTTTCATAAAAATCCTGACCCTCAACTTGTGCATACCCTTTACAGACCAATTTGGCTTTATTCCTCACAACTTGTCCTTGTTCATTCATCTTATTTTTAAACACCCATTTAGAACCTATTACATTCTTATCTGCAGGTCTAGGAACAAGTTCCCAAGTATTATTCTTCTCAATTTCATCAAGCTCTTCATTCATGTCTCTGATCCAATCTTCATCTTTACTGGCTTCATCAAAGTTATTGGTTTCAATCATAGATAGAAAAGCAATCCGAGATTGATATGAAGCTTTAATCAAATTCCTTCTTGTCTAAACTCCTTTATTCTTGTCACCAATTATCTGATCTCCACGATGGTTTTGTTGTTGCTGCAACATCCCCCCCACAAATTTTTGCAAATATTGGGGCCCCTCCTTTATTTTTAAGAGAAGGAATTTTTTCCTAAAAGTCAAAGACATCAGTACCTTTTCCTTAGTTTTTCTTGAGAAAAACCTTTTGCTTGTTTCTTTGAGTTTGATTTTGTTGTTTTGGCCTAAGCAAAACCCATGACTTTAAGCCGCAACGACGGAATAACTCATCCAACTCTTTCGAAACGGCGGGAAAATTTGGCTAAGTCAAAATATCAACGAAAGAACTCGCTAAGTCCTTCCGCAACGATGGAAGAACTCAGACAACTTTGCCGCAACGACAGATCACTTCACTTAGGTTTTGAAGCTTCACTTTTTTGGATAAACTCATTGGGTTTCGCTGCAATGGGCGGAAGTTTTGATTGAGGCTTTAACTTCACCGTTTCGGGAGAGTTGCGCCAGCTCTTCCGGAGCCTTTCCCACCAACGTTCCCACAATGTCAGAAGAACTCAACCAATCTTCTCGCAATGGTGGATAGACTCAGCTAAGTTGTTCAATTCACGGCTTAAAGCCTTTCTTGCGGCGAAATGCATAGCTCCAGTTTTTGGAAGAACTCGGCTAACTTCCACGCAACGGCAGCCCAAACTCGTGAGTTCTCGTCGAAACTTTCAAAGACGTTAGCCCAGTCTTTTCGGTTTTGACGGTAACACTTAATGCTAAACGTGTCGATTTGACCCTGTCCATATGCCCACTAACCCTGTTTAAATTCTTACAACCACCCTATTAATAGCTCGCACGTGTCAAATTCCTATAAGTAGGGTTTAAAGCCCGTTAAGTTTCATTGTTTCAATTGGTTTGAGGCTTGTGTCCATTTTCTGTTTAAGACTACAAGCACCTACTCCAGGCTTGTTGGCTTCGTAGCAGCATTATCACCTCCATAGTACACGATCAAATTCTACCAGGTTGGTACTGTTCGAGCCCTGTATGATAGATTGCAGTGGTTAGTTATTTTTCTTTTAAGATAAGGGCCATAGTCGTGGTTCTGTCTATTGTATCCAAGCTCATTTTAACTTTGCGGTGTTATTTAGTCCTATTACAGCCGAGGCCGACTCACGACCATATCCAGCTAAACACATGCAAACCTAGTTTCATGAGAGAATAGAAGTTTAAAGTTTTAGGGCCGTAATCACCCATCACACATTCGTTAATCCGCGGCGTGCTCCCACCCCGTTTCAGAAATCTTTAGCATTGTGAAATCGAAGTCAGTCTAGTCTACCCTTGCGAGAAGGACGTTGGTGTCCCTACCCTACCACATTTTGTTATCGTGAGAACGCATTAATAGTGTGCTCACTGCTATATCTTTAGAGACACTCGTTATTACTCAGATTGTTAATCTAGTAAATGCTTTTGCGTTATGAAAGTATCTTATATTCGTATGCATAATTTCAGACAGGTTCTAAGCCAAAATGCCTAAAAGTGGCAAAAGAAAGTCTAAGGCGACTGAGCCAGGATCAGCTGACATGCGATTAGAAACTCTATTCAAAGACACTAACTACACTACAGGCGTGCCTCCAAAAGTTAAATGGGGAGACGTATATCGTATGATAAGAGACCAGGACATCCTTGAGGCACTTCTCGAGGAAGAATACCTATACCGAAAGATCAAGACCTCCTGCATATCCAAAGCGGGCACACGCCCAGAGCTCTTCCCATGCTTAGAAGTAATTGGATGGATCTTGTGGCATGCGAATGCTGAAACAAGAGTTCTTTCGAACAGTAAGGGGGAAGCTTTTGCATCCTTTCACCCATCCTATATTTCAGTGGCTTATAATTTTCCCCAGCCACAGCAGTGGCTTAATGATGAATGGCTAGGACAGATCAAGATGGATAATCTAGAGATGGCTAGGAAGCTGCTGATCTCAGGAAAACAGATTAGAAAGAAGGATAGTGAGGAGTATGAGGTTCAGAATCTGAGGCCTCCTTTCAGAATGATCGCTCTCATGCTGAGCAGAATCTTTGGTAGGCTCGATGGGACTGCCTATATGCTCCACTGGGTCCCTATCATTCATTATGTAGCATTCAGAGGAACAATTTTTAATTGGGCAGATATGCTCTCAGAAAGCCTGTCATCGGCCATAATTGCTGCACAAGAAGGGTTAGTGGCAAAGAAGGAAGAATTCTACATGTCATCCTACTTGATATACTGTATTGTGGCGAAGCATCCCTTTCCAAAGCTAGGATGCATTTGGAACTAGGCTGATACCCCGGTATACACCATGTATAAGATCTTTTGGGCTCAGAATTACAGATGGCAGTACAAGGTCATTTGTGAGGAGTTTATCATACCTTTATATGAGTTAATGTTCAATGAAGAACCAAGCTGTTTACCTGAGAATGCCATGGAAGTCCTAGAGAAATATGGTGATTTCTATTTTTCACCAGAAGGCACCTACATAAGAATGTACGGAGGCTCCAAACCCCCGTATATCCTACCCAAGTATGCTACTGACTACATAGTCCACAAGGAAGCAGTGAGACAGGTTTTCATTGATGGAGTTGGTAGCACCTTATACAAGGCAAAGAAGGCCTCTTTCCCACCTTTACCTTTTTATGCTGGGGCTTACAAGTTCTCAGGGATTGCAATAGTAGAAGAATTTATCGCAGAACTGAGGGACTTTCACTTTCGGGAAAGGATATTTTAGAGGAACGATCGACGAGGCAAAGCTGCACAACATTGCAAGGAGAGTCAAGATAACTTTGAATATGCTCACTATTATGATGAAGATGAAGAAGTGTATAGAGGGGTCAGTAACATGACCGAACTACGGATTTGCCAATCCGGTAAGGGTGGAGCCAGTTCTAGCTCTACTGTTGCCAACAAAGCAGAACAGCGGCAAGCAAAAGAAACCTCAGGAGCTACTGAAGCTCTCTCTAGAGAAGAGCAAAGGCTCAAGGAACAAGCCGAGAAAATCCAAAAGGAAGTTGAGGAAAGAACCAATAGAGAAAAAAGAAGATAAACTTCGAGAAGAAGAAGCTCTAAGAGTCCAAGTAGCAGAAGAAGAATCTTTAAGAGTTCAATAGGAAGAGAGAATCAGATTGGAAGGGATCGCCAACCAGGAAGAAGATGAGAGAATTAGAAAGGCCCAGGAAGAAGAAGCGCGAAGAAAAGAGGAAGAGGAACAAAAATCCAAAGAAGATGCCGACCCAAAGAGCCCAAACATACAAGACTTGGATATAAATCTCCCCGTAAGAGACCTCCCACTCGTCCCTTTTATGCCATCAAAAGGTAGTACAGTATCCCAATGGGAAAGATTCACTTACAACAAGAAGAGAAAATCCATTGTTAAGGAGACAGTGACTAGAATGAAGAGACCTTTTCGGCCAGATGTAGTCACCAAACATGAAACCACAGTCATGCAAGGTACTCAGCATGCACACGAACTCGTGGCATCTATTTCTGTAGCTTCTGTTCAAGCAACCACAGACAATGTCAACATATTAGCAGACGAGTTAGAATTAGAATAGAAGAGAGCCCACCATTTGCAGGAAACTCTGGTCAAAGAATAGAATTATTCAAATTTGATGGTGGAGAAATGTGACACCCTTGTGTCAGAGAAGGGAGAACTAAACATAAAATTTCAGCACCTAGAAGCTGAAAAAGAGAGCTTTGGTCATATAAATGAGGGCCCTAGAAGCAGAAAAGAAGGGTCTTGAAAGTAGGAACCTATAGCTGGAGTCCGAGAAATTTGATACCACTCAGCAGATCGATGACTTAAAGGAGAACATAGAGAAGTTAGAAGAAAGTGGGGAATTGCTAGAACAATAATTAGAACTTGCAACTGATAAGGTTGGCGATCTGGGTCCCTTTCATGAGCAGGCTTGCGAAATACTGAAGATGATACATGGGATTCAAGAGCTCATAACAGAGGAAGTCTTCAAGTTAAAGGGAGTGGTGGCCATAATCAAAGAAATAAATGTCGAAGCCACTAGGCGTAGGAGAAAATATGTATGCATTAGTGAGGACATTAAGAGGCAAATGGAATGGAGAGAAGGAAAGTCAGGATTCCCAGAAAATCTCCCTCTTAAATCCATCTCTGGTTTCAAAGAAGATATCCACCTCTTGGGGTTTTGCAAGGATTTTGGAGTGAATCTAAATGAAGTGGCCATGGTCACTCTTGAACAGTGTGGGAATTTGTATTTTAAGATATGAACCACCCAAGAGAATTGCCAGATGATAATGGCCCAGACTATAGAATAATTTTTAGACAAAGTCCAATGCTTGTCTGATCTAAGGGATGGGCTAACTGCTGAAATAGATTATGTAAGGAAAGTGGATGCTTTGACTGCTGAAGACCTTTACCATTGGATTGGCCAGGCTGCTATTCACGCACATGTTCTGAAAGAAATCCTCCAGGCTACAACAGCAGAAGTTGTTGATCTTGAAGAAGAGCTTGCCAAGCATGAAGTTTCTCTGAAAACCATGCCCCCTCTTGATGCAAATAATGTCATAAAATAAACCAGTCTTTGGGTGAGACAGATAGCAGAAGCAGACAGGGCACTGACAGTAGAAGCACATCAAGTATCAGCAGGAGAAGCAGGGCATCAACTTCAGTGGAATTACCAGTAGTACCAGTGGCACAATTTCCAACAGGAGTACCAGCTGTAGCAAAAGTGCCCGACTTAGCAAAGGCGCCAGCTCAGAAATGATCCACCTTTCGTTTTATCTGTTGATTTATAGCCAGCACGCTCTCTTTCATCCTTTGTATATTTTAATTATTAAAGTGACATTTGGATCTCTTTCCCATCCATTTTGTAATATCGCTGGGCTTTTATTCTTTTTGTAAATTGGAAACTACAAGACAAATTAAAAGAATTTGGAAAGTTAGGGTATAGGTGGCAGCTCTTGGAGCATTTTGTAAAGCTATATATAGCTGATTAGAGAAGAATATAGGGACGTTTGGCAGGTGAAAGGACACTCTTCTTGTGTACGTGAACTATTTCTGCTACATGAATAAGAAAACCATTTTGGCCTATGGAAGCCAGCACAACATTTTGCTTGGGATTATGTTGGATAATTGCTGAACTATTTCTGCATCTTTCGTACATTTTCTATGAGATCTCTCCTAGCTATTGTGAACTAATTCTCTGCTATGAATGATTTCCTTCCTTTTGCAGAATTTCTATGTTAATGAGCAATGAAATGTTTTAATTAAATCAGAGCTATCTTTGATATCTTCTATTTTCTGTTGGAAATAAATTTATCTGATTAAATGACTATATGTTAAATCTTTAGATGTTTCTTTCAGTCTATTGCTCATACCTTCGATTTGCTCCTTGCAAGGATAGGTTTAATTCGCTTAAATAATTTAGATCAGATTTGTCTTATTGCATGCATTTAGTTTAGAGCACTTGCATATCATTCTTAAATACAAAATAAATAAACGGTGGATCGGGCCGCAACCTGTGAAAGAAAAACAAATCTTCACAATCTTACACAGTAGCCGGAACCGTTAACCGGACTGATTCCCCGCATCAAACGGTGAGCGATCTAATTGGGCTTGCTCAGTGGGGAGAATCCCTTGCTGATTGATGCTGCTATTTTCGAGGCATCAACTATTTTTGGCGCTAGAAGGAGGGCCACCAGTGCATGGCTGGCAGAAGAGATCCTTTTGTTAGAAATTTTTCCACTGAAAACCCATCCGAAACAACTATCCCAGACATTTCAGATCTGGAATCAAGAAATCAAGAAAATCTTAACTCTGAGACATAACAACAAGAAGCATTGTATGCTGTCCCTTTTGAAGAAGTAAACTTCTTCAGAAGACATACCTGTTCCTACGTTAGAAGTCTAGGAGGATTAACTATCATTCCTTTGTTGCCCAGAATAAGAGCTCCTAGAAAAAACCCTCAATGCACTATTCTAGTTCAGAGTCTAGAAGAATTATTGGATCTATCTCTAGAAGAAATCACTGAACCTTTTGATGAGGTCAAACCCGAAACTCCCACAAATCAAGAACAACCACACACTCCAAGGAACACTCCTCATAACTCACCGCCGCACACACCACCACGTTCTCCACCAAGAGTCATGGCTGTGCCTGCATGGAGAGCAAGAAGAGCATTGAATTTAGTTGGGCCGTTCCATGATTTGCCCAAAAACCCAGAGAAGGTTTTGCCTAAATATGACCCTGGGAAAGGAATTTCTGTTGAAGATCATCTTAAAAGTTTTTATTTAGATCTGAGTCTTCTTAATGTAGAACATGAAGATGTAGTTTGCCGTCTTTTTCCTTATACTTTCGAACCCAAAGTGTCTTCTTGGTACTTTAGCCTACAGGCTAGCTCGATAGTAAGTTGGGAAGATTTTGAAAAATGTTTTTTAAAGAAGTATGGAAATCAAAAGACAATAGCTACTCTAATGAAAGAATTGTTAACCATGAGAATGGAAAAAAACGAGAAAGTTCAATAGTTTAATCAAAGATTTACCACATTGTTAAATAACTTTAGTGATGCAACAAAGCCCGATGAGGAATGCTTGGTAGAATATTATACAACAGCTCTTAAACCCCCGTTAGCAATGTTTGTCAAAAGAACGAAGAAGACTACCCTGATAGAAAAATTTGAAGAAGCCAAGAAGGTAGAAGATCAAGAGGCCGACAACATTTCCAAACACACTCTCGATATGGAAGTAAAGCCAATAGCCGTCAAAAAACCTTTTTTGTTGACTAGGGATAAAGAAGAACCCGCAGTAGATTTAGAAAATGTTATAAAAATGATGAAAAACTCTCTAATAAAATTGTAGATCTAGAGAAATATAAGGAAACTAGCTCTTCAAGGCCACCTTTCAAGCCATTCTATAAAAATAAAAATAAAAATACACAGCCAACCCCACCGGTAAATAATTTTGCTATGCTAAAATTAAATGAAATAGGCATGGACCACTTCTGTACCTTTCATCAAGAACAACACTCAGAAAAAACCTGTCCACAGTGGATTAACTCAATGAGTTTGGTAATGAATCAAATGTTAGATGCACAAATATCTGAGCAAACAGACCCTCAGCAATAATGAATTCCTAAGCAGGAAGAGTCCGTTCCAGACACCACAATGATCCTTTGGGACTGGACTCCTACCCAAGAAACGTCTTTTGAAGATCTTGTTGATGAAGTACAAGCAACATCTATTAATGTTACTACTAGAAGTAAAGGCACGGTGCTTGATCAAACAGTAGATGTGCCTAAAGCTAAATCTGCAAATCAAATACCAAAACGGCACATAACTATCATCCCACCCCAACCTAAGACAATTCCAGCAGTAAACCCCGTAGTGACAAAGGAATCAAACATAGAAATATCCAAACAACCAAAAGTTTCTTCAGACAAAACAGAAAATCAACCTAAAGTTTCGAGAGAATGTGACATGGGCTATGACATAATTGAGGATATTAAGAATGCGAAAGCTAACGTTTCTATCTTTGATATGTGTAGCCTGCCCCAATAGAGGAAGAGGTTAATGGAAGCTTTTGATCCACAAACAAGCGTTTCATTAGAAAACCCAGATGAAAACCCAGAAATTAACGAAGCCAACATTGGCGAAAAATAAAAATCTCATACTCTGCCTTTTCTTTTAACTTTTTAAATCTTTAATCATAACGTACATAATTGTTTGGTAGACTCTGGTGCTAGTTCGAATGTCATGCCTTTGTTTATCTGTAAGAAGATTAATGGACATCATATCCCATACCCATCTCAAATCATATAGTTAGATAGAACCGCTATCGAATTCATTGGTGAATTAAAGGATGTACTTATTAGACTGTCAGGTGATTCGAGAGTGTGTCAATTCATTGATATAATGGTGGTCGATATTCTCGAAGCTTATGGTTTAATTTTGAGTAGAGACCGGTCCGTGAAACTGAATGGTTACTTTGCAACAGATTGGTCCCATTTATGGCTACCTTATCAGAATAGGCAAAATGAAATCAAAATATTAAGGGACCTCACATGAGACAAAATGTCACTCAGTTAGAGGAGAAGAATGAAGCTGTAGCTTTCTCATCTTCAGTTTTGGGAAATTATTTATTAGAAATTGAACCCAGAAATTATCAATCAGAAAATGTTAGCCATGATTCAGACAAACAGTCTGATCTCCTTCATTTTTCACGGACTGATGATATCGATTGTAACATAGTAAATTTAGTCACTGACTTAGATAGTAATAGCACTAACTTAGTTAAAGAAGAAATAATTTTTTGGACTCTCTACTTCGATGGCTCCAAAACTCAAGAAGGATCTGGAGCCGGTTGTGTTTTGATTGATGCCAATAGAAGTAAACATTTTTTTATCTTGTAGATTAGAATTCGAATGTACAAATAATACTGCTCAGTATGAAGCTTTGATCCATGGATTAAAAAAGGCCATTGGTTTGAATGTCAAATATTTGAAGGTCATTGGTGATTCAGAAATAGTTGTCAGGCAAATAAGGAATACAATTCATTGCCTTTCACCGCACTTAAAAGGATATCAGGCTGAGGTTTGGGATTTGATTTCATATTTTGAGGCTTTCAATATTAATTCTATTCCTAGGTTGAAGAATGTTGCAATTGATTTGTTGGAAACTTCCGCTTCCAGATTAGTGCCTACGAATAACAAATGTTCTATTGAATTAATTTGCAGGCCCCCTGTTCCAGATAACATCACAAACCTCAGGGTATTTGATGATGATGATCAAATCATTAGTTTCTTAACAAATGAAGATGTCTTCCAAGAGTCCATAATAGACGAAGAACAACATGATTTAGATTTACAAAATAAAAATGTTGTAAAGGGAAACTTCATGCCTAAAGGCGTGAGAACTCTTGAAGCATTATTTGATTTACAGAGCAAGTTTAGAAGACCTGTAAATGCTAAAACGCACAGCTCATCCACACAACATGAGTTAATAAATTTGGGTACAAAAGCTGAACCAAAATATATTAATCTTGGTAAGTGTTGTACGCTGGGCGAGAGAAGTAGATTCATCAAATTGTTTCAGCAATATAAAGATGTGTTTGCTGGGACCTACGACGATCTAAAAACATATGACACCCGCATCATCCAACACATAATACCAATGAAGGAAGGTGTCAAACCTTTCAAGCAACAATTAAGAAGGACGCGTCTGACACTCGAGCCTTTAATTCAAAAAGAATTGAAAAAATGTTGTATGCCAAGATTATTTTTAAAGTTCGACATTCCGAATGGGTGGCTAATTTAGTTCCCGTGCGGAAGAAATCGGGAGAAATCAAACTATGCGTAGATTTTCGGAACTTAAATAAAGCTTCAAATAAAGACAACTATCCCATGCCCCAATGGAGAAAATTTTGCAGATGGTGTTAGGATTATAACTATTCTCCCTACTAGATGGTTTCTCTGGTTATAACCAAGTGCTAGTAGCGGAAGAGGACCGACTCAAAACCACTTTTCGTACAAAGTGGGGAACCTTTGCATATCGAAGAATTCCTTTTGGCTTGATAAACGCGGGAGCTACTTTTCAGCGAGCCATGGACATTGCCTTCCGAGGATTGAGTGGTCAATGTGTAGTAGTTTACTTAGATGATGTGACAGTTTTTTCAAAGAAAAGGGAAGACCATATTTTCCATTTGAAGCAAATCTTTGATCGCTGTAGGAAGTATGGAATCTCTTTAAACCCTAAGAAAAGTATTTTCGATATTCTTGAGGGAAAATTTTTGGGTCATATCATTTAAATGGAGGGAATCTCGATATATCAAGAGAGAGTGCAAGCTATCGGCAAGATTCCCATGCCCCATAGCAAGAAGTCTATGCAATCATTCATGGGCACCATAAATTTTGTTCGAAGGTTCGTACCCGACTTTGCTCAGATCATTAAACCTTTGCAACAAATGGTCAAGCAAAGTGTACAATTTAAGTGGATTGATTTGGAAAAGTTTGCATTTAAAGAAATCAAAGCCTCCATAGCTATTGCACCTTCTTTAAGAAGTCCAGATTTCGACAAGGATTTCATCTTGTACATCTTTGCTTCTGATAACTCTCTCGCAGCTGTGCTCACTCAAAAGGAAGAATCAGGAGATGAATACCCAATTTCTTTTATGAGCACTGGTCTGCAAGGTGCTGAATTGAACTACCCCATGGTAGATAAGCAAGCATATGCAATTTTCAAATTGGTAAAGCAGTTCAGGCCATATATTCTAAAAAATAGAACTAAAGTCATAGTCCCTCATCCCACTGTCAGATCTGTCTTCATTCAGAAATAATTAGGAGAAAGGAGAGGAAATTGGGTCACTGCTCTTCAGGAGTATGACTTGGAATTCAAACCTACTACTATTATCAAAGGACAAGGCTTATGCAAGCTGCTTACTAAAATTCCAGCTAATGATGAGCTAGATTGGAAGAATGAAGCCGAGCTGAACATGACCGAGGTATGTCCAATTTTTACAGCTCCGGAGTCTTGGTACATGGACCTAGTATATTATTTATAGGTAGGGTACCTGCCAGAACACTGGGGTCCAAAGCAAAGAAGAGCTCTCCGTCTTAAATCAACAGCATACCAAATTATCAGAGTTCTTTTTAGAAAGAACTATGATGGCATTTTCCTCAGATGTCTGGAGAAAGAAGACGCTAGCAATGTGGTCAAAGAGTTACATGATGGCCCTGTTAGGGGACATTACTTTGGAGATACTACAGCTCACAAAATTCTTAGAGCTGGATACTATTGGCCCACTCTTTTCAAGGACACTTACACCTATGCCAGAAATTGTGACGTATGTCAAAGAAGCGCCGGAAATTTACCAAAAGCAGCAGGACCCTTGCAGTCAGTCATCATCTCGGAACCATTCGAGCAATGGGGCATAGATATTATTGGCGAAATAAACCCAAACTCCTCACTGCAACACCGATATATTCTAACAACCACAGATTATTTTACAAGATGGGTTGAGTCCGTTTCGCTACGTAAAGTCAATGAAGATACAGTCATCAACTTTCTGGAAGAAAATATCATACCCAGGTTTGGGGTTCCAATTTCCCTAGTCTTTGATAATGCACCTTATTTTTTTTCAATGAATATTAATGAATTCATGTATGAGAAAGGAATTAAACTCCATTATTCAGCCAATTACTATCCTCAAGGAAATGGATTAGCTGAGTCTACCAATAAAAATCTCATCCGAATCCTTAAGAAAACCATAATTGAAAACCATAGAAGCTGGCACATAGCCCTCCCAAACGCCTTATGGACAGATAGAGTTACTCCCAAGAATGCCTTGGGTGTATCTCCATTCACCCTAGTCTATGGCAAGGAAGCCATCCTTCCCCCGAATGTTTTACTCCCATCCTTGCAATCGGCCCAAGCCTCCAGAGGCTCTAGCAGTCAAGCCCTCCAATCTAGAATTGATACCCTTCTAAAACTTGAAGAGTCACTACAAAAGGCCAAGGACCAATTCCATCATCACCAAGACATAGTCAAACGATGGTTTGATAAAAAGAAATTTGGTAAGAGAAACTTCAAAGTAGGTGACTTAGTGCTGAAATGGGATCACCAGCATGAAGGAAAGGGAATGCACACAAAATTTCAACACTTATGGGTTGGCCCATACCAAATTGCAAAGAAGCTTGGCCCTTTGACTTACAAATTGAAAGACCTGTAAGGGGAGGAAGTAAATCTCCCTCTCAACGGCCTCGCCCTGAAGCAATATTTCGCATAAGTCCTAGGTGGTTTTTGTTCATAAATAAAATGCTGTCTTTTCTTTTCTAGTTTGTTTTTTTTCTTTTGTTTCATTTTTAGTCGCTTTTGATCACCTTTTAGTCTGCTAGTTAGCTTGATTTGTTTTCTTTGTTTGTTTTTTCCCTTTTGTTTGAGTCCTTTGTTTAAATAAAGCTAGGCTCAATTTTGGTGTAGCCGAGAGATGGGACTCCATGAAAATTCAAAGGGATGGTCATGAAGAAACTCATTGATAAAGGAAAAAGATATGTGTAACATTGTTTTCACTAAGTGGTTTCTAGGAATGCAGAGATCCTTTTTCTGTGTGGTCGATATAACCCCTATCAAATAACTAAAATTCAGCATTTCCTTCTGACTATCTTAGGGCCCCATTCACTCTAACATTAATGATTGCTTCAGAAATTTCACTATGATGGACCCATGGAGAAGAAGCATATCTCACAGATGTATGGTACTTAAAATGACCCCATGCTGTAAGTAAAAGCCAAAAGGATTATATCAAGGAGTCTGCTTTCCAGAAATTATCGCCTCAATCAAAGCAGGGCCGAGGGAAGCAAATAAAACTTTAAAATTAGAGAAGTTGTTCAAATAAGCCAACCCAACAAGGTTCTTCTCCGTCTGTGAAGCATATAAATAAATGAATCTTTTTCTCACACAAAAGGACACTATGGATTGAAGAACCTATATAAATCATTAAAAGACTGAAGAAATTCATTTCTGGAAGGCTCAAACGACAAAAGTCATGAATTAAAGAAATATCCAAAAGGATGCAAAATAGCATAGGAATGAGGAACAAACGAATATGTCTGTGATATATTGTTATGATCCCGTGGAGCCTTATAACGGTAAGATTTTGAAAGGAAATTTTTTAAAATAAACCTCACAATTTTGGCCCCTAGAGAGTGATAAGGAAAGCTGAGTCAAAGTTTCCTTTTCCCTCATCACCATTATGATAAGAGTGATCACTGCATTCTCAAGAGCTGAACTATGAAGACATGTTATTGCCATCACTCTGTAAGTTTTCTGACCATGAGATGAGTTTGTTTCAGAGATCTGTGTTCACCAGCGAATCGCCATTTGTTGTAACTACAACATTTATTCCCAAATTTTTGCAAATATTGGGGCCCCTCCTTTATTTTTAAGAGAATGAAAGTTTCCCTAAAATTCAAAGACATCAGTACCTTTTCCTTACTTAGTTTTTCTTGAAGAAAACCTTTTGCTTGTTTCTTTGAGTTTGATTTTGTTGTTTTGGCCTAATCAAAACCCATGACTTTAAGTCGCAACGGCAGAAGAACTCATCCAACTCTTCCGCAACGACGGGAAAATTTGGCTAAGTCAAAATATCGGCGGAAAAACTCGCCAAGTCCTTCTGCAACGGCGGAAGAACTCAGACAACTTTGCTGTAATGGCGGATCACTTCGCTCCGGTTTTGAAGCTTCACTTTTTTTGGATAAACTCGTTGGGTTTCACCGCAACGGGGAAGAGGTTTGATTGAGGCTTTAACTTCACTGTTTCGGGAGAGTTGCGCCAGCTCTTCCGGAGCCTTTCCCACAAACTTTCCCACAATGTTGGAGAAAATCAGCCAATCTTCCCGCAACAATGGATAGACTCAGCTAAGTCGTTCGATTCACGGCTTAAAGCCTTTCTTGCGGCGAAATGCATAGATCCAGTTTTTGGAAGAACTTGGTTAACTTTCCTGCAACGGCGGCCCAAACTCGCGAGTTCTCATCGAAACTTTCGAAGACATTAGCCCAGTATTTTTGGTTTTGACGGTAACACTTAATGCCGAACGTGCCGATTCGACCATGTCCGTACGCCCAATAACCCCGTTTAAATTCCTACAACCACCCTATTAATGGCTCACACGCGTCAAATTCCTATAAGTAGGGTTTAAACCCCGTTAATTTTTATTGTTTCAATTGGTTTGAGGCTTGTGTCCATTTTCCATTTAAGACTACAAGCACCTGCTCCAAGCTTGCCGGCTTCGCAGCAGCATTATCACCTCCATACACGATCAAATTCTACCAAGTTGGTACTGTTTGAGCCCTGTATGCTAGATTGCAATGGTTAGTTCTTTTTCTTTTAAGATAAGGGCCATAGCCGTGGTTCTATTTGTTGTATCCAAGCTCATTTTAACTTTGCGGTGTTATTTAGTCCTATTACAGCCGAGGCTAACTCACGACCATATCCAGCTAAACACATGCAAACCTAGTTTCATGAGAGCATAGAAGTTTAAAGTTTTAGTGCCGTAATCACCCGTCACACATTCGTTAATCCGTGACGTTCTCCTACCCTGTTTCGGAAATCTTTAGCATTGTGAAATCGAAGTCAGTCCCGTCTACCCTTGCGAGAAGGACATTGGTGTCCCTACCCTGCTACATTTTGTTATCACGAGAACACATTAATAGTGTGCTCACTGTTATATCTTTAGAGACAATCGTTATTACTCAGATTGTTCATCTAGTAAATGATTTTGTGTTATGAAAGTATCTTATATTTGTATGCATAATTTCAGATAGATTCTAACCCAAAATGCCTAAAGGTGGCAAAAGAAAGTCTAAGGCGACCAAGCCAGGATCAACTAACACGCGAGTAGAAACTCTATTAGAAGACACTAACTGCACTACAGGCGTGCCTCTAGAAGTCAAATGGGGAGATGTATATCATATGATAAGATACCAGGACATCCCCGAGGCACTTCTCGAGGAAGAACACCTATACCAAAACATCAGGAGCTCCTGAATATCCAAAGCGGCCACATGCCCAGAGCTCTTCCCATGCTCAGAAGTAATTGGATGGATCCTGCGGCATGCGAATGATGAAACAAGAGTTCTTTCGAACAATAAGGGGGAATCTTTTTCATCCTTTCACCCATCCTATATTTCAGTGGCTTATAAGTTGCCCCAGCCACAACAAAGGCTTAATGATGAATGGCTAGGACATATCAAGATGGATAATCTGGAGATGGATAGGAAGCTGCTAATCTCGGGCCTCCTTTCAGTATGAGGTTCAGAATCTGAGGCCTCCTTTCATAATGATTGCTCTCATGCTGAGCATAATCTTTGGTAGGACTGATGGGACTGTCTATATGCTCCATTGGGTCCCTATCATTCATTATGTAGCATTAAGAGGAACAATTTTTAATTGGGCAGATATGCTCTCAAAAAGCCTGTCATCGGCCATAATTGTTGCATAAGAAGGGTTGGTGGCAAAGAAGGCAGAATTCTGCATGTCATCCTACTTGATAGACTATATTGTGGTGAAGCATCCCTTTCCAAAGCTAGGATGCATCAGGAACCAGGCCGATACCCCGGTATACACCGCGTACAAGATCTTTTGGGCTCAAAATTACAGATGGCACTACAAGGTCATTTGTGAGGAGTTTATCATACCTTTATATGAGTCAATGTTCAATGAAGAACTGAGCTGTTTATCTGAGAGGGCCGTGGAAGTCCTGGAGAAATATGGTGATTTCTATTTTTCACCAAAAGGCACTGTTAGAAAAACAGGATCGCAGAGCAATAAAAATAAACAGAAATGCAAATATAATCACACACACATTACAAGAGAGACACATATATATCATGGTTCACCCCAAGATGGGCTACGTCCACACTGAAGTTGCCAGTCCTTATTATTATACCGTTCAGCAAAGTGAAGGGATACAACCTGGAGCACAACTGCTGCACTTCCTCTTCATTGTCTCATAGTCTCTCTTTCTGATCTCAGAGATCTTTACAATGCATAAAACCTAATACATCAAACCTAGCCATGTTACAATGCCTTTCTTTTATAAGGGAAATACAATGGGAAAAAACCACGGGTTACCCAAAACCCTGGGATCGTGTCGGGATCATTACCAAACCTGGGGTATGGACACGGCTGAATAATAATATCTTTGAATTTGGATATCAGGCTCCACAACTAACAGGCACCTACATAAGAATGTACGGAGGCTCCAAACCCCCGTATATCCTACCCATGTATGCTACTGACTACATAGTCCATAAGGAAGCAGTGAGATAGGTTTTTATTAATGGAGTTGGTAGCACCTTATACAAGGAAAAGAAGGCCTCTTTCTCGCCTTTACCTTTTTATGTTGGGGCTTACAAGTTCTCAAGGATTGCAACAGTAAGAAGATAAACTTCGATAAGAAGAAGCTCTAAGAGTCCAAGCAGTAAAAGAAGAAGCTTCAAGATTTCAAGAGGAAGAGTGAATCAGATTGGAAGGGATCTCCAAACAAGAAGAATATGAGAGACTTAGAAAGGCTCAGGAAGAAGAAGCGCGAAGAAAAGAGGAAGAGGAACAAAAATCCAAAGAAGATGCCGAACCAAAGAGCCCAAACATACAAGAATTGGATATAATCTCCCCGTAAGAGACCTCCCATGCGTCCCTTTTACGCCATCCAAAGGTAGTACAGTATCCCAATGGGAAAGATTCGATTACAACAAGAAGAGAAAATCCATTGTTAAGGAGACAGTGGCCAGAATGAAGAGATCTTTTCGGCTAGATGTAGTCACCAAACATGAAACCACAGCCATTCAAGGTACTCATCATGTGTTGGCTCGGTTTTGCAACCAAGCTTTGTGCAATGGGCACCTATCAACAATGTGATAGCAGTTTCAATATTGAAAGGAAAAAACATTTATGAATTAAATCTAAATCTAAACTAACATGTGCATATAACAAATAATTTTTTTTAAAAACGATTCAAGAACAAGAAATAAAAGAATAGATGTTTTGTATTAAGATACCTCAAATGGTGAGGATTTGTGTTGAGCAACTCCCAAGGTGAGTAGCTCCAAGCTCCAAAGGTCTCTTCTCCAAGATGCTGAAAATGGCCAAAAGTCTCATGAGAGATTTTGACAGCGTGAGAATAGGATGATGGATGGATGGAAAGTGAGGAGCCCCTACCACCTTTTTATAGTTTTTGGTGGTGGGGAATACTATTATGGTTTTGAGGAAACCAATGGTATTGACCAACATGGTTTATGTACCTTTTTCCTTCTTTTTTTCCTTTTTTGAATATTTTGAATATTTTTATTCCCTTTTAATATTTTTGGGAATTCTGGACCCTTTTTGAGGGTTTTTTTTATGTTTTTTTGAGGAAAAATATATCTTTTGAGGGGAAAAAGGGTGTATTATGGTCTTTTGGTGACCTTTTGATGGCTTTAGAGGCTCAAATTGTGGAAAAGTGGACAAATGGGTCATGTGAATAAGGAAATAAGCTAGTGAGCACTTTTTGGGTGTTAACAGATTGCCCCCTGATGTGTGAGGGCGGGAGCTCATCGTATGGCCGATAGACATCATAGTTCTTTTGTCTTTTTTCTGGGGTTTGGGGAAGAGAAGAGACTGGTTGGAGACTAGATCCACGACCCTTGGAAGCTGCAAAAACAAAAAATATTACATGGCCTCAATATGAATGAGGAATAATCTCTGATAATGGACGAGGCGAGCATACCCATGCTCGTATCAAGACATATACATAACAATTAGTCCCAAGAAGGGGGACGTAAATAAAAAATATGCTAGTACATCATAATGGTCCAAATGGGACACTATTTTTGGATGTACTCATGATCATAACATGACTGATCTCAATAACTGATACAATGGAATAAAGCGACAACTGTTCTGAACAAGGTCTCAGAAGGGTTGATGAATTGCTGAATCTAAAGGTTTCCAACATCTGTAGGGACTCAATGACTCTGAGCCAACTCTGAGGAGTATATGCAACTATATACTCGAGGGAGTATAAAACTGGGGTACATCTGAATACTTTTGCCATGCGCAACCCGAATATCTATAGGAAAAACGTAACTGGTTGTTTCGATGAGTAGACTCTCAAATGTGGATGAGTCAGGTGGTATACGGGGTCTTCAACAAATAACTGAAAGGACCAATACCCTATGCGAGTCTCAACGATGCGATCAAGGTGTTGAAGTCGAGCATGCGAGAAACAACCATTTGGAGAGGCACCGAGGACTCTTCTCGAAATGATTCGTAGGCACTCATCATAAATGTTGATGAGTCCAAGACATAGGGACCTCTAGGTCTATCCTCTGGAATAAATTTGGTTGTCTTCAACAGAGGGAGACCAGCAATTAACAAGGCAATGATGTTTCCTTGATAGGAGCACGAGGTGTAGAACTGAAGTGTGGTAGTACTGATGGTAGGACTGACATACTGTGGGGATGGGAAATAACTGGGGGCATAGAGTGGGTGGACTCAAACTTCCTTTGTTCAGAGCATGATGACATGGTTGACCTGGCAGTGTAGGGAACTAACTTGTAGGTCTGGGGATCATAGCTTTTAAGTCTAAAGGGTATGTATTAACTCTAGGGGGGGGGGGGGAGACGAGCTGATGGGTGCTGTCGAGGGATTCTTAGGGTGACATACTGCAGAATACAATGAACAAAGGTGACCAAAATGGGGAAGCTGCCATATGAGTTGTAACGTCCCCTCCCATCATACCAGCATGATAGAGAGGACGTGGTGCTAAAACTGGGCATCTAGCCCCATGAACTTTTAGCTAAGCATTCACATAATGTATAATTATAAGAAAACACAGCGGAAGTAATTGCAATAACACATCCATCATACATTCAAGATATTCATCAAATAAATAATTACAAGGTTAACACAAGAGAATACTTATCTTATAGCAAAGTAGTCCCAAGCAACCAGCTATGCATCTGCAACATTCCACCCAACCATAGGCCAGTTGTGCTTATCAGCCTCTTGATACAACTGCCACCCCTGAGCTGGGCATGATTTCTACAAGGAACTAGGGAACAACAGACTCACACATAGCCAAGCATACACCAAGATGAGCCAAGCCAATCTACAATTGGGTTTATCAGGCTGTTAGGAAATGGAAAGGAATAGAGGCTAAGCTAGTGAGCTCAAGCACAGAGCCAGGAGCAACCTTACAAGATCTATCTAGCTTGGCACCCACAATACCTACACACCCAGCACAAGGAAGTATTCTTTTCACTGCTGTATAGTCCCTCAAGCCATACCTTCCCCATCTAGTGCTCTTAGGGTGTGCATAGAAGAGTAGCCAAAGCCCTCTTGATCTTCTTGAGAGGTTATCTCCCCCACTAGGTTTATCAAGCCCTCTCTATCCACTACCACTCCAATCTCTTGCTTACAGTCTCCAAATCAAATAGGGATGCAGATAATTAGCTAACTACAATGGCTGGACAGGAGAAAAATGTTTGTACAGTGATAAGCATGAAAATGACTCCCTGAGCTTCAGAAAAATGTGGAAAGGCGAAAAATGAACAATGGAGGTTTGGGAAAACCCTAGGAAGCAGAAATCATTTTTAGGGAAAATGCCCATGGCAATTCTAGGACAAAACGATCTCCATACGGTCGCAAATCGCAGCCCCTTCTTCCTAGCTACTATCCAAAACCAAAAATGAGTTTCTGGGCAAGGAAAACCCTGCGTTTTTTATGAAAAACGTGAATGTAACTTCCAGCAATCTCAATCTGCGTGAGAGAGGAAAAACTAACTGTTCAGAATGGCTTTGGGCACCATTTCGTGGGTGTTTTCTTGCCCAAGAAGCAAAAATACGAATTCCTAGGTTGATGGCTTGCCCATGCACGAAATTGGCTGCCATACCTCTTCATTCCCAAGGCATTAACTACCTCAACCAATTTCTGGAAGAATTAAATGATTGGGTCCATAACCCAAAATGGGTAGTTGGTGGTTTATGGGTTTTCTCACTGACACATGGATTAACACCATTGGTTCAAGGGTTTGAATAATTTCCCTCCCTATTCCTTATAGAATCATGCCCCCATCTCTTTGTTGCATTGCATAGCTAGTTGTGGGTTTTTCATTAAAATTCGTATTTACATGATGTCTTAATTTACATCGTGCCTATCTAGCACAAGAACCATAGGCATCTATTTTTAATTGCCGATACATAAAACACTAAATCAATGGTGGGGCCTTGGCCTTGAGCTCCTCACCATGATTAAATAACAATATTTACATCATTTACGATTTAATGCGAAGGGGGTCAAAATGGGGACATTACATGAGTAGACATGATCTGTTGTGGCGCTGAGAAGCACCATTGGGTCCTTCTTCATAGTTTTAATGAGCTCCAAGAAGGGATAAAAGTGTGCTCTGAAATGGTACTGTCCTGTGGATTTTGTGAGCCCAGGACTATTCGTGCTCATGGGTGCTTTTATTTTTGAGTTTGAAAACGATAAGAAGACTCTGCAGTGGTTGTGAGTACTGTCCTGTGGGTTTTTACAAGCCCAGGATGGTGATTGCTCGTGGTCGCTTTCATGTTTAGAGAGTCTGAAAGCGGTAAGTGGACTACATTGGTGTTCTTTTTCGTAAGTTAGTCTCCAATGCCCGAAAAAACATAAAATGATGCAAATGGAGAACTCTTCTAGCCGATGTGACTAGAGTATTCCTTTTTTGTAATTAGTCTACAAGGTTCGGAAAAGAGGTAAACTTATACCAGGTAGACGCCCTTTCAGATACGTTTAGCGAGCATGAAAGGAAGCAAGGTTGCCGACGATCTTTTCATTGTTTTAGGAGTCAGAAAAGAGCTTAACAGAAACTCCCTAAGTGCCTTTTTCGTAAAAGGGATTGCTCGGCCCGAAAAAGGGGTACAACTATACCGAACAAAAAGGGATTGATGAGAGCGAGATCTCAAGCATCGTCATGAGTGCGAAATACTGAATCCGGTGACATAAAGATTGTCAAAAAGGGGCAACGACCAATGTGGCATGCAAACCGAGGTGATGAGTGGCATTTTGAAAAAATGCTCAAAAATTATGGGGTGAGAGTGAGAAATGATCTCAAGCATCATCACGATCGTGGAAAACTAAATCCGACGATATCAAACTTGTAAAAAATGGACGACGGCCGATGTGGCACGCAAATCAAGGCGACGAGGGGGCATGGGAAAAATGCCCAAAAAATATGGAGGTGAGAGCGAGAAATGATCCCAAGCATCATCACGAGCGCGAAAAACTAAATCCGGCAATATAAGACTCGTCAAAAACGGACGATGACCGATGTGGCACGTAAACCGAGGCAACGAGGGGGCATGGAAAAAAATGCCTGAAAAAATAGGGCGTGAGAGCAAGGAATGATCTCAAGCGTCATCACGAGCGTAGAAAATTGAATCTGACGATACAAGGCTCATAAAAAATGGAGAACGACCGAAGTGGCATGCAAACTGAGGCAACGAGGGCATGAAAAAATGGTCAAAAAATGGACCTGGTGAAAACAGGAAAAGGAAAGGACTATCATGAAGTTCTTGCTGTGCTGATTCCAACGGTACCAACAGTTTGAGGAACAGACATCGTATGATACTGCAATGGTTGTTTGAAAAATGGTCGAATCTCTATAAATAGGGTGTGGGGCCCATATGACGTGTCATTGTTACGTGTGAGTTTGGCAGAGCAATCAGAGCTTTTTCTTGATTTCTGGGAGATTCGACCGTTGGTTTTCGATTCCGCGAGTTTCAGGTAACCCTATTCGCCTTAGCCTTTTTAATTATGTCTTTTTTGGTTAGCGGCGGTCCCCCGAAGGCCGCGAAATTCCATGTTGGCCTTCCAAGTTGGAATATCACGGGTTTTGCGTCCTTTTCCGCGATGAACATCGCGGGTTTGGGGCTGACAGTTGCGATGTTCATCGCGGTTGTCGGGATGAAAGTCGCGATGTTCATCGCGACTATGGGGTTGATAGTCGCGATGTTCATCATGACTGTGTGGTCAATACCCACGATGTTCATCGCGGGTTCATGGATGAAAGCCGCGATGATCATTGCGGCTTTTGATGGAAAAGCTGCGATGGAATTTTTTGAAATTTTTTTCTGGTTCTAAAAAATTTTGTTTGTTTTTTGGCAAGATGTTGAGGACACCATTGGTGTCATGGTGAGAGTAGGAGATGGAGGAGGACTTGATGATTCGGATTCAAACCGATTAGGGGGTCCGACAGGCTCTGGCTGTGAGCGGGCTCCTGAAGTTCGCTCAGATTCCATTGATGCGTTCAGTAGGACCACTACTAAACAAATTGGTGAGTCTTTGGGTCCCTGCAGAGGGTGCGTTCATTGTTGGGGGTGAGAGGTTAGAGATCACCCTTACTGATGTATACTTTCTTACCGGGTTGCCTCGCTTAGGGGAGGTAGGGGATCTTCTGCCGAGGATCCCGGCAGGTTTGGATATCGAGGATCTCCTGGAGACCTTCTGTGTTGCTGGGGCGATTGTGCAAAACAGCGCTTTGAGCTTGAGATCTTTGCGGGAGTGGGACATGCGGGCTGTTGGGGCTTGTGTTCGGTGGGTGTTGGGTGTCGCGGCACCACATCGTTTGTCGGGGGGACAAACGATGATGGTGGATTCTATGCTGAGGGGGACCTACTACGTGTGGGGTCAGATGTTTTTGGCTGGTGTCCGGAGAGATCTGGACAAGGTTAGTTGGGAGGGGGGAGAGTTCTGATATGCCTCCTTCCTGTGTTGTTTCTTCTTTGAGCGAGTATCGACTTTGCGGCCACGGGTGCCGGTTCGAAACGGGTTGGTGAGCGAGCCGCGCATGGTACGGTGGGGGCATATGATGCCCTGCGGTGGTGGTGGTTTCCGCGGGTTCTTTTCACAGGATATGTATGAGCAGTGGGAGCAGATCCCCCTACTGATTGATGACTATCCATATGCCGATATGGATTATTGAGGAGATCCGGAGATGCCTCGAGCCCAGGGACAGGCCTAGGGTTTAGATGGTATGTTTTTGTGTTTTGTTCTCTACTATATCATGTGTTTTAGATGTTTTTGTTATGATTATAGTTAGATATTTATATGATGGTTCACTTGCGTGATTGTGCAGATGTTGGTCCTGTACCACTGGCCGACCATGTGGTTCGTAGGGGACGGGTGATGGTGTTCATTCTGCCTCCTATAGCGGTACCGCCTCCTCATGCTCGAGGACTTGGGCCTCAAGATGATGCCGTGGAGGGTGTCCGAGAGACACTAGACATGGTCATGGCAGGATTTCCAGAGGATGGGTGGAGGGATTTGGATCGGGACATCGTCGAGCATTGTTTTGATGCACCTCGTGAGTGGCGCTCGATCCTGCTCAGATCAACATTGTTGGCGGCTGAGTGGAGGGATGGGGCTCGACATGATCCAGCAAGGCCGGTGGAAGGGAGGATTCGGGTGCGAGATGATCTAGCGGGGTCGGCGGAGAGGAGAGTTTGGGCTCGGCATGATCCGGCGGGGCCAGCCGAGGTGGCGCCAGAGGAGCCTGGAGACCATGATGATTAGATGATCTTGTATCTGCCCCCAAATGCTGATGAGAATATGGGGAAGTACCTTTTTGTACGGCTTATATATTTTTGTATATTGGGTGCTGAGGGCACCTATGACATGTTTGAATATATGATGATGTATATATATATATGCTTTGGTATATAGTCGTGTATGCACATGGATGCATTTATTGTCTATTTGTTTTCCCGTGGAGGCATGTTTGATTTTCTGAATTCCCGTGGAGGCACATGTTATGCATGTGGATGCAACATTTTAATTTTTTGTATATGCCCGTGGAGGCACATGTTATGCACGTGGATGAATTTTTGTTTATGCCTATGGAGGTACATTTTATATTTACTACATGGTTTGATTGGTGTGCTAGTCAAGAATGTTGTTGGCCATATGGCCTGCTACACTGTTGAGATTCCTTGGGACATGTGTGAATGAAATGGATTCAAACTGTCGAACCATTTGTTTAGTGTGCAAGAATTTTCTGAAAAGATAGGGATCGCGTATCTGGTAATCATTGTTGAGCTGGGAAACAAGGAGTTGTGAGTCCAAGAAAACGTTAAAGTGACTTATGCTCATTTGGAGAGCTGCGACCAGGAGACCAGTCAGGGCATCGTATTCAGCTTGGTTGTTGGTGGCGGCACCTATGCACACTCTGTCGATGTGGATCAACTCATGTGAAGGGGAATATATTACCCAAGCTGCGGAGGCCAGATTGGGGGACCAACGGCTTGCACCATTAGCGAAACTGACGTAGCAGAGTGGAATAGGATCCATCTGTGGTCATGCAGAAAAAACAAATATTTAGGTTTTTTGAATTTTTTGTGAAAAACAAAATAAGACTGTACAATAATGGACAGTGGTGTCCATAAGATTTTCTATGGGTAAAATCGCTTGAGGTACAACCCATTGCGTGGGGTGAGTAGGGGGTTGCCTTTTGAATCGGTCAGAATGTATGCCCCCTGTCCGAGGCAAGTGTGTATAATGTATGGGCCTTGCCACATGGACACAAACTTCCCTTTTCCGGTTTTGTCATGAGCTTGATCATAGGTGAGGACAAGGTCCCCTTCAGCAAAAGTTCTTGGGTGGACATGTTTGTCGTAACTCAGTTTGGATCGATTCTTGGCTGCTTCCATGGTTTGGAGGGCTGTGCGCTGATCTTCATCGGCTTGCTCCAAGAGTAGTAAGCGTTGCTTAATTGGGGAAGTGGCCGGTAGGAGTTCAACGGCCATATGTAGGGCTGGAATCTGGCACTCGATGGGGAGGATGGATTTGACACCGTGAACTAGATGGAAAGGGGTAAAACCGGGTGGCAGTTTTGGTTGACGTGCGGTATG
The DNA here is from genome assembly GCA_027924585.1 of Larix kaempferi. Classification (NCBI taxonomy): domain Eukaryota; kingdom Viridiplantae; phylum Streptophyta; class Pinopsida; order Pinales; family Pinaceae; genus Larix; species Larix kaempferi. Next base: position 5,881 of record BSBM01001397.1, on the reverse strand, counting down.
CCCATAGTGCCTAGAAAAGCATGTGGTGCCAATTTGATTTGTGTTTGTCAATAGTGCGCTGGAGGATGGTCTTCAAAATTTTATTAATCGCTTCGACTTGGCCATTTCCTTGGGGGTAGTAGGCGGAGGATAAATGGTGTTCAAATTTCAGTAGGGTTGATAATTCTCTCCAAACAGCATCTTCGAAGTGAGAGCTGTGGTCTGAGACGAGTTGCTTTGGCACTCCAAAACGAGCGATAACATGGTTGAAGAAAAAATGTGCTGCAGTGTTGGCTTTGCAATTGTAAGTTGGCATGGCTTCCGCCCACTTGGTGAAATAATCTATGGCCACAATGATGTGTTTATGACCGTCGGCTGACGTGGGATTGCAATCTAGGAAGTCGATGGCCCATTTGCAAAATGGTTCGACAGTGATGACTGGATGAAAGGGGGCGGGTGGGGTTCTTGCCTTGGGGGAAAAAAGTTGGCAGTTTTGACAATGTTTGACTGCGGTGATGTAATCAGTAAATAATGAAGGCCAAAAGTAACTTGCACGGATGATCTTTTGGGTGGTGGCCATGCCAAAGAAGTGGCCTCCGCAGGCACCGCTATGGTAGTCATTAAGGACTTGTTCTGCCTCGTCATGAGATAGGTAGCGGCGTGAGATGGTATCGACGCCGCGTCGATAAAGTACATCGCCTAATAGGAGATATTGGGGGGCATGGTGTCGTATACGACGACGTCCGTCATGATCGATGTGGGGTCAAAATTTTTGTGTGCGGAGGTAGATTAAGATGTCGCCGTACCATGGGTCGTCAGAAGAAATGATGAAAATGTGATCGTCAATGAGATCCGTTTGGATAGCGGGTGATGACGAAGAGGATGGGAGATCTGTGATGAGTTGAGCGAGTGCTAGGGCCTTGGTGCTCTTTGGGGTTTTGAAAGTTAGGTCGTATTCTTGCAGGATAATCACCCATTTAGCTACGCGGCCTTGAAGGATGCGACGCATCAAGAGGTAAACCATTGGATTGGAATTGGCTGCAACCGTGGTGTGGCTCAGGAGAATGTAATGTCGCAGCTTTTGTACTGAAAAGACAATGGTGAGGGCCATCTTCTCTTCATGTGGGTAGTGGAGGGGTGGGCCTGACAAGGTCTGGCTCACATAGAAGATGACATGCTCTTGGCGAGCAGTATCTTCTTGGACAAGAACTCCAGATACGGCATATTCGGATGCTGAAACATAGAGGGTGAAATATTTTGTGAAATCTAGAGGAGAGATCAACAGGGTGTTCGTGAGTGCTTTCTTTAAGTCGGTGAAAGTTGATTCTGCTTGTTGGTCCCATATGAAACGGGTATGCAGACGTAGTAGTCGTAGGAAACTGTGGATCATTGTGGCATAGTCAGGGACAAAGCGACGGAAGATGTTGGACCTCCCTTGAAGGCTTTGAAGTTGTCTTAATGTACGGGGTGACGGTAAGTCTACAATGGCTTGGACTTTCAAGGGGTCTACAGTGATGCCTTTTTCTGAAATGATGAACCCCAGCAGGCGACCTACTGTAACGCAAAAGACACACTTGAGTGGGTTCAAGCGGATGTTGTATTTTCGACAACGCAAGAAAACTTGTCTAAGGTCGTCTAAATGGTCAGATCGTTTCTTGGATTGAGCGGTGAGGTCATCTAGATAAACTTTTATTATTCTGTGTAGATCGTGGAAGCAATAAGTCATGGCATGTTGGAAAGTGGCTCTAGCATTCTTGAGACCGAAAGGCATGACGCGATAGGCGAAGGTGCCCCATGGGGTAGTGAAAGCTGTCTTGTATTGATCTTCTTTAAGGATTTTGATTTGGTTATATCCGAAGAAACCGTCCATAAAAGAAAGGACCTCATGTCCCGCGCATTCATCGATTAGTTGGTCAATGAAAGGTGTGGGAAAGTTGTCTTTGGGAGAAGCGAGGTTGAGGTCTCAGAAATCAGTACAAACGCGTATGGTTCCCACTTTTTTGTTTACTGGCACTCGGTTTGAAACCCAGGTGGAGTAGGCAATAGGATATATGAATCCTGCTTTTTGGAGTTTCTCAATATCAACCTTAACAGCTGGGAGCTTGGACGGGTGAATTGGTCGTTGTTTCTGTCGGATAGGAGGCACATTGGGCCAAGTGTCGATGTGATGTTCCACAATTTTGGGATCGAGGCCAGGCATCTCGGTGTAAGACTAGGCGAAGGCATCATGAAACTCTTGGAAGAGTTTCTTATATGCCTGAGTTTCCACTTGAGTGCATGATGGCCTAGCGAGACGAGCTCAGGTTTTCCAGGTGTGGTGGAAATGTCGATTTGTAGAGTAGGGGAAATGTTGGACATGTTCCCCTCTTCGAAGGCATCTGGTGCTGGGATGGGGTCTTTGAACCAATCAACCTTAGTTGGTAGGAAATCTTTCGATTCGACTGATAGTTGGTTTTCTGTGGTGGATGTAGACGCCTAAGGGAGGAAGTATGAGCGATGATGCATATTTTCCCAAGGGTAGTCCGGTGCAGTGAGTGTTTCTAGAATTTGCTCATCAGTACGAAAGTAATCAGACCATAAATCAGCAGCTTCTGGTTTGTATGTGGTTGAAATCATATAGATGGTATTGATTTCTTCCGAAGAAGATGATTTCGGAGGGTAGATCTCCTCGATGAGGGGAGGAGATATCTCTAAGTTGGCATTGTTTCATCTCATATAAGGCTGCTCTATAATCTGGGAGATCAGGGCAGTGGTGTGAATAATGGCCATAAATGCCGCATATTGCACAAGGGTGGTTAGTGCGGAGCATTTTGTCGCGAGGTTGAGGAGGTGGCTCAAGTCTTACCACTGGAATTTCGGTGTCGTCATCCAACATGTTCATGTGTTCTTGGAGTGCAGGTAATTGTGGACATTGATGAGTGGAATGGTCTACGTCGTCACACAATGAGCACTTAGGGGGAATGCGAATAGTTGGGGGGTTTTTAGCTACCTTGGGGGTTGTTGGGGGGGGGTGCAAGTTATGGGTCCAGTGTTATAAGTTGGTGGGCCTCTGCCCCCTGTGTTTCGTAACAGAGGTGGGGCGTTTCTGGACGTTGATGCCGTAGTCACTATTGGGGGTGTTCTGTTTTGTAGATGAGTGATAGGAGGGGGTGGGTGGTTGGTAGTAGGGATAGGTTGTACCGGTTGTAAAATAACAGTCAGAGTCGGCGGGGGGGGGGTTGGATCAGGTAAGTACCATACAGGTATCCCTAATGTTAAACCAGGAAGGTTGAGTGTAGCCATTACTGGCGAACTGACAACTCTGAAAAATGGGAACAAGAACGGGATAGTATGAATTGGCGTTGTGCCAATATGGGTAGGCACTGTGGGTGTTTGTGGTAGTGATGAAGGTTGCTGTGTGGTGTGCGACAGGGTCCACAAATCCGATGTTTTTGTTATCGGTAAAGGTGGTGGGATTGATGGAAATGTGGAAGTCATAGGTGACTTGGTGTAGATTCCAGGACCAATTGACGACACAAATGATGTTGGTGCGGTTTGAATGGTTTGTTCAATCATTGGTAGCACATTTTGAGGGGCTGCGGGGGAATTAGGATCATAATATGTGAGTTGATCAATCTCGATAACGCGTCCTTCATGTGGGAACATCATGAGGCAGAAAATAGATGAAGCCACTGCTTTCATTTTATACATATAGCTACGTCCAAGAAGGAGTTTGTAGTCGAGCTGGGCATTGATCACTTCGATGTCGATAAGAACTAATTTGCCGCCTAGTTCTACGGGTACGTTCGCTAAGAGGCCTTGTGGTTGAGCTGAGCGCCCGTCGTAAGCTCGTAATGCCGTAGTAGATGGTTGTAAAGCGGGGGAGCCAAGTTTCTGCCACACAAGGGTGGACATGACGCAGGTTGAAGCTCCTTCATCGATGATGCATCGATGCACAACAAGGTTTCGAATGTTTACTGATACTTGGAAGTCCAAATTTGATGGCAATCGAGGTTCGGCTTGGTCTAAGTTGAAAAGCCATCATGTGTGTGTCGTCAGGGTCTACTCCTCCGATGGCGGATAGTAGTAGTTTTCGTTGTGCAGGGCATCATGTTTTCAGTACCTCTAAAACAGACATAGCAGCGGGGGATTGTGTTTAGGTCTTCCACGACGTTATAATTGGATGTTGCGCGAGCATTAGGATTGTTGTTAATCCTTCGCAAAGGGATGCGAGGGATTTTAGGTCCTCCGTCCAATGACATATTTGGTATGCGTAGTGGTTGATCTGGTGGAACGGAGGTGGATGCATCAATGGGAGGAGTTTCTGGGGGTGGGCCGTATTGATTCTTGCGAGTTTGGAGGTTAATGTCATTGGATGACATCATTAATAAATGGTGTGTGCCTAGATCTGTATACTGATAATCAATTGTGGCATAGGTGATTTGCTATTGGGGGTGTAGCAGATCCCTTGTGGGGGATCCATAGGGCGAGTATTTACTACTCCCTGGTTTGGCAATGGGTTTTGTAATATCATGGGTTGCGGTTGATTAAGTGGAGCTGGCTGTCCAGCGTGGCCCTGGCATTGGGCATCGTCAGCCCAAATTTTACGTGCTTTCTCTAAATGGGGGCAGTTGTGAGTGTAATGTCCATAGACTCCACATATAGAACATGGATGGTTTGTTCTCAGGTTATTGTTTTTTGGTTGCTTGGGATGACGATCAAGATTCTAGTTGGGGAGGGAGCAACATTGTTATTATTTGGAGGATTGGGAGGTGGTGGGACCTTGATTATGTTGTTGGTTGTTTCCGCGGTTACGTCCTCTTCCACGGTTTTGTTGTCCACCCTGGTTGCGTTGGTTGTTTTGGTGTTGGGGCTGATTGTGTTGTGTGTACACTTGCCCTTGAGTAGTGGGAGGATTTTGGGGTGCCGCAGGTGCGGTAGCAGGTGGCGGTGGATAATAAGCTGGTGGGGCTGGAGGTGGTCCAGTTGCCTGCTAGGGTTGTTGGTAACCCTGAGCTATTGGAAGTGTTGGGTTAGTTGGTGTAGCTTGCTGTGGGTAATACATTGGTTGTGCCGATAAATGAATTGGGTTCTTGGTGGCCGGTTGGTTATAGTATGGTGGGTGGGTACATATGTCGATGGCGCTTTCCCATAGCAATGTTGTGGACAAGAGGGTCCATGAGTGTGATGAGTCTGATTCATTGGAGTGTACGAAGTTGTTGCTCCAGAATTAGATGTAGCGCTAGAGAGGTCTGGGGGAATTTATGGTGCTCACCATGCTAAAAGGTTTATTTTGTGCCATGACTTGGTCGATAATACCATCAACGGCATGTGATGCCCCCAGAGCGTCACAGCATGAAGAATTGCCTCGTGGGGCGTCCGGTATGATCGTGTAGAGATAGCCTGACTAGGCATAAATTAGGTCGAATTGCTGAGATTTTAAGATAGCTTCTTCCTCTGACTGGGGTCGTTCGGAAGCTACGTATTTGGCTATGAGGGGGTAGGAGTGATTTAAGAAACCAGTCCAAAAATATACGGTCATCCAGTTCTATCTTACAGAGGCTATGACGCTTGCGCCACTCATGGATATGGTCGGTGATGTGGGTAGCTGTGTTTTGTCTGCAAGACAACAGTATTTCAACTCCTGCATCATAGCGTACAAGTAGCTGAAAAAACTGAAGGAAAGTGGAGGTGAGAGACGTAAATGTATGGTGGGTCCCATGTGGTTGTTCGACGTACCACTTGGTTGCAGAGCTAGTGAACGTTCCTTGCAACAGTCTTAGTCTAATGGAGTCATCCACTATGGAGTTAGATGAACACCATAGGTGAAATGACATTATGTGGTTTTGGGGATCCTCCCCCAGGTTTTCCTTCAAACTTGGGGATGTCTGAGGGGAGCTTTGTAGGCACGGGTGGCCATGTA
>BSBM01001396.1:2667500-3080000 GCA_027924585.1 Larix kaempferi | reverse complement strand
ATGAACTTAATACATTAATTATAAAACAATGCACACACATTTCCCAATGACAAAGAGAAAACATAAAAGTAAAAAAATCACATATGGTACATAAAACAATACATATAATATATTAGTGTACAACATTCGACATTGATTATATAAAATGTTTAGCCTATACTACACTATTTATTTCTAAGTTTCTTCTAATAATACACTAATTACACATAAAGAAAAATACATCACAGGATGGTAGGTTGTTAAGAGTAATATAATGCACTATGACACATGAAGTAAAAAACGTACACAAAATAGAAGAAACATCGTAATCCCTAATGAGATATTAAGGGGTTACCCATTATAAAAAAAACAAAGAACAAAAGTAAGCTAACTCGTGAAAAAAAAAATGTCATTAATCCATGAGATCATTATTAAAATAACAAAATATATAAATGTGATATTCTAAAGGTTGGGAAAGAAATGCAAACTACTTAAGATCTATTGCCAAAACTTCTATCGAATTGTATTGTGGTATCTTTATGGTCAAATTGCAAGGCCTAATAACTTGTTCAGTTGTAAGGTTAAGCTTAAGAGTGCCCCCCATTGTTCTAACTATGTGATGTTATATTTTTCCTTAAGAGTTCCCTTCTAAACAATGTGATCTTAATTATTTAAGACGTTGGCAACAAATTCAATGATTAAGTTATCATTTTTAAAACAATAGACTTTAGTGTGTAAAAAGTGACTAAGTTATAGGCTTAGTGTTGTGAAAAGTGAGACTTGGAGTAGTTATCAAAATATATTACCATTAAAGGTTAGATTAAGCAAAGGATATAAGGGATATGTAGTTTTTATTATTTTAGAAAAGTAATGTTTTAAACTTAGTTTTAAGTTATTATTAAATATTTGATTTGATTTATTTATTGGTTGCAATTACCTTTTTGTATGGATGTGAGGTTTGGAGATCATATCTTTAAGATTGAAACACATTAAAAAGGGTAATTGTTATGATGTTATCTAGATATATTCATGCCAATAGATAACTGCCTCATTTTGTCATTCTTTCAAAATTTGGTACAACCCTATTATCATCATCACCGTTGTTAGAATCATCATCATCACCATCATCATCATCGTCATCTTCATCATCATCACCTTCATCATCATCATCATCATCATCATCATCATCATCATCATCGTTGTCGTCGTCATCACCATCGTCATTATCATCATCATCATCATCATAATCATCATCATAATCATCATCATCATCATCATCATCATCATCATCATCACCATCATAATCATCATCATCGTCATCATCATCATCATCATCATCCTCCTCCTCCTCCTCCTCCTCCTCCTCCTCCTCCTCATCCCCATCCTCATCATCATCATAATCATCATCATCATCGTCCCCATCCTACTCCTCCTCCTCCTCCTCCTCCTCCTCCTCCTCCTCCTAATCCTCCTCCTCCTCATCATCCTCCTCCTCATCATCATCATTGTCGTTGTTCTCGTGATCGTTGTCATCATCATCGCTGTTGTTGGCATCATCATCATCATTATCGGGGATAATTTTAAGGACCTATACTTATTTAAAAGTGTATAAACCTTGGCGAATCATAGCAATTCTTAAAATGTCAACTATACAATATTTGGCGATATTTTTCTAAAATTATTTCAATTTCTAAGGATTTTATATAGTTTATATAATAATTTGGCGATTTTTAGAGTGAAAAAAGTTTACGCCATCAAAATTGGGTGAAATGGGGCTTCAAAAAATGCAAATTGGTGAATCGTTTTTTGGAAAAAACATGGAAAAATAGCCCATGGGCTAAATTTCACCCCTAAAATTATCCTTGATATTCATCATCATCGTCATCATCATTGTCCTCCTCCTCCTCCTCCTCATCGTCGTCGTCATCATTAGGAGGTATTGAGTATATCTTTTTGCATAATGTATTATGTTTAAATTATTTAGTTATGTCATTTTTTATTTAGTATGCTACATGTTCTTCTTTATTTGATCGTTGTCATCGTCATCACCATCACCATCACCACCACCACCACCATCATCATCATCATCTTCCTACACATGAACTTCGGAATTCTACCATATAGTAATATTAATATTAATAATTAATAATAATAACAATACATATAATAATATTAAATTAATAATTACAAAATACAAATAAAGGTTAATAAATATACAAGTTTAACTTCCCAATTGTTTTAATTTGAAATAGTGATATTTGAAGAACTAGGGATGTGAAATTTAACTATAAATCGAATCAAATATTTTTACTAACGAATTGCCTCATGAAAAATGCAAAGCACATAAGGATATGATATTATTAAATAAATAATAAGTTTAAATAACTTCTAAAAAGAAAGCGTTAACCCAATATAAATCCACATTATAATTAAAAAAACAATTTAGAAAGTTTAACCAATTTATAATCATTCTTTTGTTTGGTCATGAGATAGGTTTCCACATCAATTGATTTCCAAAAAAGGAAATAGCTATAACCAAAAGAGAAAGGAAAGGGTCATATAGATCTAAGGTTGGTTTTTGTAGTTGTGTAAAAAGAAGATATCAAATATTATGTTTGTTTGACTCAATTGGTGATAGTTTTTAAAATTAATACTAGTAGTGTTGTTTAGTTTTTAAAATTAAGATTAGTAGTGTTGTTTAGTTTTTAAAATTAAGATTAGTAGTGTTTGTTTTTTGGGTTTTGTTGTTGTTTTTATTTAAGTTTTAAGTATTTTGTTATAATACCAAATAAACAATGATTAACTACATATGACTCATCCATTTGTTTAAGCAAATAAACAATTAAACTCATCTTGGTGATCATAATAAGTGCAACTACAACATGTATTCATTACAGCACACCATGTGTTGATACCCATGTCACCCCATTTTTTCTCCATAGATTCACATTCTTAGTCCTCAGCTTAGCATATGCTTTGTATTTGTAGCTGCGAGACAATGAGGGGAACTCAAGTTTATTATAATTTTTGCATTGACCATCCATACAGGGTCATCTAAGCAAACAACTGGAGGAGCCTTCCTAGCATTTTCGATAGAGAGACAAAGCGATCCATATGTGTCAGCGAGATCAAATACTATTATTTGTTTACTTCGTTGATAAAGGTAATTTTTTTACTTATTTGGATAGTTTGCAACTCCATGTTCTATAGTTTGCAACTCCATGTTCTATCTTTCATTTTCTTACTCAATGAGGAGGGATTAGTACTTCTACCGATATTGATCGATTGGAGCACTGTGTGAGCTCGCAAAGTTGGGAAATACATTATTGTGGTGAGTTGCATTCGGATACACAAGAAATAATAAAGAGAGCATTATCACTCGATCGCTATACCTTCATTACCACGTAAGATCTGTTTCAGAGTGCGTCTTTATTAGTTCGAAGAGTAGGGTTTTGTCCCCAACAATCAGCATACGCCATAGCGGTAGAAGATATGTATCAGATTTGTGTTGCCGCGAGGGTTTCACTTCAGAATTACGAGCAAGAGAGCAGGGGCACCATGAGGGTTTCACTTCCATCGCATTTGCATGAGCAGGAGAGCAGAGGCGCCGCGAGGGTTTCACTTCAGATGTACGAGCAGGATAACACATAGGGGTTTCCCAATCGAGAAATGGATTTGGTATGTTTCATTTCCTCACTCACGCATGAATCCAAGCATGGATTTAACGTTTCAAAGTGAGAACAACCCTCTTCAATCACCCACCTCCAAAAAAAATAGTTACTCTCTTCCCAAAAAGGCTTCTCAGATAAGATAAATGGCATCCCAAAGGCAGAAGGAAATGTTGTTGATCCAAATCCTTGATAGTGGAAACAAGACTACCAAAGTATTTCCAAGTGGAAGTGGGAAATTTGTTGGCTTCTTTGATAGCTATCAAAGGTGGAGGTCATGCAGAAGCAAATGAAACAAGGACCTGAGTTGACTCCTCCAATGTGTTCTTAGGAACATGAATGCTAAAGTGACAGGCTGCTTTATCTAAATTCTCTTACCCTCTCTTGATTTCCTTCAACTATCAATCCACATAATTTGCTAAAGTACTTCAGAAATAGCCTTTGATAAGATGACAGTGGGTGACTAATACTAGGGTAAATAGATCCGGATAGAAGGCCCTCTTTTTGATATTATTCAGAATGTCTAAAGATCTGGTAACCCATTCCATGTTTACAGGTTGAAAGGAATATTTCAAAGAATAAAATTGACCTCTGAATATAACTATTTTGTCACTTTTTAATTGTTATAAAAGAGATATTTTTTACTGAAAACTAAAACAAATTAGGTAAAAATATGAAAAAGCTTCTATTCGGTTTCACTATAGTTGTAGCTACAAGATTATTCTCAGCTTGTCTGTATTTGTAAGACACTGCAAAACATACTCGAATGCTTTAATTTAATACCATTTAAACTAAATAATTGACTGACCTCCTTGTTGATCCAAACGTTTTGGTGTAGTGTGTCAAAGCTCGAGTACTATCCTTTGAGGGCATAGCCATACAAATGCATAAGCTATATGAGTTTACATCGTCTCCTTCAGTCATCCTCCCTTGGACTTGATACCCATTGATTAACAACCCAAAGCAATCAATACCATTAAAATGTCATTAGAGAGAACATATACAAAATACCAAAACAATATCCATGGACCATAACAGATCATTTTGACATCTGAGATCAAGTAGAAACATCATCCGCTGAAAGCCATAGCCCGAAGTAATAAGGATGACAAAGTAAGGAAATTAACATATTTAAAGCACAAGATTAGAGTCCTACACAACTTCTAGGAAAGCATTGCTATGTTCCACAGCAATTATTTTGCACGCAAGAGTCCCAAAAGAATATGAAAAGTAATATGCATGACTTGCAAGGCTATATCCTAAATAAGCAAACCTTCAGGCAGTCCTGCACAACATTCTACAAACATTGCTGAGTAACCTCCCTTGGGAATTTATATGCATTCAATAACAACCTAAAGCAATGTCTTGACAGGGATAAAATGACTAACCCGAAAACAACTCCTAAAAGGATAGATCTTTATAATATTCAAAATGACCAACCAGAAAACAACTCCTAAAAGGATAGATCTTTCTTCCCCTACCTTTTTTGCTTCCTCCATTTTTGGGTAAAATCCACCAACGGTATTAATTGAAGTTGCTGCTCAAATGTGGTTAGTTTCCATGTAGCTGAATCTATGGACATTGTTTATTGAATAAGCAATAAAGGAAATGACCCCAGGTAAATCCCTTGGACTGAATGGGATATGATGAGAGTGTGAAACACCTAGCAACAAGTGTTCAGTTATAGAGTGGAAAGGATTATCCCATTTACAATTGCTATTTTTCTTTTTTTCAAGGTTCAGTTTCACAACGTCAAATGAAAGGAAGAGCCTCCCCCTCAACATTGGGAATTCTATGATGTACCATGAATAGCTTGATACACCTACTATACCTTCCCTCCCACCTACTATGTTAAGGGAGAATCTACCTTGCATGAAATAGGTAAACTTATGCATGGGCATCATGAAGAAACAAAGGTGACATAATATTGGGTTTGTGTATCCCGAGTTCATTCTTAAGGCATGTGCTAAGAATGAAGCTTACGCAAATGAAGCTTTGACTCTTTCCATCAAATGCTAGTAGCAAATGTAACATCCAAGTAGTCACTATGATGAATGTGCTCCTAACACGTTCTAATCTACTATCTTTTCAAAAGGGAAAGCACATCAATGGTTACATAATTAAAATTGGATTTGAATCATATGTTTTGTGGTTACTTCTCTCACAAACATGTAATATTCCAATTGTGGAAGTGTGGAGACTACATGACGTTTATTTGACAAAATTCTAGAGAGAGATGTAGTCTTCTGTAGTGAAAAGTATTTTGCATATGAAATGCATGGGTATGGTGAGGATGCACTGTTCCTCTCTTCTTAAATGAGAAACATGGAAATAAAAGAAAACCATGCCACCTTTATCCATGCCTTATATACTTGTATTCATGTTGGGATAGTAGATGAGCGTTGGAATTGGCCATTTGTGAATTGAGACTAATGGAGCCTATCCTTAAGTGAGATATTCTTTTTGAGGGTTGGCCAACCAAGAATTTGATGCACATTCCATAAATTTTTGAATCTTCTTAACTATTTCATACCATTATCATGTATAACTCATTTATGATGTGCATTCATTAATAAATCAATAAGAAGTATAAGGAAATGCTATCATGCCATAGTAGTATGATGTGTCAATCATAAGCACAATAGGCCAAAGGTGTAGGTACAACACCTACTATGAATCCCCACCATGACATGAAACTTCCAGATAACCTTTACATTCATTACTAGCTACCACTCTTTGTCTCCCATATAAAATAACAAAAGCCTAAAGATACAAATAAAAGGAACTCAACATGAGCTTATGGATGAGGGTTGAAACTACTAATCTTAGAGATGTATCCATAAACTATGTTAATGGTTTAGATATGGAGGTGATCCCAATTCATAAGTATTTTCCAAAGGATTGTAGTAGTTTTCACATTTCCGTTGAAAGTGAAGGTGGCTCCAATGACTAATTTCAACACAAAAATTGGAGATCAAAACACGATTACGGGAGAAAAATTTCTTAGATAAATACAAAAGAAAGATGTACAAAAACCCTTTTGTCCCAAATAGAATCGAAAACCCTCCATCCTATCACAATTGAAAACCTTATATCTTAACATACTCCAATGGTACTAACTTGAAAGACAAATTTGTTGATGCCACTTTTATAATTTGATTCCCCTTCATATAAATATTGAAAACATTGAACCGAAGTATCTCACCAACTGGAAGGTCATTGAAGGAACCGAAGTATCTCACCAACTGGAAGGTCATTGAAGGATAGATTAGTTTGTACTCTTTTCAAATCCATATCATATAGTTTTTGTAGCCTTTTGACACTAAAATATATAGAGGAAACCAATGATCCTTTTACCTTGAATAATGTGGGACCGTTAGTAGGCAAATAAGTGTTTCCTTCTAAGATATTGGATCTAATTAGTTTTTTTTTGGTTCAATACGATAGGTCTATCTGTCCCCAGCAATATGCTGAAGGTGACTTGGATCTTCTGTATGACCATGCCAAAGAACCCCCGGGGGCAAGAAATTTTAACCCAATGTGGCATGGTCCTTATGTTGTGAGGCATGTCCTAGAGAAAGGAGCCTATGAGTTAGAGGATTATGAGGGGAACGCCCAAAAGGATCCTAGAAATGGGATCTAACTTAAGCAGTATTATTCTTGAGCTTCTAGCTCGAGCTGATACTTTTGTATACTATTGTATAGTTTCTGTACATAGTTTAGCTTTCCTTTGATTTTTCGAGTCTATTGATTCACTTTTGTTTGGTTGACAGATGTCAGCAGAATCTTCAGTGTTCTTGGGATTTGTGGATGGGGCTAGCCATCATACGCAGAGACTAGCTTCTGTTGGGTGGGTTATTTACTCTCCCGACCATCAGATTGTGTCTTCGGGAGGTGCTTGTATCACTCCTACATCAAACAGTGTGGCTGAGTATAGTGATGTTATCGAGTTACTTCGCGGTGCCATTTCGCATGGTATCCAGTCTTTATAAGTCTGCCTAGATTCACAACTGGTTGTGTCTCAGTTGAATGGCCAGTACTATGTGAGGGATCCTATGTTTCTAAGGAGATTCTTAAGGGTAAGACTCTTGGAGCGTCAATTTGCTTTTATCACATATATTCATGTTTCGATATGTTTAAATCATGTAATTGATGCATATGCTGATTATGTCCTAGATTGGAATTTGTCACATCAATAAAAGAAGCACACAAATAACATTCATACATTTGTACATACATAATACAACAGAATTGGAAATAGGTCATAGTTTTCATTATCAAAATAATATGTCCAAAATGTGGTGTCATAGTACAAAACTTGAGCTCATAGCTCTCAAATATACAATCCGATACAAAATAATGAGATCCCATGGCATATAAGCCATACGGGGAGGCCTTGCTGCCTTGACAGGATGTGTCTGTATGTAATAATGCACATCATTGGCTATGCACTGGATTAATCACACCCATGTGCCAGGTACGCCTACTACGTGTCATTGCATCGCCTCTGGGAGATGCTCTATCTCAATAATCGGTACCCTGGTAGTCATACGGGTCAGGTTGACCCGCACGGTCTCTAATGTGTGCTCTGCTGCTGCGCCTACTAACTCACCACCCCTGCCCCTACGCCGATACCGTGGGAAGTCTTGTGATCTCCGTGGACCCAAGTCTGCAAGCAAACAAACATCAATACATGATACCATACCAAAAATATTTTTTCTTTCAATTAAATCAAGAATACAAAAATAAATTAAATATGCAAAACTTAAAAAGAGTATCTTACTAATGTCTCCAAATGCCGCCCCTGGTGGGAGTGGCATGTCTTAGTCCCCTCAGTAATCAATCCCATAATAGTGGTAGTCGTCGATGGTGATCACCTATCGCCGCCACTACTGAAAAAACTCATCAGTATATGGGGAATCCTGTCGGCCACCCCCCTTCCATGTCAATATCTCCACCCATCGGGTTGTTGATGTATATGTAACTTCGGAATGTATTTCATATATGTATATTGTACTCCTATAGAGATGGTATTATTCCTCTATACATAAGTGTTTGTATTCCTATAAAGATGTTATTATTCCTCTATACGGAAGTGTCGTCATTTATATTGTAAGTGTCGTAACTTATACTTGATGGGTTATTAGACCACCTTGTTGGGGTCGGTCCTGTATAAGTCATGTGGGTCGAAGGGTTATTAGAACACCCTATTGGGGGTCATCCATGTGGGTCAAAGGTTTATTAGACCATGCTATTGGGTGTCATCCTAGTCAGCATTATGTTATGTGGTTAAGTTAAGGCTGACCTAGTAAAGGTTATTGGGCAAGTCAAGTCAAGTCAAGTATAAATAGAGTGCGGGAGGCACTTTATTTGATCATTTTGTTCTCTCTCACACTCTCGGGAGAGTGGCGCACTTGTGGAGGAGGAGAAGCTGCTGCTAGGAGATGTCTATCTCTTATGCTTGGGTTGTATCATTGCTCTATCTATCTCTGAGGAAGTTATTGGGGTTTTTCACCTTTATGGTTTTCCCCAAGTAAACTTTGTGTCTCTTATGTGCTTACATTATTGTGTCCATGATTGATATGCTGTAGATATGCTGTACATGTTGTTCTCTCAGTTAAGATCCTAGATCAGATTGAAGTAAATTCTGAAAAAATAACATGGTATCAGAGCTAGCATGAAAGAAGGCATGGTATGGCATGTATGACACTTGTTGCACTTACGATGCTAGGGCTTGATATAGCAAAACACCAGTCATCGTAGAACTTTCGCTATAAATAAATTTAGGTGAGGTTTCAGGGTCTGAAAATTGTACATGGAAAAGCTAAGATCCCCATGTACCTTGTGTCCAAAGGAAAACCTCTAATTCCTTGTACTTTGTGATTTATGATTTGTACAATATAGGGTTTCTGCCTCTTCCAGATCTTAGTAAAAAACAGGTGACCTTGGAAAAAAGGTCATAACTTGGGATAGGAAGGTCCAAATGAAATTTCATCAGATTTGATAGGTAGCACACGGACTGAACTTTCTCAGGTAACTTTTCAGAGGCCGAAACTGAACCAGTGACACGTGGCACGCCATACAAGTTCGCTCTCCTGTTTTATCCCATAAACAAGTCACGTTATGACACTTGGCATAACTCTCTCTCAGAGAATCCATTTGAGGTCATACCTATGGGGTTGGAAAGATGATAGGTCGGACTATCCCAGAAAAAATTTTCAAACCCTGTGGATAAAAAATTTCAGAGTTACACTAGAAACAATCAGGTACATATTTCTATCAAAACAGAATTTGAGCACCTTCATTCATGGCTTCCGGAATTTAGGGTTTTGGAGAAAGTTGGAATTTTTGTAATCAGAGACTACAACTGAATGCTACTCATCAAAATCAAAATTTAGAGACCAAGATCATAATTTTTGGTTGGGCAGAAGGCCGGGCTTGATCAAACCCTAGTTTGGGACTTTGCTCGGAAAAGTGGAAAATTAGGGCTTCTGCAAAAATGAGAATTTTTGAAATCTGTGACCACGGTTGGAAGCTCCTCAGAAAACTAGAATCTTAGAGCTTTGGATCAAACCTTTTGATTGGGCAGAAGGGTGGGGTTTATCGAACCCTAGTTTGGGGTCATGTCTAGTGAATCCAGAAGTTTCAAAGGCAAATTTGAGGGGTGAAACTTTGCAGTTTTCAAATTCTGAATATACCGGCTTGATCAGCTCATCAAGGCGCATCTTTCTATCCTTTCAGAACTTTGAAATTCATAGTTTGAATTTTTAGGGTTTCTCTGAAAAACCCTAATCTAGCTCTAGATCCAGTTCCTGCAAATTTAGTGGATTGGGTTAATCCTAGAAGAGAATGGATTGGTCACCTGCATAAGTGAAGAAGTTCCTATTTCAGAGGGAGATGAGGCTGAGGCCTTACATATGAAGATTACAAGCAATCTCGACAGGTATGACTCATACAGGTATGTTTCTAATTCTATTCATAATTAAGTTTATGATATGTTTGTCTTCATATTATTACGGTTAGTACAATCTTGGTTAATTTTAGACTTGTCGTATCACCTTAATAAAATTATGAATACATGATAGAAGATATTCATTGATTAGGGTTTTTGACACTTATGATTGTACTAATGCATTGTGATGTTGTATGAGGTTGATGTTGTCCACTAACATGAAAGGTACATCAAGAAAGACAAATCATGTTCTAGTTCAAGAACATATGACCATGGTGACATGAAGACAAAGGTTCATCCATTGCCATGGATCACACAGAAGATCTACTTACGAGGTATGTATAACTTGGTTAACCTATGAGATATGCAGGTTACTAGCACAAGTCACTTAAGAGAACAAGAAGACATCATGTGGGTATGTTAGACAATAACTAGCTAACATATCAATCCAGGTATGTTTTTCCTATATCAAGTTAGAATCCTACCTTGTGTTAGGATCCCTTATATAAGTATACATGGTATGATTGGTTATGTTTATTCATAAAGTTAGAAATGTAAGTAATCAAGGGTTTATGCATTTTATGTCTCTTATCTTGATTGATGATTTAACTAACCAAATGAGTCCTATGATCAAATAAGAATATGCATGAGTAAAAGAAGACTTCCCTGAAACCTTGAATACTAATGTTTATTATCTATGTTTGAAATGATCATGACTATACATGTTTAAGATTATTGTGTTTTGATAGTATTAAGATTATACTAATGAATGTGTGATTATGTATGAGACCTCGAGGATAACACAATGATGATACTAATAAGCATGCATAGTGATAGATATAAGTTCAAGGACAGGTAATCCAGGAAGCAAAGATCAAGAGGGAGCTCACTCTAGTTGTTCCTGCAAGGAAGCAAAGATCAAGAGGGAGCACACTCCAGTTGATCTTGCAAGGAAGCAAAGATCAAGAAGGAACACACTTCAGTAGTTTCTGCAAAGATGCAGATATTTAGAGGGAGTTGACCACTTCTCACAATCCACATCAGAATGGAGTTGCAAAAAAGAAGCAAAGACTGAGAGGGAGTCAACCCAACAAACAAACAAATATAAGTATTTGAATTATCATTCCTTGCATATTTTATTGTCTAAATAATACTGTTCAATAATGTATATACTCATGTTCCTAGAATTAGGTTGTGTATTATGCATATTAGAATAGTTACATTGATGAACAGTATACTACTAATATACATGGGTAAGTGGCCTATGGCACTGTACAACATTCCATTGCTACTTATCTAGAATGAAACCTCTTTTCTGACATGTTGGGAGTTGTGCACACTCTTAACAATGTTCTGGTAGAGATTGGAAGGCATCTAGAAAGTTACGAGATATGGATAAATGTTGTATTGAAGCATTGGCTAAGATAATTGCATGACTGTATGACATATTTCTTTATGTGCAAGAATTTGTTCTGAAAACTATGAGATGTTTTCTAATCATGCAATTTAACTTGTTGTGTAGGAAAGATCGTATACCATCACCTACAAAAGAAGGACTACAACATTTGTTCAGCAACAAAGTTATCTATTGAAAATATTGAAGATATTGAAGTTCCCAGGATCTGGGAAGAATGCCATGATCGAGGAGTACCAGTCGATCATGAAGCTGTTTGGGATGCAGTCCCAAGACCTGAAGGGGAGTCTGTTGTGACTTCTAAATGGATCTATAAGATCAAGCATGTTGCAGGTGGTAGCATAGAGACTTTTGCTCCTGTAGCTAGATACACTTCCATTAGATCCGTACTTGCTCTAGCTGCAGTGATGAAATGGAAGATACACCAGATGGATTTCAAGACAGCTTTCTTGAATGGTGTAGTGTAAGAAGAAGTGTATGAGGAGAAGCCACTTGGTTCTGAGACACATGACAAGGAGTCATATACGTGCAGAAATTGGTATGGTAGGATAGACAGCTTTCTATCCAGTTTGGGCTTTACCAAGAGTAAAGCGGATTCCAACCTTTACTACAAGGTTGAGAAAGGCAATCCAGTGATACTACTTTTGTAGATGGATGACCTATTTATTACAGGTGAAGATAGATTGATTGCCGACATGCAGCGGAAGCTTGCTACCGAGTTCGAGATGAAGAACTTGTGGATGATGCACTATTTTCTAGGCATGGAGGTGTGGCAGAGTGCCGATAGAATCTTCTTTGGACAAGGGAAGTATGCAGTAGAGATCCTGAAGAGGTTCGGGATGATGGACTGCAAGGCGATGGCCACACCTATGGCATCAAACCTGAAGCTTCTGTGTGATGCTTCATCTAATCTGGTTGATATCACTATGTATCGTCAGATGATTGGGTCCTTGATGTACCTGACGAACATGAGACTAGATATTTGCTTTGTGGTGAACACATTGAGCCAGTTCCTGACAGATCCAAGGAGTGTTCACCTGGTTGCTGTAAAGCATATTTTGAGGTACCTGAAGGGTACAGTTGATTATGGGCTCAAGTATGATGCGAATCAAAAGGTTTAACCTGCAGGGTCATGTTGATTCAGATTGGTAGGTAGTGCTGCAGATAGGAAGAGCACATTTGGGTGCTGCTTCAGTATGGGATCAGGTGTGATCTCTTGGTTTAGTAGGAAGTAGTCTTGTGTAGCACTAAGTACAGCCGAAGCAGAGTATGTTGCGATGGATGAGCAGGTTGTAGATGTATTGACCAAGCCGTTGGCCAGAGTGCAGTTTTGAGTACTTCAGAGAGAGGCTTGGTGCACTTCAGATCGAGGTTCCTTCCAAAGGGAAGTGATGAGTCTAGAAGATGCAGATGCACATGAGCTTTTCTGACATGGTTGATGTGTTCTCCCATGGTCGTGATGTAATTGCTGAGCCATTCTCACATGGTGGTAGATGTGTTCTCCCATGGTGTAGATGTAAGGGCTGAAGCCATTTTTCACATGGTGGTAGATGTGTTCTCCCATGGTGAAAAAGTAAGGGATGGAGCCTTCCTCGAATGGTGGTAGATGTGTTCTCCCATTTCGATGGTGTAAGTGCTGGATGATGTGCATCTGGGTTGTGCTTCGTGGATGATAAGATGATCTGAAGAGGACAATGCTATGATGATCAGGAGGATCATGGATGATGAGCATCAGGACGATGCTCCAGTTACTGCTCTGTATATGTATATGCATCATGTTGGATGCTTGTTATGATCAGTTGGATCATTTATATATGTATGCATCATGTTTGATGCTTGTTATGATCAGTTGGATAATTTATGTATGTATGCATCATATTGGATGCTGGATATGATCAGTTGGATCATTTATGTATGTATGCATCATGTTGGATGCTAGATATGATCAGTTGGATCATTTGTATGTATTTGTATATGCATTATATTGGATGATTGGACCATGTATCTTTATATGTATTAGGTGGATACGTTGTATGATCAGGTAGATCATGTATGTTGATATGTATCAGGTAGATACATTGTGTGATTAGGTGGATCATGTATCTATGTATGTATCAGGTGGACACATTATATGATCAAGATGATCATGGATGACGAGCTTCAGGATGTTGCTCCAGATGATATGCATTAGAACGATGCAGTGATGATCATGTGTACATTAGGATGATGTATGGTGAGTATCAGGTTTATACTCTGTGGTCGTGGAACAGGTTGTGCAGATGAGCATGTTTGGGAGATCCTATAGGTCGAAATTGTGTACCCGTAACAGCCTAGGATGCTCTTTCGAGACATTGCTCTGGGAGGACATATAATAGCACCCTGGGAGATCCTTCAGGTTGGAGTTGTGTACCTGTAACATCCTGGGATGCTCTTTTGAGGTTTTTTCCTATGGCATATAATAGCACCCTGGGAGATCCTTCAGGTTGGAGTTGTGTACCCGTAACATCCTGGGATGCTCTTTTGAGGTTTTTCCATGAACACATGTAATTTGTGCCCTGGGAGATCCTATAGGTCATAGTTGTGTACCCGTAACATCTTGGGATGCTCTTGCGAGGTTTTGTGGTGACCACATGTAATTTGTGCCTTGGGAGATCCTACAAGTCGGAGTTGTGTCCCTGTAACATCCTGGGATGCTCTTTCGAGGTTTTATGGTGGGGTCACATGTAATAGCACCCTGGGAGATCCTACAGGTCAGAGTTGTGTACCCGTAACATCCTGGGATGCTCTTTCAAGGTTTTGTGATGCACGTAATAAGTCCTAAGGATTCCATAGTATGGCAAGTGATGATGAAGACCTGTAGGTGATGGGCCTACATCCAATATGAAAAAGGACTGGCTCTGTAGAAATTCCTATGACGAGTAGATTCAAAGATTGATTGAGATAGTAGCAGCAGTGATGATGACGATGACTCGATGATGATTATCCAGTGACGATGATCCAGAGAAGAAGACTTGTGCTAGAAGACCTGTGTCGAGAAATACCTTCCTAGTTAAGAGGGAGTGTTGATGTATATGTAACTTTGGAATGTATTTCATATATTTATATTTTACTCCTATAGAGATAGTATTATTCCTCTATACAGAAGTGTTTGTATTCCTATAGAGATGTTATTATTCCTCTATATGGAAGTATCGTCATTTATATTATAAGTGTCGTAACTTATACTTGATGGGTTATTAGACCACCTTGTTGGCGTCGGCCCTGTATAAGTCATGTGGCTTGAAGGGTTATTAGACCACCCTATTGGGGGTCGGACATGTGGGTCAAAGGGTTATTAGACCACCTTATTGGGTGTTGGCCCAGTCAGCATTATGTTATGTGGTTAAGTTAAGGCTGACCTAGTAAAGGTTATTAGGCAAGTCAAGTCAAGTATAAATAGAGTGCGGGAGGCACTCTATTTGATCATTCTATTCTCTCTCACACTCTCGGGAGAGTGGCGCACTTGTGGAGGAGGAGAAGCTGCTGCTAGGAGATGTCTATCTCTTATGCTTGGGTTGTATCATTGCTCTATCTATCTCTGAGGAAGTTATTGGGGTTTTTCACCTTTATGGTTTTCCCCAAGTAAAATCTGTGTCTCTTATGTGCTTGCATTATTGTGTCCATGATTTATATGCTGTACATGTTGTTCTCTCAGTTAAGATCCTAGATCAGATTGAAGTAAATTATGAAAAACTAACACGGGTCTGGGTAGGATCTCAAAGACTACGTGGAGGGACTTCTACCCTCGGACTCAAGCCCGACACCCTCTTAAAGAAGAAGCTGCACAATATGCTACCAAAATAAAAGTTTTTGGTCTGCCCTAGTTTGCACTCCGTCAACTGGTTTTTCATGGTATCCAGCAGGGTTGTGCACCAGTCATACATAGTCAGTCTTAGGCACTCGACTACATAGAATATCACTGGCCTTGAGGCCTGATGAATTGAAGCTAACCCTGCTATTCTCTCGAGCATGAGAATGATAATTTTCATACTTAGATTCACAATAGCCTCAGTAGGGATTTGGATACCCACTTTCTGGGTGCCAACAATGTGGTACATGTCTATATAGTCACTAATAGTGACTCCACCCCCCACGGTGTGAGATCAGAGGCTTGATACCTCCCCTCGGTGAGACAAACCTGTGATGAAATATATGTCTTCCACTTCCAGATAAGTGGTTTCTCATCCAAGTCAAAGTGTTGTGCTTCCGCATCCCAGTAATTGACCAAATGAGTGAGAAATTAGTTTTGGGCCCTTCATGAACTTGTTGATATATGAGGTCATGCTCCCTTTCTCTCCATTCCAGAACCATCCTGGAAGAAAAAAAAGAGTTTTTTTAGTGCCCATGTATGTAAAAAACACCACCCATGGCGATGTACGCGAGCTAATTCATGGACAATCACAGGTACACGTGAACTACTGTTAGTTTGCTCATGCACACCCAGCCCTACATGCGACCCGAAAAATAGTAGCCTGTGTACATCACAGAATGGGTGTAATATATCAATGGAAAATAAAATAAAATTTGACCATTAAAAACTAAATTAAAAGCTATAGAATTGAAGAGGAAGTTGGGAGCTCTTACTTGGTCCAGATGGCTAGTGATTCCGACGCTCCTAGCTCTCGGAATCGTCGATTGAAGAATATAAGAGGTAAAAACAACCCAAATGCACTATGTGGAGTGAAAAGTGAAAATAATGTGGTAAAAACATTTCTTTTTACTATTTATAAAACTTTCAAACCCACTTTAATATAGTTTTTTCCATTTTTGAGCCTTTTTGGACTAATATGTCGTCATGAAGTGCCTTTTTGAGCAGTTTTTTCCAATGAGAGTGGATTTTTGAACCTTTTTGTGCCTTCGAAAGGTATTTTCTTCAACTGGCAAATAGGTTAGGATGTCATTTCGCTTGCATTTTTGCATCGACCTTATGACCACATTCATAAACCTTAGGTGAGACCCTACTTTTTAACTAACACAGAACCTCCATGCTACTTTAGAAGTGTCGTTATTTGGTGGTAGGGATTGTCCGACCATGGGTGCCCTAGTTAGATCCTTTTATGTCTTACGACACCCATGCACTTGTTTCTCCTTAGGATTGGGATTCCTTTGCAGTCATGCCATGACATTGTGATAAAGACTCATACTCTACTTTATCTTTATTCTGGCCATCTCCCATAAGGACTCTCCATTTACGTCGAATTGTGAATGCATTGCATTTCCCTTCTTGCCTTTGAGCCTTGTGCTGGCTCCCAGTTTTATCAGTTATTAACCATTTTCCTGATCACTTTTCCTTCTGAGCCAAGCAGAGCCTTCATTTATCTTTCGCAGCTTTATGACCCTTACCTTGAGGGAACATCCCCCTGAGTGTCCACATACTATGTTAGGATATTTAAACACTTAGGAGTTAGTTAAGGTCAACTTGTGTAATAGATCCGTTAGGTAAAGTGTGTTTCTTTAGTATGCATTTGTAAATATTTAAATCCCATGGTCACAATATGTTCTAGACATAGAGTGATATGACGGCTCAACTTCTCTTAGATCATGCCTACCTTGATCCATGGCTTAACACCTGATTGGTCCATGATCTCTATTTAAAGAGCATGGAGGGTCATTGTCTAGTTGATCGATTATGAGAAGCTCATTTGTAACTTTCTTTATTTTGCATAATAAACTACTCCATAAAAGCTATTTGGTCGGGGCCATGGAGTGTTTCCCTCTCGAGGGTTTAAACCACGTCAAAACATTGGTGTATCAATCTGTGATCTATTTGTGTGAAGTGGTTTCTCTAGGTGTTCGGTCTTTTGGGAGTACCCTGTGTACCCAAACATGGTATCAGAGCTTTTATGAAGAGCCGCTTCTGGTTATGATCTAGATCTTGAACTATTGTTGCCAAAACTTGAAAGGGTTTCTGGTTCTAGAGTTTTTGTGCATTTTTGGGCTGTGGGAGGTGTTCCATTGCATCCGGAGCACTGTTTCCATTGGGAAAAAGTTTTCGTTTGATTGAAAATGGTTTCTCGTTGCTTCAGAAACGCGTATTTCATCAGATCTGAAGGTATAATGTTACAGTCACGTTTTTTTACTATTTTAAAAAAGTCTCATATTTTATCAGTTTTTATTATTAGATTTCTTTTAGTTTTGGATTATTTCTTTCCCTGTCTGCGTATTCTCTTTCTGGGAAAGCTAACGAGATCTAACTCCATATGTGTGGAAAAGGTTTTTTTTGTTTCGGTTTGTGGTGTGATTTGCAGGAAAGGAGGCAAACGCAGAAACTGAGAGAGAAGAGTTAAAAAAAAGCCCCCTTCCTCCTTCCCTTCTTTTACATACCTTTTAACATTATCTCAATTGGTTCAAAGTTGCTTTATTCTGTAATAGGTCTTGAGTTCAAGTCTTATTAAGTTACCTTTAAACAAAGTGCATGCAATTTCTATTTTTAAGTTACTTTATTGTAAAAGTGCATCTCACTTAAATAATAAAAATAAAAATACAAAGTGAGTCACTTAAGTTCTTCTTTTTGCTGCACTATTTAAAGGAACATCATTGTAAAAGTGAAAATCACTTATTTTACAAAAGTGATTCACTTAAAGCAACTTTCTTGTAAAGTTATTTTCAAAGGTTCATCTTGGGAAGAGGGGGGTTCTTTTTTTAGCTGGACATTCTCTATCTGCCACGTCACTATTGGGGACATCTTCAACATTTTCTTTGTTCAAGCATAACTTCATCATTCAGAGTCAGTTTTCAGTGCCGTTTTTTTGAAACCGCCTATTTTTTCGAGCTCTTCGCATTTGGACTATTAGTTTCTGTTTTTACAGCCATTAATTTTACAAAATGGTCGCTCCTTGTGATATTCTACTTACCAGTTCCAACTATTTCTCATGGAAATCTTGTATGGAGGATGTTCTACGAAGTAGGGGACTTTTCTGAATTACCTCAAGGAAAGAAACAGAACCCACTGATGATGATAAGAAAATAAAATGGGAAAATAGATGTGATGAAGCTCATGGATTGATTGGGATGTCAATCTCTACTGATTTGAGATTACACATATCTGGAATTGATGAACCTGATACTGCTTGGGACAAGTTGGAATCTGTGTTTGGTAAACACAATGAAATTCGAGGTCATCAACTCAAAAATGAGTTGATTTCTTTAAATCCAAGTGATTTTTCATGCATTCAAGATTATTTATCTAAGTACAAAACTCTTAAACTCTTATGTGAAAAATGCAAGATTAATTGGGAAGACAAACAATGCATTTGTCATATTTTTTCAAAACTTGGACCTGCATATTCTGTTTTTGTATCTACATTTTACTCCATGAAAAAATCTTTGACTGTAGCTAGCTATCAAGAGCCTAGTCTTGAATCCTTTTGTGATTCCTTGATTAGAAAGAAAGATAAGCTCATCCATATTGGAATGATTAGCAATGCATATATATCTGGGAAAGCCTTATTGTCCCAACAGAAAGAAAAGTCCAAGCCTCCCAAGAAACAAAATTTTCACAATACTAAGTCAAACAAGGGTCCCAAACCCTCTCAGTCAACTCCTTCTTTAAAAACTAACAAATGATCCAAACCAAAAGGAAAGAAGACTGAGCGTCATTGCAATTATTGCGGGAAAGATAATCATGATGAATCTAAGTGTTTCAAGAAGATGACAACCTTGGAAGCAACAATGAAGAAGCACCACATTAGCCTAGATTCTCCTTTAGAATCCACCTCTCATGGACATGCACTTTGTGCTTCTGGTTATTCTTATACTGCATCTTCTTCCTCTACTTCAAATGAATGGCTCATTGATTCTGGAGCATCTTATCATATGGCTAAGGATCAAGCCATATTTTCTACTCTGCGTGAATGTAACACCAAACAAATATTTGTTGGTGATGATAGATCTCGAAGTTTTGTAGAATCTAGCACAGTCCCAATAGATAATGGTCATTTTAGTGATGTACTATGTGTTCCAAGAATTTCCTGCAATTTGTTATCAGTTTATCAAATCACTCATTCTGGTGAAGGTAAAACTGTAACATTTACACTGCACCAAGTTGTAATCAAGGATCTTAAAGATCCTCAACATGTCCTAGCTACTGGAATTGTTGATGATATTACCAGGTTGTACAAATTTAACAAATTTGGGTCATGTAACATCCCTCCAATTTAACCCTAATTATTATTATTATAAAACAATTACAATTATGTAAATAGGCCATGGTGAGGATCTCAAGGCCAAGGCCCCACCAGTGGACCTCGAGTCAACCTCGAGTCAGTGTCATGATTATAAGTCTTAGTTAAGACTACAAAATTAAGAAAAGTAAACGTGACTAAACGATAAACGACCGAACCCATCCAAAAGAAAAGATGAGATGAGAATCTTAGGGCGCCATACGAATAGAGTTTAGCCCTAAGTAGAAGACCTAAAATACTATAGTTAAATAGTAAACTTATGCAGCTTCGACCTAATTCCACGCATTAACCTACCATCCTAAAGGGAAAATCTAACGGCTGTTATAACAATTGGGTGACTTGCGACAAAGATCTAAGTAACAAGTCTTATGATAAATGATGAAGCCATATGACATTAAGATACTTTGACCTAATTATCCTAATCCTATTATAAGTAAGCCTTGAAAATGGACCTTATATATATATGTGTGTAGCGGGAGATATCATATATATATTTACAATTATATAAGATTATAGTTGAGGTCATTATTAAATTATTATGATTAAAATGAGTGTGCTTTATAGACTTAAGAAAGGCAAATAATAGTTATAATAATTATTAAATACATATTATATATATGTGTGTGTCTTGAACAAATATAGAGGCTAAAGGTTGGTACAAGATCTTAATATATATCTAGAAATAGATAATTTATCCATGAGAAAAGTGTTGACTAAAATCATTAAATGATGAAATCCTATCTATGTCGTAGGTGCTATTAAACGCATAAAAGAAATGGAATTTTATACTTAATAAAATAATATGTGTATACCTATTTGCACTAGGGTTATGTTTTAATTACATCCCACGTATCTAAATATATAAAATAGAGTAACGGCCACTCCGCGATTGCTATGATAATGGAGAACGTGTGCTCCTTGTCACATGAGATACCCCACGATGAGGAGACAGTGGATATTTTAGTGAGAGCCGGTTTCTAGAGTGGAGTATCGAAAATCTCTTTTAGCCGCCACTTGTTCCTCGACTGCCGCCACCTGTCGACCGGTTATGTGAGTAGTTTTTCTTTCTTAATGTTTAACCGAGCTATGGTGGAGGACACCAAGGGGGGGGGGTGTTCCTTTTTTAATGTCTCACATTGGGGAATTACTCACACGATGGTTGCGTGGAGGATTACTCCATTTGTTGCTGCGCGGAGATTCATTTGGGGTGCTTGGATCTGCAAGATGGCACATAGTGAGAGCCAAGAAGGGCGCTCTAGATCGGTAGAGGAGGCACACCATGGATTTGGACAATCTCTGCATGTGTTATGGGGAAAGCAGCAAACCACAGAGCGTTATTTTCTCTACACACATTTTGTTAATGCAGCAATCCACAGAGGGTGACTCTTTGGTGGCTGTGTTAATATCTTTGGTGGCTGCGTTGAGATTTTGATAAGCTGCAAGTTTGGGCGAACCCCACTTAACCTACAATACTGAGCGTGATTGTTTACCTCAGGTATAAATCCTGTATGTCTTTATAAGTGCAAACGGAATGTTGTTGGGGTGGTTGCGTAAGTATTGGGGTGGGATTTATGTATTCTTTTAATTATTTATTACATTGCTACTGGTCACAAGGACTGCACATCACAAGTTGGGGCAAATACACTGTTAAATAAAATCCTTGCTCATGGTTTGGGTGGGCATTTTATCCTGTACGCAACTAGTATTTAGGGATGGCTCCTAACCTCGGGAAGGATCCCCCTTTACATCCACGTTGTCAAATGAAGTGAGCATGTAGAAAATATATTTCGGGAAGGGATGCCAATCCGTGTAGGCGTTTTCTTACCTTACACATCCATGCTATTGGATGGAGTGATGTGAAGAGAACGTATTTTGGGAAGGGATTACAATCCCTGTATTCATCTCATATTTCGTGCATATTGTTTTTAGTGTTGAACATTTTAACTGCTTCCCGGCCATGCTGCGCAGGAGGGGAGAAACCCTGGTATACATTCTTGCTTAAATATTTATTGTGGGAATGTTTCGATTATTATATTGTGGCATACCTTTGCAGTTTTTAATGCATATATATATATATATATATATATTGTATCATTTAGTGCAGGCGCATAGGTCTGGGGAGGATGGCTCCCTATGTGTTTTCTAAATTTTCTCCATTGCATATGTTATATTTTATATTCCTAGATACATCTTTATCGGTGGTCAATATTTATGAATGCGCATAGCAGTGGGGAGGGATTCCTACGGATGCCATAATGTTTTATATATTATGCATGCTTGACCAATTTTTATCTATGTTAATTGATTTAGGGAAGGTTAATTTGGAGTTGATGGCGGATCGATTTTAGGAAATCATGTTTGCCCGACCAAAGGGTCGCGATCTAGGTAAATGTAACTCAAATTTCTACGTTGGGTTGCATGTCTACATTTCTTGTGGTGTGCCTATACTAATTTATATGTTGGAACATGTTAATTTGATTAGGATGAAAATGATAAATCCAATACTTGTACGAAGATCAGTAAAAACTGACATGTTACCATTTTAGGGCATTATATATGTATAGTTGATTTATGAAAAACTCTACGTGGTAGAGGCTTGTTGGAAAGAGAATGAGTCTTGTTGTAGCAACTAAGTCACTCTTGTAATCCTACTACTTCTTCTCTAATAATAAATTATGCACACACCTTTTGTGGACTAGCCCGTGTACGGGTGAACCACGTTACTCTTGGTCTCCTTATGTTTTCTTATGGTGTTCCTCAATATGTCTATGTGTATGAGTACTTAAATTCCTTCTTAAATGTTTATGATAATGCAGGTATGTTCACTTTATGATTATGTTAGTATTGCTATCACTTATGATGTTCTCCTGGTTCGATCAACTGATAAAAGATGTACATTTGCATTTCACCTATTCCGTCTATGTTGACTTTCTTTATGCAAGCGAATGTTTTAGCAATTGATAACTCCTAATGTACCTTTATTTTGTCATTAGTTGCTATAGTTACAGCTAAATATGGAAAACAGTTCAGTGAAAGTATAATCATAGTCGTGCTATCTAGCTAAAATGCCGCATGATGTCAAGGAATTGTTTGGTTATGTAGATATACGTGTTAAGAAAGTAATTAAATTCTAAGATGTTGCTCTATTATTTTATAATGTTTAAGGGGTGGAAAAGGGGTTGCACAATTAGGTAAAGATACATCATCCATTATAGAGTTACATCATTACATGTCATTATGACATGTATGGATTGACGATTGCCATTCTAGTACTACGATATTTTCTATATTGTAATTATTTAGGCAATTAAATAATTGCGAGTTGTTTAAATGCAGTTTTCATTTTTAATAGTAATTTAAAATGCCAAAATTTATACTTCTACGTAGTAGTTATGAGTAAATAGACTTTTTTAAAGGATTTTAAATTTTTATGAAAATCGGGTTTGTGACATGTGGTATCAGAGCTATAGGTTACAACACTCAGGCTTGATGGGCTCAACATGAAATAAGTGGGTATTAAAGTTGACTAATCAAATTGTTTGGTTTCATGCATGGGATTTGAATGGATGAGGAGTTAAGTCATTTAATCATGTAGCCGCAAGCTCTCCAAAAGGAGTAAAGATAATTATTTCAGTTATTAATAGTTGTTATGTGAAGTATTGTGTATCTTTAATTTGATAAGATTTCGCTGACCCTTGTTAATGAGAATTGTTGTGATGTTGGATGTTAATGATAATACTTTGACCCTAACTAAAAGTGCAGTATATATATATCCTTATGTATATGTGAAATTACTCTTATATCAAGTGAAGTTATTTTTATATCCGTATGAAATGATAGGATGTCCCAAAATATAGGCTAGCTTATGAACATTGAGATATTGTAAATAAAGGCATTCATCACCGTAGAATGCATAATATGGTCATCCTTCAGGACAGTTTATACTCCTATAGATCATAATGTGTTTTCAATAAAATGTGTCATGTTTAGGACTAAACATGTTAAAAGGAATATGGAGAATTAGAAAGTGAAGTTTAGAGGTCACTTGAATACACTGTGGATAAGTATTGTCATCTTGTTAAAGATTCGAATGTTATTGCCTAAAAAAAATTGTATTTCATTTCAAAATTTATTTATAATTTTATTATGCAAATGTTTGTAAGAATTGTTATGTTTTCGAATAAAGGTTATTGTGCACCAAGTTAATGGATCTTGTAAATAGTAGGAAAGGAGAACCTAATATTTTTGATGATTGAGCATGAGATCTTTTAAAACATCTAAAACTATTGAGATGAATCTATGTACAATTAGCCGTTTTAAATTATGAAACTAACATGTTTATGTGTTAGCAAAAGAGTTTGCATCAAAATGAATCTCACATGTTCTAGGTTACAAGTCATGTGTAAGTCGTGAACAATTACTGTGCTCGGATGATTAAACCTTATTCTTGCTTATGAAAATAGTCATTTTGTTAAAGGTTTAAAGATTATCATTACTTAATATCAATTGTACTCTATTCCGAAAAACTTCTTATGGTGTTTAAAATTTCTAGGATAAAGGTGTGTTATTGTATGAGTTTGGAAGCAATATTCCTAGGGGTTAAACTAGCCTTATTTTAGAAATACATTATGATAGACCTCTGTGGGGTAAGTTACAATTTCTAACAAGGACTAACGAGCATCAAGATCTTGTTGATAGTTTGACAAAATGAATTTTGACCTTGTTGTGATTGATTGAGCATGGGGTCTTTTAAATAAAAAAAAAAAATCTTTAGATGGTAAGTCTCAATAAATCTATATGTGTTTAAGCTTTGATGCTAACATGTTTTCAGCATATTTGACCTCAGACTCACTCCAAGTATATTGAAGAGTTCTTCGTCAAGATGAAGTAAATGCATAAGCTAAGTGAACAAGTATGCGCATAATATGGAACTAATGTGTTCGATTGTTGAGCAACCGAAGCAAAGAGATTTTTCTTTATACTAACATTTCAGGAAGTGATCTTAACTTCGACTGATGGCATGACCCCGAAGAACGTTTAGTATAAAAGAACTTATGCAGATAAGTAGAGCTAAATCACTTGAAAGTAAGTAATGATTTACTTTATCACAAGTAGTGATGAGGTTTATGATTGATGATATGTAATCATTAGAATGCAAAGAATATGATGAGCGAATCTAATTTTGGTTGCTATTTTGTGGCATACAGGAATTACTAAATGGTTGTCATAAAGAGGTGTTTCCTGGACTCAAACGAGGAGGTTTGAGAGGAAGGGAAATTATCTTCGGGCTCAGGTAGAGCTGACGACATCTTGCACTCACTTACTAGCTGTTGGTTATGGGACAACAACCCCTAAAATTGTGGCATTTCCCCCTCTAGGTGGAGGGAGGTGAGTAGGTAGCTCACTAATGACCAGTTAACTACTAAAAGACCTAGGCAGCCTATATAAGGCAATTCGAATTGAACAAGAAGCTCTACATTACTTTCTGCAGAAGTAATTTCCTCATGTTCATCAGGTGATGACTGAGAGATTCGAATAGGGAGGCTATGTAATGAGTTGCAGAGTAAGATTGTCATATTTCTGCTATATGCAGATGGTATTCTTGCCAGGTGTTGGCAAAGGACTCGTGTTTTTGTATGCAAGTCTCCATCATTGCTGAAATACAAAGAGTGCTATGTACGCAAGTCTACATGATTGCAGAAGTACATGAGCAGGATATGTATGGAAAGTCTCCACGATTGCAGAAATACATAAAAGTTTTGTATGCAAGTCTCCATGATTGCTGAAGTACAAAGAGGTATGATGATCGCAAGGTTTAAATGGTTTAAACGATGGTAATGATTTGTCTTGTATCTAGACTATCAAAAGTATTTATGTGTGAATTGCTATGAAGGCTAGAATAAGCGAAATTATTTCCTCAAAAGATGAGGAAGAATGATGAACAATTACTGTTTTGAAATTTTGTATACTCATGTAGTACTAAAGAACGTTGGAAGATCTTGTATGATTTGTGTAATGCACAGGATATAAGTGAAAAAAAGGTTGCGGGAAATTGCAAATGTAAGGATGATCAAAGCACGAGAACAAAGGAAAGAGGAGGCCGTGATTGGATGCAAAGGACAAATCGATGAACACCAAGGACGGTGTTATCTTTAAGGGGTGGAGTGTGTAACATCCCTCCAATTTAACCCTAATTATTATTATTATAAAATAGTTACAATTATGTAAATAGGCCATTGTGAGGAGCTCAAGGCCAAGGCCCCACCAGTGGACCTTGAGTTAACCTCGAGTCAGTGTCATGATTATAAGTCTTAGTTAAGACTACAAAATTAAGAAAAGTAAATGTGACTAAACGATAAAAGATCGAACCCACCCAAAAGAAAAGATGAGATGAGAATCTTAGGGCGCCATACGAATAGAGTTTATCCCTAAGTAGAAGACCTAAACTACTATAGTTAAATAGTAAACTTATGCGGCTTCGACCTAATTCCATGCATTAACCTACCATCCTAAAGGGCAAATATAACGGCTGTTATAACAATTGGGTGACTTGCGACAAAGATCTAAGTAACAAGTCTTATGATAAATGATGAAGCCATATGACATTAAGATACTTTGACCTAATTATCCTAATCCTATTATGAGTAAGCAATGAAAATGGACCTTATATATATATGTGTAGCGGGAGATATCATATATATATTTATAATTATATAAGATTATAGTTGAGGTCATTATTAAATTATTATGTTTAAAATGAGTGTGTTTTATAGCCTTAAGAAAGGCAAATAATAGTTATAATAACTATTAAATACATATTATATATATGTGTGTGTCTTGAACAAATACAGAGGCTGAAGGTTGGTACAAGATCTTAATATATATCTAGAAATAGATCATTTATCCATGAGAAAAGTGTTGACTAAAATCATTAAATGATGAAATCCTATCTATGTCGTAGGTGCTATTAAACACATAAAAGAAATGGAATTTTATACTTAATAAAATAATATGTGTATACCTATTTGCACTAGGGTTATGTTTTAATTACATCTCACGTATCTGAATATATAAAATAAAGTAATGACCACTCTGCCATCGCTATGATAATGGAGAACGTGTGCTTCTCGTCACATGAGATACCCCACGATGAGGAGACAGTGGATATTTTAGTGAGAGTCGATTTCTAGAGTGGAGTATCGAAAATCTCTTTTAGCCACCACTTGTTCCTCGACTTCCACCACCTGTAGACCGGTTATGTGAGCAGTTTTTCTTTCTTAATGTTAACCGAGCTATGGTGGAGGACACCAAGGGGGGGGGATGTTCCTTTTTTAATGTCTTGCGTTGGGGAATTACTCACACGATGGTTGTGTGGAGGATTACTCCTTTTGTTGTTGCGTGGAGATTCATTTGGGGTGCTTGGATATGTAAGATGGCACATAGTGAGAGTCGAGAAGGGTGCTCCAGATCGGTAAAGGAGGCACACCATGGATTTGGACAATCTCTGCATGCGTTATGGGGAAAGCAGCGAACCACAGAGCATTATTTTCTCTACACACATTTTGTTAATGCAGCAATCCACGGAGGGTGACTCTTTGGTGGCTGTGTTAATATCTTTGGTGGCTGCGTTGAGCTTCTGATAGGCTGCAGGTTTGGGCGAACCCCACTTAACCTACAATACCGGGCGTGACTGTTTACCTCAGGTATAACTCTTGTATTTCTTTATAAGTGCAAACGGAATGTTGTTGGGGTGGTTGCGTAAGTATTGAGAAGGGATTTATGTATCCTTTTAATTATTTATTACATTGCTGCTAGTCACAAGGACTGCACATCACAAGTTGGGGAAAATACACTGTTAAATAAAATCCTTGCTCATGGTTTGGATGGGCATTTTATCCTGTACACAACTAGTATTTAGGGATGGATCCTAACCTCGGGAAGTAACCCCCTTTACATCCACGTTGTCAAATGAAGTGAGCATGTAGAAAACATATTTCAGGAAGGGATGCAAATCCGTGTAGGCGTTTTCTTACCTTACACATCCACGCTATTGGATGGAGTGATGTGAAGAGAACATATTGTGGGAAGGGATTACAATCCCTATATTCATCTCATATTTCATGCATATTGTTTTTAGTGTTGAACATTTTAACTGCTTCCTAGCCATGCTGCGCAGGAGGGGAGAAACCCCGGTATACATTCTTGCTTAAATATTTATTGTGGGAATGTTTCAATTATTATATTGTGGCATACCTTTGCAGTTTTTAATGCATATATATATATGTATATATATATATATATATTGTAGCATTTAGTGCATGCGCAGAGGTCTGGGGAGGATGGCTCCCTATGTGTTTTTAAAATTTTCTCCACTGCATATGTTATATTTTATATGCATAGATACATCTTTATCGGTGGTCAATATTTATGAATGCGCATAGCTATGGGGAGGGATGCCTGTGGATGCCATAATGTTTTATATATATTATGCATGCTCGACCAATTTTTATCTATGTTAATTGATTTAGGGAAGGTTAATTTGGAGTTGATGGCGGATCGATTTTAGGAAAGCATGTTTGCCCGACCAAAGGGTCGCGGTCCAGGTAAATGTAACTCGAATTTCTGCGCTGGGTTGCATGTCTACATTTCTTGTGGTGTGCCTATACTAATTTATATGCTGGAACATGTTAATTTGATTAGGATGAAAATGATAAATCCAATACTTGTACGAAGATCAGTAAAAACTGACATGTTACCATTTTAGGGCATTATATATGTATAGTTGATTTATGAAAAAATCTGCATGGTAGAGGCTTGCTGGAAAGAGAATGAGTCTTGTTGTAGCAACTAGTCACTCTTGTAATCCTACTACTTCTTCTCTAATAATAAATGGTGCACACACCTTTTGTAGACTAGCCCGTGTATGGGTGAACCACGTTACTCTTGGTCTCCTTATGTTTTCTTATGGTGTTCCTCAATATGTCTATGTGTATGAGTACTTAAATTCCTTCTTAAATGTTTATGATAATGCAAATATGTTCACTTTATGATTATGTTAGTATTGCTATCACTTATGATGTTCTCCTGGTTCGATCAACTGATAAAAGATGTACATGTGTATTTCACCTATTCCGTCTATGTTGACTTTCTTTACGCAAGCGGATGTTTTAGCAATTGATAACTCCTAATGTACCTTTATTTTGTCATTAGTTGCTATAGTTACAGCTAAATACGGAAAACAATTCAGTGAAAGTATAATCGTAGTCGTGCTATCTAGCTAAAATGCGGCATGATGTCAAGGAATTGTTTGGTTATGTAGACATACGTGTCAAGAAAGTAATTAAATTCTAATATATTGCTCTATTATTTTATAATGTTTAAGGGGTGGAAAAGGGGTTGCACAATTAGGTAAAGATACATCATCCATTATAGAGTTACGTCATTACATGTCATTACGACATGTATGGATTGACTATCGCCATTCTAGTACTACGATATTTTCTATATTGTAATTATTTAGGCAATTAAATAACTACGAGTTGTTTAAATGTCGTTTTCATTTTTAATAGTAATTTAAAATGCCAAAATTTATACTTCTGCGTAGTATTTATGAGTAAATAGACTTTTTAAAAGGATTTTAAATTTTTATGAAAATCGGGTTTGTGACACGTCACCTTTTCCTTCAGTTTTTGTTGCTTATAGTGATAACTTGAGCAAACTTAGGCATGAGCAATTTGGTCACTTAAATTATCGCTCATTGCAACAACTATGTAAAGACAATATGGTGACAGGTCTTCCGATGGTATCTTGCAGGGATGGTGTTTGTTTCAGTTGTGTACTCGGAAAACATCATCCGGATAGTTTTGACAAACGTGCCTCTTGGAAAGCCTCGATTCCCTTGGAGCTTGTGCATAGTGACTTGTGTGGTCCTCTTCCATTTGTTTCCTTTTCTGGTTTCAAATACTTCTTAACTTTCATTGATGATTACTCCATACGCACTTGGGTTTCTTTCCTAAAACTTAAGAGTGAAGTATTTAACATGTTCTTGGCCTACAAGGCCCTTGTTTAAAAACAATCTGGTCAGTTAATATTTGACAATGGAGGAGAATATGTTAACAAAAAGTTCACTACTTTCTACATTGAACAAGGAATCCAACAACAACACACTGTTCCATATACACCACAACAAAATGGCGTCGCTAAATGGAAGAACTTCACTTTAAAAGAAATTGCTAATTGTATGATCCAATCTAAGGGACTAAGTCTTCAATTTTGGGCTGAATCCATTGATTGTGCAAATTACATAGTTAATCACACCCCCACTAAAGCTTTACAAGGTATCACACTGGAAGAAGCATGGAGTAAAACTAAACCTGATGTAAGTCACTTCCGTGTGTTTGGTAGTGAAGCATGGGCTCACATTCCGGATGAAAAACGGAAAGCATTGCAGCCTAAAAGTGAAAAGTGCATATTTGTTGGATATTCTGAAGATATAAAAGGTTATAGACTTCTTCAACCACATTTTCATGATATAATCATTATAAGAGATGTTAAATTTGATGAAAATATCTTGGCCTGCAAGCCTAACTTGGCAATTGTGCCATCTTTGTCCTGCGATCCTGATTCAGCGATTGTGCCTTCTTCTACTTCCAACTTCTTTGACAGATTTCCAACTTCATTTTCTGATGATGATAGTGAGGATGAAAATCCACCTTCTCCTGCTCATGTTCCTCCAGTTGCACCAGCACAAGTACTTCCTCGATGGGTCCGTTCAACATATGAAGCAGTTGGTGATCCTACAGATCAACGTCGAACACGTTCTCAATTTCAGTGAGCCTCTTCTCTTTTGGCTCAAGTTTATGAGAATCATGATCTAGAAACTTTTGTAGAAGCTTAAGGAAATCCATATTGGGATGCAACTATGGATGAAGAATATCATTCCTTAATGGAAAACGATACTTGGGATCTTTTACCTCTTCAAAATGAAGAAAACTTGTCAGATGTAAATGGGTCTATAGAACTAAGTATGCATTAGATGGAAGTGTTGAACGAATTAAGGCAAGTTTAGTTGCTAAAAGTTTTTCAGAAGTTGAAGGGATTGACTACAATGAAACCTTTTCTCCTGTCGCAAAAATGAACTCCATCCACCTTGTTCTTTCCCTTGCAGCCTTACATAACTGGGAAGTCCATCAAATGGATGTCATGTTTGCATTCTTACATGGTGATTTACAGGAGGAAATTTACATGGAACAACCTCCTGGATATGTTCAGAATAACTCTAGCCTTGTCTATCGCCTTAATAAATCTTTATATGGCCTTAAGCAAGCTCCTAGAGCTTGGTATGCCAAAATGGATAGCTTTCTCCTTGATAGTGGTTTTTCTAGATGCCATTCTGACCCCAATGTCTATACCAAGAAAGTAGGAAACCATCTCATCATACTTGTTCTATATGTTGATCACCTTATTCTTACTAGTAGTGAGCCTAAGATTTGAACCCATGTCAAATCCAGTCTTAAGCAAAATTTTGAAATGTCAGACTTAGGACATTTGCATTATTTTCTTGGTCTCCAAGTCTTGCAAACCAAAGAAGGAATCTTTCTTTCTCGGTCTAAGTATGCCTGTGACATTCTTTGTCGCTTTCACATGGACGATTGTAAACCAGCCCCTTCTCACTTCCAGTCTGGAGTTAGACTTGCTGCCACTTGTACTTCCCCGTAAGTAGATGCCACCTTGTATCGTCAACTTGTTGGTAGTCTCTTATACTTGACTCATTCCCGTCCTAACCTTTCCTTTACCGTTGGTCGTGTTTCCTGTTATATGAAAACACCTCATGAAAGTCACTGGAAAGCAGCTAAAAGAATACTTCGATATATTTGAGGTACAATTCAGTTTGGGATTCATTCCAATATAGGGGGCAAACCTTTGTTGGTTGGTTTCATTGATTCAGATTGGGCTGACGATCTTGATGATCGAAAGTCTACTGCAGGTTATGTTTTCAGTCTGGGATATGGACCTATCACTTGGGCTTGTAATAAACAACAAGCTCTTGCTCTTTCTTTAGCAGAGGCAGAATATTGAGCCACACTTAATGCCAGTCAGGAATCTTTATGGCTTCGATAGATCCTTTCAGAGTTTGGATTCGAGCAACATCATCCTACTCCACTTTGGTGCGACAATCAAAGTGCCATCAAGCTTTCCAAAGATCTAGTTCTACATCAACGCAGCAAACACATTGAGCTATGC
The DNA here is from genome assembly GCA_027924585.1 of Larix kaempferi. Lineage (NCBI taxonomy): Eukaryota > Viridiplantae > Streptophyta > Pinopsida > Pinales > Pinaceae > Larix > Larix kaempferi. The sequence goes on along the minus strand of BSBM01001396.1, from coordinate 3,047,522 downwards.
ACTTCATCAGAAATCTTGTTCATGATCGTGTTCTTGAAGTGCTCTTTTGCCCTATAGATGATCAAGTTGCAGACATCTTTTCCAAGTCTCTTACAGAAGCGACGTTTTCCAAACTTCGATCTATGTTAAAAGTTCAGGAATTTGTCATTAAGGGGGGATAGACTCTAATGCCTCCTTCCTTCTCCTAATAGTGTCACTTTTGTAAATCCTTCAATCCTATCCCAAGTTGTTCTTAAGGGGGGATGTTAGGATATTTAGACACTTAGGAGTTAGTTAAGGTCAACTAGTGTAATAGATCCGTTAGGTAAAGTGTGTTTATTTAGTATGCATTTGTAAATATTTAAATCCGACAGTCACAATATGTTCTAGACATAGAGTGATCCGACAGCTCAACTTCTCTTAGATCATACCTACCTTGATCCATGGATTAACACCTGATTGGTCCATGATCTCTATTTAAAGAGCATGGAGGGTCATTATCTAGTTGATCAATTATGAGAAGCTCATTTGTAACTTTCTTTCTTTTGCACAATAAATTGCTCCGTCGAAGCTATTTGGCCGAGGCTGTGGAGTGTTTCCCTCTTGAGGGTTTAAACCATGTCAAAACATCAGTGTATCAATCTGTGATCTATTTGTGTGAAGTGGTTTCTCTAGGTGTTCGGTCTTTTGGGAGTACCCTGTGTACCCGAACATATTTCACATGCTTCCTTGCATTGAGCATATGTATGTTCCATTGCTTGGAACTAGTTTACTTTCCCATGACACTCGTTTCCTCATTTTTTTATCATAAGCAAATTTTTTTTTTTCAATCTTTATAATATGAAAAATACCAAAAAAATCATATAATTTAAAAAGCTAGACGAGAAAATTTTACTACCTTCTATTGGCAGCTGCCGTGTTGCCTTTGAACAGAGCATCCATCTCCACTCCATATATCATGATTCAAGACATTAGTATGAACTTAGGAAGCTGTACTCGTTTCTCAGATCATAGTCCACTGGCTGGTTAATCTTCCTGTCATTATGGAGCCTTTGTTGATACCTCACGCGTCACAAAGTATTATCAATATATAGTGTTTGAGTCTATGCTGCCTGAGTCTTTTCATCTGCTCATGATCTTGTTCAAAGGAAGTATTGAAACTAGAGTCGGCCACTCCTCATATCTGTTGACTATTGCATGTCGACCATCCCTTATGATTCCAATTTGATCATGTTATTCCAAATATTTCATCCTAGCTTCTACCTCGTTCTCGTTGATGGGGGATCCATTAATTCCCTCCTTCGAGCGAATATCATTCCATCGACTCCAACTCATTTATTCTGGAATCAAGATTTAGAGTCCTATTGAGTACCTTGAGACTTGCAGTCATTAGTGGTAGGTCCTCTTGCCATCGGCAGTTGGGAATTCATTAATGTATCCTGATCGATGGATTCGTTACAGTGTTCGACCTAAACACCTCTATTCACACTTTGATGAATGTACTCAGTGCCTTCATTCCCATTTTCATTATTGGTGGGTTATCTCATGTCTGTTAACGGTATGCATCAATGACCTGTAATCAGATGATGCCACATTAGGTTCGACATCAGTACCCTTATTCACTTGATGGGACATGCACAATAGAGAGTTTGTGTAGAAGACCCCAAACTTTAGTGGCATTCAGTATGCTACTTGTGATTGTGATTGTACCTATGGGATATTATTCTCATACATCAGCAGTTTGCACCATCAGTCTTCATTAGTTGTTTCCTCTTTAGCAGGAGACCTTATCTTACTGTATTTGGGTCATGGTCATGACCATTCGTGACATGTATACACTATACACCGCCTATTCATGGCCATTGTATCAGATTTCTATGTATTGTATCGATATGTATACAGAGACATCATTGTATTGTGATATGTGGGATACTCCTGCCATTTGTGTCTCCATCACTCCACTTTTGATATTTATAATGTATTTTGGCCATCATAGTACCTTATCTGACCTCACACATTAGGGGGCATCTATTACACCATATTTTGCCACCTTGTGAGCATTAGCACTCTTTGGTCTCCATTATCCATTGATTGAATCATAACCACACTTTTGTCCTCCAGGAACCTTTTTTCCCTATTTTTACTCCTATATGCGAGCTGCTTCAATGCAACTCGCGCATATGCATGCCGCACCATTATAGCCCACGTACATTGAGTTAATTGGTAAAAGAAGGTAAAAACTCCCTTTTTCACTCCAAAAAGCAGCCATTGTGACCTTTGGCCCTCCATGTATCTCAAAACGACTCAATACAACCTTTCACTTTCCTTTGGTGGGTTATATATTGAGCCATTATGCATGGAATGAGAGGATAAGAAAGAGAAGAGCATTGAAACTCTATTGGAATTTTTCCATAGCTTGAGTCTACATACATTAATCCTTGTTGTTGTGAACCTCTTATGTTCACCTACCAACCTCTTCCATATCTTGTGAGGGATTTTCTCCTTTACTCGCGAGTTTTCCATTGCATGGGGGATTGAAGTGGTGGAGGCACAAGTGGAGGGACCTAGTTCTTGGTTTAGATGAGTTGCCGATAAGAGGTTGTATATTGTACATCTTGTTCATATTGATAGAAATACTCATTTTCTTGTCCAATTGATGTTGTGAATGATTGTTTATTATCATTGGGTACATTTGCTTATATATATCATGGATTATGCTATTGTATATGCTAACATATTTTATATATCATATGCACTTGCTTGTGTTTATTGTTGAGACTAAGATGCAGCTACAAGTGTTAAGATTTGAAAGCTCAACGGAACTCTTCATCGAACGTCCAGATTAAGGTAGCTCTCTATGTTGTTATCTGCATTTACATTTATATAGCATATGTTGGGGATTGAGTTGATTTATGGAAGTCATTTGTCTGTTGTGGTCTACCCCAAGCCATAGGAAGTTTTTCTCTGTAACACCAACATGACATGAAACTTCCAGATAACATTTACATTCATTACTAGCTACCACTCTTTGTCTCCCATATAAAATAACAAAATCCTAAAGATACAAATAAAAGGAACTCATCATGAGCTTATGGATGAGGGTTGAAATTACTAAGCTTAGAGATGTATCCAGAAACTATGTTAATGGTTTCGATATTGAGGTGATCCCAATTCATAAGTATTTTCCAAAGGATTGTAGTAGTTTTCACATTTCCGTTGAAAGTGAAGGTGGCTCCAACCACTAATTTCAACACAAAAATTGGAGATCAAAACACGATTGCGGAAGCAATTTTTTTTACATAAATACAAAAGAAAGATGTTCAAAACCATTTTGTCCCAAATAGAATTGAAAACCCTCAATCCTATCACAATTGAAAACCTTATATCCTAACATACTCCAATGGTACTAACTTGAAAGACAAATTTGTTGATGCCACTTTTATAATTTGATTCCCCTTCATATAAAAATTGAAAACATTGAACCGAAGTATCTCACCAACTGGGAGGTCATTGAAGGATAGAGTAGTTTTTACTCTTTGAAAATCCATCTCATATAGTTTTGTAGCCTTTTGACACTAAAATATATAGAGGAAACCAATGATCCTTTTACCTTGAATAATGTGGGACCGTTAGTAGGCCAAAAAGTGTTTCCTTCTAAGATATTGGATCTAATTATTAATTTTTTGTTTATGATCCTTTGCTACCAACCACCCAAAAAAATTATCATCTTTCATTCCCTTCAATGACTCTCATAATACCTTAGGCATAAATCGTTGTCCCATTCAACATTGGATCATAGAGAGTTATATAGTAGTTGTATTAACTTGTCACAAGCTTGATTGGAAGGGATCCAACAACACAAGTTGTAAAAAAATTAAAATTTTGCATTTAGTTAATGAGGCTTGGTTGGATGGAAATGAGTACAACTCACCCAACCAATACAACCAACTACAATTCATAGCTCATTTGCATAAAACAATAGGTATGTGATGAATCTAGGTGGATTTGAGGGGTTAATATGATAACTAGATGAAGGAGGGAATCTTCCTAGAGGAACTAAATCATGCCACATGTCCACATATATCAAAGATCATAAATTTAATCATTTGGTTTGTCCCATATCTATCATACAAGTTTGGATTATCTTTCTTTATAACATGCTTTCTAGAAACCATGAGCCACGAATGATGTTTTCAGTATTAAAAATTCAACTACAACATGTTGTATCATTTTAATGATTGTAGGTAGCACCAAATAGGTACTTGTGTAGTGAACGTATCCATTCACTAAGTTAAGAAGCGAATCCGTCTTCCATATTTGAGATAAAATGATAATATTATATTGATAGATGATTATAAAATTACAATAGGCTCGCCTTTATTGGGCTTGAGCAGTCATAATGAAAGGTTACGCCCTTTGACTAGTAACCTAATAATCTATTAATTTATAAATTACAATATTAATTAAATCTTCACAACAACTTGTTGGATCTATCTTCCTCAAGTGATAAATATAGAATAGATGAGGTTGAAAGCAAGACGTCTAATACAAGATCTAATAGGTCAAGATCAACTAGAGGTGATAAGGTAAGGAGAAAATTTCGTAGACACATGGAAATTTTTGTTTCTGAAGGAGGATCATGTGATTATGATAATGAGAGCATAGGTGACATTGAGATTCCCCTGAGGTATATAAATCTTGTCAAATGATGGCTACCCAAGGAGCTACCCCAAGTGGACACATATTTATTCCTCAACGAGAGGACTTATCGAATTGCTCCATCCTCTTTACATGGACTGGGGCTATTCTCCATGGATGGAATAAATGTGGCATATGGCACCGAAACTGAATTGATGGAGTATGTTGGACCATGCTACAAATACAATGATTGGTTGTTGTTGGTCCGATATATGCGAAGTATGCAGACATATAGAGTGGCAGCAAATTATTGTCAACTACTGGAAAACAATATGAATAAAGGAGCAACTGTGTATATTGATGGAAGGACAAAAGCTTCAGGAAATATCGTAGGGTTTATAAATAGCACATGACTAGGGTCAACACATAAGCTACCCAACTGCGTATTTGAGGGGCATGAAGGAAATCGTGTATTCGTATGTGCAACAAAATCAATAACTGTAGGTGAAGAGTTGTTGATCGATTATAGTTTGAATCGAATAGATGCGGGGGTTTCTATTATGGGGGTAATTTGATTATACAAGATTTAAATCAACCTTTGATCGATGACTTATTATTTTTCTCTTGCAACAAATTTATTTATATGTCATGCTTTTATAATATACACATGGTTAATTATATGTCATGCTTTTATAATATACATGGTTAATTATATGTCATGCTTTTATAATATACACATGGTTAATTATATGTCATGCTTTTCATTAATCGCGTTTAAGGGACATTGTTAAATATGTAATTTTCATTTTTAATATGTCTTAATTCTTATATTGTGGTAGGGTGATCGTGGCCATATGTTAGAAAAACAGGATCGCAGAGAAATAACAATAAACATAAATGCAAATATAATCACACATACACATTAAAAGAAAGACACAGATATATCGTGGTTCACCCAACTTGGGCTACGTGCACGCTGAAGTTGCCAGTCCTTATTATTATTCTGTCTATAAAAATGAAGGGATACAACCTGCAGCACAACTGCTGCACTTCCTCTTCATTGTCTCACAGTCTCTCTTATGATCTTAGAGATATTTACAATGCATAATACCTAATACATCAACCCTAGTCGTGTTACAATGTCTTTCTTTTATAAGGGAAATACAATGGGAAAATACCATGGGTTACCCAAAACCACGGGGTACGGACATGGCTAAATAATAATATCTCTGAATCTAGAGATCAGGCTCCACAACCAACAATCTCCCACTTGGAGACTAATCACAACAACTCCACCACTGCTGCACTTGCTGGACTTGGACTTGAAAACTTTCTCTAGTTCACCTTCATGCTAGAATGCCAACTGAAACCGAGTAGGAACTCAGTTTCTCTCTGGTCACTACCTTTATGAACATGTCTGTAGGATTCTGGCTAGTGTGTATCTTTTTCAGCTTCAACAGTTCATCTTCTAGAATAGAGCGTATGAAATGGTACTTGAGATGTATATGTTTAGTCCTGGAATGGAATGTTGAGTTCTTTTCAAGATGAATGGCACTCTGGATGTCACTGTAGAACCTGCTATCCTTCTACTTCTTACCCAATTCCTCCATAAACCTCTACAACCAAATCATTTCTTTACTAGCCTCTGTAACAACAACATACTCTGCTTCCATTGTTGAAAGTGCAACAACCTTCTGCAGTTTCGAAATCCAACTTACTGTTGTTCCACCTACAGTAAACACATACCCTGTGGTGCTCCTCCTGCTATCCTTGTCACCTGCCATATCTGCATCAACATATCCCTGTAGAACAGTGTCTAAACCTCCAAAACATAATGCCTGAGTGGTAGTACCTCTCAAATACCTGATAATCCACTGTACTTCCTTCCAATGTTCTTTACCTGGATTGTTCATATATCTACTCACAACTCCCACTGCTTGTGCAATATCTGGTCTTGTGCACACCATGGCATACATCAAGCTGCCAACTGCTGATTGATAGGGAATCTTGGACATGTAATCAGTCTCTTCCTATGTCTTGGGACACATTTCCTTACTTAGACTGAAATGGATTTCCAAACGTGTACTTATTGGTTTTGCATTCTGCATTATGAACCTCTCCAACACCTTTTGTATGTACTCACTCTGAGACAATGTCAATTTGCGATTTTTCCTGTCTCTCGTTATTCTCATACCAAGGATTTGCTTTGCAACACCCAAATCCTTCATCGCAAATGAATTAGCTAGCTTCCTTTTGAGTACATTTATATCCTGCATACAGTTAGATCCTGCAACAAGCATGCCATCCACATACAATAACAAGATAAAATATCTTTCATTGTCTAGCTTCTTGAAATAAACACAGTGGTCAAAATGACATCTACTATAACCTTGTTCTATCATAAACTTGTCAAATTTTAAATACCATTGCCTTGGAGCTTGCTTCAAGCCATACAAGCTCTTCTTCAACCTAAATACCAATTTCTCCTTACCTTTGACCTCATACCCTTTGGCTGCTACATATATATCTCTTCCTCCAAATCCCCATGGAGAAAGGTTGTTTTTACATCTAACTGTTCAAGATGCAAATCTTCTACTGCCATTAGAATTAGGATAGTCCTAATTGAATTCATCTTAACAACAAGATAAAATATTTCATCAAAATCTATACCTTTCTTCTGTACAAACCCCTTTACAACAAGTCTGTCCTTGTACCGCTTCTTACCTCCTTATTCTTCCTTCAACCTGTAAATCCATTTGTTCTGCAATTCTCTTTTACCAACAGACAACTGAACCAAATCCCAAGTTTGGTTTCCTGCCAATGAGTCCATCTCCTCATTCATGCCTTGCTCCCACTTCTTTCTAGTTTCCACCTGCATTGCTTCTTCATAACATTCTGGTTCACCAGAATCAGTCATCAATAAATAATAAATTGAAGGAGAGTATTGTTTAGGGAGTCTAGTTAACCTGGTAGATCTTCTTGCAGTTGCAGGAGTTTCAGGTACTTGCTGCTGTTCTTGATTTTCTGGCACCTTTGGAACTTCATTTTCTTGAATTTCATCAAGTACTATGTACTTTGTGTTTTCCTTTTCCTGTTTCTTTCCCTGCAACTGATCTTTATACATGACCTTTTCATTGAATATGACATCTCTACTTCTAATGATTTTGTGATTTTCATAATCCCATAAGTGATAACCAAAATCATCAACCTCATATCCAATAAAAGTACATTTCTTGGATTTAGCTTCAAGCTTTGTTATATTTTCTTTATCAATATGGACAAATGCTTCACAACCAAACGTTCTCACAAATGAGTAGTTTACCTTTTTATCTGTCCATGCCTCCTCTGGAATACCACCATCCAAAGCACTTGAAGGTCCTCTGTTTATTAAATAAACAACAGTATTTACAGCATCTGCCCAAAACTGTAAGGGCAACCCTGCATGCAATCTCATACACCTTGCACGCTCCATGTTCATTTTGTTCATCCTTTCAGACACACCATTTTCTTGTGGTGTTCCTGGGACCGTCTTCTCTCTATGAATCCCATAGTATGAACAGTAACTATAAAACTCCTTGCCACAGTACTCACCTCCATTATCAGATCTGAGACACTTCAACATTTTTCCTATCTCATTCTCAACCAAAGATTTCTTCTTCTTAAAGGTAGCAAACACATTAGATTTCTGTCTAATGCAATAAACCCAAGTTTTCCTAGTTGCATAATCAATAAATGTAACATAATAATGAGAGACACCAAGAGATTATACCTGAGATGGTCCTCATACATCTGTATGCATAAGCTCTAACTTTTCATTCTTCTTCTGTTTCCCAACCTTGAAAAATCTAACTCTCTTTTGTTTTCCATAAACATAGTTTTCACAAAATTCCAAACTTACCTGCTTCAAATTTGGTAGCAATTTCCTTGAGTGGAAAATCTGCATCCCCTTCTCACTCATGTGGCCAAGCCTATGATGCCACAATACTTTATCTGTTCCTGTGGAAGCTAAATAGATAGAATGGTCAGTATTATGAGGACATAAATACAACGTACCTACCCTGTCTCCTTTTTCTATCACCATCGATCCTTTAGTGATCTTCCACCACTTTTCTCCAAATGTAGATAGACAGCCGCCATCTCCCAACTGCCCTGTTGAGATCAGATTTCGTTTCATATCAGGAATATGCCTAACATACTTAACAGCCATTCAATTCCATTCTTAACTTTTATCCATACCTTACCCATTCCAACAATTTTACATGGCTCATCATCACCCAATAAAATATGTCCAAAATCGCCTGGAACATAATCATGAAAATATTTTCTATGGGGTGTAGCATGACATGAAGCCTCTGAATCTACTACCCAATAATCACTAGTATTATCTAATGCAAGAATCAAACCATATTGTAACACATCACCTGCTACATTCGCTTCCTGGGTAGTTTCCTACTGTCCATCTTCTTTCTTCTTTAGAGATCTGTAGTCTTTCTTCAGATGTCCTTTCTTTCCACAGTTCCAGCACTCTATCTTTCCCAGTATGGACTTGGATCTGCCCATTTTAGACTTGCCACGATTACCTTGGATCTTTCCTCTCTCCTTTTGTCTTTCCCTGCTCTCCATGGTCAACACATTACCTGATGTCTCACCTGCGATTTTTCTTCGCATTTCCTCGCTAAGAATAACACCAATAACAACATCAAATTTCAAGGTGTTTGAACTAGAGACAGAGTTACTTACAGCCATGACCAAGTTATTCTAGCTTTCTGGCAATGAACACAAGAATAGAAGAGCCCTAACCTCATCATCAAAGTTCACACTTACAGAACTTAGTTGATTTGTAACCATATTAAACTCATTTAAATGATCAGTAACAGATCCACCTTCAGACATCTTCATATTAAATAAACGATTCATTATAAATACCTTGTTGGAGGCCGAGGGTTTTTCCTACAGCTTACCCAATGCACTCATCAAACCCTCCGTTGTCGTTTCTTTTGAGATATTGAAAGCCACCGACGAAGCCAGGGTCAGCCGTATTGTTCCCAGAGCCTTTTTGTCAAGAACCTCCCATTCTTCGTCCTTCATGGTCGCTGGCTGCTTTGCTCTTCCTCCCAATGGTAGGAATAGATCCTTCTGGTACTGATAGTCCTCCATTTGTATCTTCCATAATTGGAATTTTTGGCCGTTAAACTTCTCCACCTTAAACTTTCCTTCTTCTGCCATTGCTCCCACTCGAACCAGAAACCCTAGCTTCCTGCGGGTTTATCTGGCAAATAGACCTTTGGTTCTGATACCAATTGTTAGAAAAATAGGGTCGCGGAGCAATAACAATAAACAGAAATGAAAATATAATCACACATACACATTACAAGAGAGACGCAGATATATTGTGGTTCACTCAACTTGGGCTACATCCACACTGAAGTTGTCAGTCCTTATTATTATTCCGTCCAGTAAAATGAAGAGATACAACCTGCAGCACAACCGTTGCACTTCCTCTTCACTGTCTCACAATCTCTCTTATGATCTCAAAGGTCTTTACAATGCATAATACCTAATACATCAACCCTAGCCATGTTACAATGTCTTTATTTTATAAGGGAAATACAATGGGAAAATACCACGGGTTAAAATGGGGACCCCCTGGGGATCATGTCGGGATCATAACCAAACCTGGGGTACAGAGATGGCTGAATAATAATATCTTTGAATCTAGAGATCAGGCTCCACAACCAACACCATATGCCACAATCTGACCATGGAAAGTCACTAATGGTGATGCATGAGGTAAATGTTAGTTTAATAGTACCTAATAGCATCAATTTAATAGTAACCACAATTCATGATTATATTACATTTGTTAACATTTGACCCTTTTTATGCTAATCAGTTCAATATTTCAATATGATATCATTCTTATTGTATTGTGGCAGGGGGCCAGTACTCAGAGCACACCTACAACTTCTGGACAGGTAAACGTGACTACCATAGTAAAAATAAAGCTTTTTTACATTCATCACGTTTATTATACATGGTTCAATTTTTACTTATCGATATGAATATGTCTTGCTTATTGTATTGTGGCAAGGTGACTGTGGGAAGTCACCAATGTTGTTGCATCAGGTAAATGATAGAGTAATAGTACCTAAACATGATTATAGTACTTATTTTTTTATTATATGCATTATATTTTTTTTACGTGATTTTTTGTAATGATAGAAATAAATTAACTACTTTTATTGATTGAAGTTCGTAGAGCGCACCACATCAAGATGATGAGGTGGTCATTAAGGAAGATATATTTTATTCAACCAACCCAATGGAAACTGTGAAGAAGGCTTTGAAAAAGTGCAATCAAGACCTTCTTACACTGATTTTAAACAGACCCCAGTCTGAAGAAATCAAAGCACAAATTGGTGAATTGAGCAAAATAATAACAATACGGGGTAATCGGCATCTTTGAAAGTTTTTTACGAACTACATATATTCATTTATTTTATTTTAGTTCTCATTTTTTAATATGATCTAATCAATTGAAGTTTTCTTTTTGTAGGAATTGTCAGAGATAACACCCGTGCATCGAGAACAGGCTACAAAGATCATTAATGGTAGTAGCGATGGTTCAATACATCGTCAATCTACTGTACCAACGAGGCTATTTGCCTCTCTTGAATAACAATGCACTTTAGATGCTACGACTTCACCGGATGTTGGAAGTCAACATGGCCCTTTGTAGCTAGGGTTTTCACCCTAGCTTGTGCAAATGAGCACTTACTAAGGAGAATGGACTCCTTAGTAGCAGTTCAATAAACAGTACATTAAAACAATAAAACAATATGAAATTTAACCTAGCATGAGCATTAACATAAATAACAAAAGATGAAAATATGAGAAATATTTCTCTTTTTTTATTAAAAATTACCTCAGGTGTAGAGGTTGGTGAAGCTCTTGCAACAGTCTAGGAGGGTTGCTTCCAAGCTTCCTGCTTTGCTCCTTTCTCTTTCTCCAAAGGGTGGAAATGGGCCAAAGGGGCACTCAAGTGTGAAAGTAGCTCAAGGGTGAGCTAGGGTTTCAAGAGTGATTTTGGTAGAGTAAGGGTATGTTTGACTATGGATATGAAATGAGGGGCCTCCATCACCTATTTATAGGTTTTTAGTGGTGGAGTGCTAGCCCATGGTTTTGGGAACCATATGGTTTAGGTCAGTTGTATAGGGTTTTTGCCTCCTTTTTCCCTCTTTTTCCTCTTTTTTTTATATTTTTATTCCCTTTTTAGAGGGTTTTTGCTATTTTGGAGGAATTTTGGATTATTTTGGGGGGGAAAATGGGTTTTTTTGGCCTTCTGGAGGCTTTTTTAATAGGATTTTAAGGTTTTGGAGGCAAATATGGTAGGAAATATGGACAAATGAGTCATGTAATGGGGTAGATGAGGTAGTGAGCACTTTTTGGGTGTTAACACCCTTCAACCACCACTACTTCACAGGATGTTAGAGAGGACAATAACATCAAATGTGATAGTTGCTATCCTGGCACAGTACGTGTGTTTAGAAAGGGATCGTTTCCCGTTAGCTTATTGTTCGACCAAGACTGTGTTCCAATCAAGATACCGAATGTTGAGGGTATTATTTATTTTATTCAATGTTTTTTTTCATGTAATTCAAAGCCACATAACTCAAATTAGTTTTAATTAATGATCATATTTTTTGGTAGGAAATAATGTTTTTTATAAGAACCTGCATGATAAGGCATTGGAGATTTTTGGGCCCATCATTCGTACATGGTGGAATGCCAAAAATGACAAATTGAAAGATGATTTTATGAACCACATGGTTAGCTTGTTTGGTGAAACCTTCAGTAGAAAAATGTGTCACCGCAACAACTGGCTTAAAATTGAAATATGTCAGGGCAGATTATAGGAACAATCTGCAAATTAACCACAAGTATGAGCGTCCTCTGATGGTTCCAGAGAAGGAGTGGAAGGTGCTCATGGAGGATGCAAAGGAGAAGGCATTGAAAAAACAAGGAAAGACCAGGCTAATCGGTTCAAGAAGGTATGACACATATCATATTTTCAATGAACAATGTTCAATTTTTTTAAAATTTTTAAATATATTTAAGTTGTGATTTCTAATGTATTTGCAACCTTTCATAGGGTCCCCGACACCTCTAAAGCGACAAAGGAAAGAGTAGAAAAACATGGGCAGCACAAACTGGGCCAGGGTGGATATCAGAAACTAAGGGCACGAATTGTAAGAATCAAACGATCATTATTACTCGGCAAAATTTTTCTAACTACAGCGAACAATTAATTGATTTATCACAAGCACTTTTCCATTAGAGAAATTTTGAGGTCAAAAAAGGGCCTCAAAACAAAGAAAATGTACTATAAAATACAACCAATCACATTCTAGTAGATGACATCATCCCCCTTGGTGAGGTGGCATTGCATGAGTTAAGAATGTTTATTTGTCAAATTTTCTATGGTGGATGAAAACACATAGTTAACCAAGGTAGTGGTGTAAGTACTTTTAAGTCATAAAGTAAAGTACTCATAATGATAGTCTTTTCATAAAATAATATTATTGTCATTTTCAAGTAAAGTACTCATAATGAATGTCTTTTCACACTTTCACATAAAATAATATTATTGTCATTTTCAAGTGAAGTACTCTTAATTCATAAAGAAAGTCCTTTCACATTTTTTTATAAAATAATATATTATCATTTTTATGTTTTTAATTTTAAATTATATATTCACTCCATTCTATTTAATAACATAATGTCAAACTAATAAAGAATAATAATAGATTTAATAAATAATAATAATAATAATAATAATGCAATGTGGATTATAATAATATTATTGACATTTTACATGTAAATAAATTCTCAATTAAATTACATTATTAAATTCATGAGAAAAGTACTAAATATAAAAAGTCAACATAAAATTTAAAAAAAAGCTCTTAAAAATGTTTTTTATTATTTAATTTCATTTGCAAGTTCAAGACAAATAAATGTTAAAGGACAATATATTTTTGGGAATTTACAATGAATCTTAGTCACATCAATGTAGACTTATTTTATTAATTTTATTTCTAGTGAATTTTGAAAAGTAACTCAACCATGGTTATTTATATTGTGCATAGAAAATAGTGTGGGAGGTGACTTGTCATATATACCTACCCCATAAAACCCCCAATTCATAATATTTTAATATATCTCATATTTTTGTAGTACATCTCTTAGGAGGCCCTTTTTTGACCTCAAAATCTCTCTAATGATGGTGTTATTCATTGCAGGGAAATGATTTTCAAGAGGTAGCCACTGAAGAATAGTTGAGGCTCGGCTTCAAGTATGGTTTTCAGCATGTGCTGGAACATCGAAAAAGCTTGGGGCAAACCCCAATTTCCCCAATGATGCACACAAAGGTAAATAAAATTAATAAGGCAATCATTATAATGTACTTGCGTAATATATTCTTAAATGATTACATCGAACAATAAATGTCTTTTTTTGTTTTCAGGTTGAGACCAACAAAAGCAGCAAGGGTAGCGGTACCGAACCGGTACCACGCGATGGTGGGGAGATGCCTATCCATTGATGTATGTATGTTATAAAAAAAATGTATTCAATCTGATTTTAAATACATAATTGATGACACTTACTAATTAATTTTTTTTTTTCTGTGGATGGCAAAGCATGTACCTTCTCATGCTCAGCTGGGAGAGGAACAATTGGCACAACCAATGAACACTCCAATTGACTCAGCTAGTTAGCCAACAGGTAAAGATCATTGTAATGATATTGGAAATAATAAGATACGTATTTCAATAATAACTGCGCATTTATATCTATATAAATGTCTTGGTTTTTGCAGATGATGCCCCTCTCCATCGACCTCCACGCCCTGCTAGTCGATGTACCATACGTATGGTATAGGGGGGCATGTCCACACAATCAATAGAAAGAGAGGGAACAATAACTACAACGGGTAAAGACACCGGAGATGAAGTCCCTCTCTTCGAATTTATGAGAAAACAACCAAAACATTAAAAAATGTTAGTTGTACACATTTAAGATTTGTATTTGACTGAGTGAAGGCATGAAATATTTTCAGTTTTGTTACAAGCTTCTTGATCTAGTCAGTGCATGGTGATGTTTTAGAATTGAGGTTTCACATGTGTATGTTATTGCTCACTTCATATTTCTGAATATGTGTGATATCTTTCGAGGACTATGGTTATCCTCAAGGGACTGGCCACCCCTTCCTGAGTTAACCTGAGGAAGATGTGATGGCCATATCGTTTATAATTGTTTTAGATATAATATACTTATGTTATTGTTATTTCAACATTGTTGTCTTTCATTAACAACTTAGATCTGATATATATTGCTAATGTTATTACTGTTTTTGTTTTTAGTACTTTAATGGTTTATGTAGCTCTATGTTTGATAGTATTGTGTTGATTATAACAATTAATATAACTATGTTTGTGCTTTTTGAAATTTATATGCGAAATGTTTGTTCACTTTGTTGCATAGCTTATTTTTGAATATGTGTGACATCTTCCGAGGAATATGGTTATCCTCAAGGGGATGTCCACCCCTTGCTGAGTTAACCTGAGGAAGATGAGATGACCATATGAGCTTCCTTATCCCGTGATGATGATTATGAGCTTCCACTCTTTGCATGAGACACATGAGACGTATGACCACATATAGTTGAGAAGGCCAGGTAACCTACCTTGATGTTGACTTGATGTGCATGAGCCTAGTATGATGTCGTGTTTCCTTGTTATGTTACGTTGACTTGCATGTTTACTTGTATGTGATATTTAGCCGTGTGGTGACTTGTGATTGACCCTTGCATGGTAAGGTTGAGCTATACAACCCTTAAATGTTGATGTCCAACTTGTTGGTGATTAGCATGACCCCTTAGGATTGTTGTCCACCCTTGCGTTGACCTTGACAGACCTCCTTAGGTGCCATCCACCATAGCATTACCTTACATGACTTTTTTGGAGTACTTTACTGTCGTTTTTTATTGTGTGTTGGTTGTAGTGCTGTGTTGGTACTACTTTTTATTTGTGAGGTTTGGATGATCTATTTTAGGGTATTTTCCAGTTCTGGGTTCTCTCCTTTCACAGGTATGTTGGTCTAGTTGAGTCTCATGCAACTAAACTAACGCTAAGAGGTTGAAGTCTGAGGATATGGGAGGTCTGCCCCAACATCTAATGTTGAGTTTATAATTGGTTTAGATCTGATATATATTTCTACTGTTATATATAGATTGCTACGGTTATTACTGTTATTGTTTTCAATACTTTAATCGTTATTGTAGCTCATTGTTTTTGGGATGTGCTGGACTTGAAGGATATTGAGGTATGGTTTATGCATTGCTAACTCTAGATATCATTCATTAGATATAAGTACTCTAGATAGTTGTAAAGAAAAATATTCAATATTCAATATAGCATTGTCCCTAAAAGCATTGTCATATTTGTATTTTAGGAAAGGGACACAGAGATTATGCTTTACAAGAATCTATGGATGGAATCTGAGTAAATATTGGCTTCCATTAGATGTGAAATGAAGCACATTAAAGCAGAGATGGAGGCATTGAAGCAAGGACAAATTGATAAAGGTAGCTTGCAATAATTTGATATTTGATTATATAAAGCATAATATTGTTTCATTACTTGTCTATACAACATATTTTTCTCCTTTTTGCACTTACCCAGAGATAAAAATGTCAATTGCCACTAGATAAGGTGAGTAAGAAACAATTTCTTACTGAAACTCTTGTAATTTATTCCAGCATGGTTTTTACATATCCTATATAAGGTGATAATAAGAGGATTTGTTTCTGTAAGGTGAGAATAAAAAGGTTGATCTCATGCTTCTCTATTGCTCCCCCTGTCTTGTTGACTTATCATCTCCCCCTAGGCTTATGATCACATATTTTTCTAGTAGATAAATCTATCATTTTATCTGCTCCCCCTAAGATTGAGCTTAATTCCCTTGTCACAATGGCTTGTCATCTTCAGTTTTTGTATAAGTTCTTAAATTTTGCTTCAATAGATTACTCCATTGGTTCACTTCATGCTTCATTTAAGTTTACTTCAAATTCTACTCCAAGGGCCTTTTACAACTCATCAAGCTCATCATTGCAACTTTATGCTTCTAGTATTTCAACCTCACTATCTGCCCATGGATTGTATGACCAATACCAACAATCTTTCTTCTTTATATTGAACTATTTCCTTCAAGCTATCTCTGAACTTCTCAAGACCTGATTCCTTCAAGCATGCTTTGAGATTCATATAAAAAATATTCAATAGCTATGTCATCCCAAGTTAAAATATATGTTCTAATGCCATGCCACTCCATCATTCCTGTCAGAGCTGTCATGGATCGATATTTTGTACTATTGCTTCAATAGTTCTTCCATGATTGTAGGTGTCGTCATTCAAAGCTTTTCAATAATCCTTGTCAAAAATACTAGTTATTGACAATAGTTCAACTACAAGTTGAACACTTATTTGGAAGATGTAGTCCTTTATGCAATATATGTCCATTTATTGTGGGAGCAATAATTTCTTGGGATTTTCTACTTCTACACAATGACAACTTTTTGTTGAGCTTTTCAAAGATATTTGCAAATGTCATTCAAACTTGTCACTAGAGTTCTTTGTTCAACACACTTGACTTTCTAAATCAATTTTTTTGAATTTAATCAATCCTGAACCGCATTCAAGGTCACTTTAATTTTCCCCAGTCCAACTTAATTCAAACTCTTTTTAAGTACTCTCTTGATGTTCACCGAGCAACCCTAATATACCATCCAGAAACATCAAACTTTACTAATTTGAACTTTGTTTTTTTACAATGTTACTAAGCTATCCAAATACTTACACAACTACTCTACAAAAAGTGTATTCCAAATTGAGCTCTATACTCTTCTATCTATCCAAATCACTATGTAATCATCAGTATTACAAAAACTCTCTAGCTGAGCCAAAATGAACAAAATATGGTCAATATCACTTAATGCTCTATTGTAAGGCATACACTTTGAGGAGCCCTTCCATCGAGATTTCCACATATTTTGCCAAGCTAGGATTCGACAAATGACAATTGGCCAGTTTTACTATATATCTCCAATTACTACCATACCCATCTCAAACAACCCTCCCCATTATGTATGAAACACTTCAATTTTAGTCGTAAAGACAAAAGTTTATAGATATCTACCTATCACTGTGAGTTGATGAGTATATATAAGTGATTATGAGATTGGATTGGTGTCTTTCATGTTGAATTTAGGGCCTTTGTCACTCTTTGAAAGCTATTTTACTTATTACGTCCGGCCTTCAAAGAAGGATATGCTTACATTTGTTTTAATTTTGAAAGGAAGGGGATAATAATTTCATTGTGTAATTAAGGTTCCTTCATATAGGATAACAACCCTACAGGATAAAAACCTTGATAAAAGCATTGTACATCACTTAGAAGATCTAATATAACAACAATTCATTTTGAGGTAAATATTTCATGGGTAGCATTAATAATGCTACCCCTTTCTCAAGAGTGATCAAAATCACACATGGACACCCTTGCAAAATAGGGGGTAATAGATAGTTATGTTAAGAGAAAGTTGATTTAATTTTCTGAAATCGATTCATATCTTATTTGACTATGCTTCTTTCTTACTACTACTAAATTTGCACCCAGGATGAATACCATGTTGGTACAATAATCTAAGCAATCAACATCTTCTAAAGTTACTTTTTTGGATGGGAGGAGATAGCTTAGGGTTGATACGTCTTTTCTTATACTAAATGGCTTTGCTCCATTTAGGGGTATATGTTTAAAATTATCTCTCTTGCAAGGCTCAATTGAATTCATCATATGTCCATGCAAATATATCCTTATACTCCCTTATGAGATTCTCCATCTCCTCTCTCTCATCCATTGAATTATTCTTCCCGATCTAGAGAAGCTTTGGGTTCTCCACAACCCAATATTTATCTTGTTGTTGTCTTTTGTCTTACTTGTTTCATTTTTATGCTTATACATATCATGTCTATCGAAGGTCCTTTCAAAAGGAACAACACCTTGGGGAAGTCTGTTATATTTCAATTCCTCAACTTCCATTTCATCTTCATCTTCTTCTATCCAAGTTATTAGATTCTCTAATAATTCCTATAGGTTGTTTAAGAAAATTATGAGTTGGGAATCATTGTGAAAAACTTGCCAATGTTCATAGTTATATGGGACCAAAGGTATAAAAAGAATCTCCAACTTAGATTCTCTAGAAATTAACTCATCTTGAAAATTCAAAGCTTCTACTACCAAGACATCATCTTGTATATTCTATTCCCTTGAGACAAATTCAACAGAGAATGCATCAAATAACTCAATAATATCCCACACTACATGCAAGTGCCATTTCAATATTCCATTCCTAGCAATGAACTAACCTTTCACCTGAATTATGATGAGATCCGAGTTACCTAGTACTTTCAACACCTTGATTCCGATATCTTTTGATATATTGATACCTATGCACAATGCTCCACCAATCCAACACAAGAAAATTGTATGAAAGTTTATCTTCACCAATATAATTTATAACACCAAGAAAATAATTCAAAACATCAAAAGAAGGATTTTCCATATAGTTTGAACCTTTAGGATCCTTGTGTCCCTATTCAAGCTCTTCAAGAGATTCCATTCCAAGGGCATCAAATTGGTTCTTAGTTTTGATTAAGGGAATGTTTTTTTTCATCGCTAGAGGTTTTCCTCTGTTAGGATGGTCCTGTGAGAGATTTTGTTCCTCATGTTGATTCATCTATAGAGGATTATCTCTTTTCCTGGTATATTTTCATGTATGGGACATTTTCATAGTCTAAATCCTACACCACGATCCTTGCACAAATATTCAGTATAATTTTATCTATAAGTGGTTTGCTCGAATCCATAGTCACACAAATTCTTGATAGTTTTCTAATTTCCTCCCCTTGATAATCTTTTCATGCTTATATAGGATCACAAGCAATCCCCAATAAATGTGTTAGACCTAGTTCATTCCAAAATTCCAAGGGAAGAAATGGGGGAAAACCAAGGTTGGAGATTTTAAGGGATCTCATCCCTAGGGTCAAACCCCGCCTCCCAATGTTTCATTTATGTCATGTCCCCAATTTTGGTTCATCTAGTACCATGGGTGAAAGGGGACAAAATCAACCCCTAAGGGAATTAAATGGTATTAGTTCTATTTGCTTAGAATTAATTTTGGCCTAAGTCTCCCAAGTTGGCAAATTTATTTATTAAAGGTAATTTTGATAAATAAAATTAATGGATAATGAGCACGTGGACCAAGAGGGAACCCATGTGGAAGATGTTGCCAAAATGGAGTAGGGGTTAATTTTGAGGCAATTATACCACAGGAATTAATTAATTGCTTAAATGTTGAATTTGGAATTAATTCTGAGTTGGAATATTTTTACTAATAAATATTGCTAATAAATATTGACAAGTGGTGATAATATGGCTAGGAAATTCGAATTGGTAAGTGAGCCAAACTTTCCTAAGTGGTAAAGTCTCAGAAAAGCTAAGGAATCTAGTGGAGACAAGTTGGCAAGATGAACCCAGAAAGGAAACTAACAAAAGCTGGCAAAATCAGACAAAAGCAAGAAAGAGGAAAGTAAAGAAAGTGGAAAGATTCAAAAAAGCTTTCTAAAATAAAATAGCAACAACCAGAAAAGCTACCTAAAGTGCACTTGCCCAAATTCAGTGAAGGAGGTGAAGGAAAGAAAGTTTTGAAAGCTCAGAAGTTGATATTCTCCTCAAGAAAGGCGCCCTCATGGCTTTGGAGTAGAATGGGAAAGTGGGTAACCTACTCTCACAGGTCACCAAAGCTAAGTAACTTACTCAGCAGGTCATCATAAATTTTATAAAAGAATCCAACCAACTCCAATGAAGAACTTTTGATCATTTATCTTTTCTCATGAGAGCTTTGATGCTTCTCTAGTTGAGTGATGTGCCTCAGCTGTGCTTCTTGGGTGATGTGCCCCAAGGCCCTTAGTTTCCAAAGAGTGTTGTTTAGTTCTATGTCAAGATATTGCAGCCAGTAACGTATGCTTCTAGCCTCCATTGAAGATCTACAGTCATTCGGGAGAACAGGTTCCTCCAACAGTGATTCTCCAACTAGTTTTGGTGAAGATCCATCCATTGAAGAAGATAGAACTTGGGAGTGTGCCCAGAGGCTGAAGGAGAGTTGGTGCAGCCATTTTTGCAGACATCAAAGGTGTTCAATATCAGTAACCAACTTCAAATCAGATCCATACTTCTCTTCTCACTCGTTCTCCATTCACAGCTAAATCTAGAGGAGTTTTCCCTGAAGGAGAGGGTTGACCTAGTGAATGCGCTCCAGACAAGTTTAGAAGCTCAGTAAGTAGCCATTTACAGTCATTTGACCTGTAGATGACCTGATCCTATCACCATATCAGATCCACAGTAATATTCTATTTCTTCTCTTCATTCTCCATCAAATGTAATGAATATTTAGCCTGTGAGGCACTGTTGTGTAGGGAGACAGTTAAATCAATAAAAGAAGGATTTTGATATATTATTTTCAACCTGCATATTTTCATCATGTTATATCAGATCATTATTTAATTTCATAGCATATTTTATCATTTATTGGAGCAGTTTAAAGGATTAAAATGCAAGACTAGCTAGTTTGGTGCTTAATCTAGACTAGTTTCACCATATTTGCTGCTGAATCTTTTCTGAGGATCCATTTTTCATTCTGTCAGTTGGAGGAGGTTCTTAGTTCAATATAATATCCATATAAGTCCCTATAATAATAATTTGAATGCTTTTAACTTCATTTTGGAAAGCTTGTATTGTGACTAGCTCAGCTGTCCACCATCTGCAAATAATCCCCAAATTGTTCCAAACATGTCCAAGTCAATCCAGTATTTATTCCAGAATTCCTTATGAGTTGTATGACTGATATATCTCTGTCCTAAACACCTTTAACCCTTACCCAATCTTGTTGGAATATGCTAGAAGCCCAGGAAGCCTCGAAGTAGGCAATAGATTCATTTTGTTACTGAAAGTGAATGGTTCTAGTACCTTGTGCCAAGGACTCCTGCTAAAAAAAATGTTTGCTGCTGCTGCACCTAATCCCATATAAATTCCAAAATCAAACTTTCATCGCACCATCCTCAGTTTGCACACCAGTATCCCTCACTTACCTGCCGTCCGGTTCGAAGGATTTGCCACAAAATTTCACTAGTAAAAGTTGTAAAAGTTTTAAAGTGGAGTTAATATTTGGGTCATATCTTGCCCAGGATATTACAGTGGTATCATAGCACTTTCCTTGGCACAACCTGTGTAAAGTAATTCTCATTGGAAAAATATCTCAGCACTATCTTCAAGATTGCAGATGTGGAATTAGTTCCAGTTATGGAAGATTTAGACTTTGAGATTTATGAGGAAGAAGATTATTCTTATGAGGAATATGATGAAGATTATGATGAGAAGTATGAAGAATATTGCAGACAATATGAGGAAGATAATTCCCAAGAAGTACCTTCCATAAGCATCTCCCATGAGATCATGATTGACAGGACAGACTATGGTTATTCTGATAGCCATATTCAGGAAAAAGTTGCATGTTCTACAGTCATAGGTAAACCTTCTATGGAAGATATAATAAAAGATATCAAAGTTTCATTGGATGCATGTGACTTCACAAGAATTTTTGGATCCTCTTCAAGAAGATCCTCCAATAATATTCATCATAAGACAACCAAGGAGAAACATGACCCAAAACCAAATCATGAGATTGTTGATAAAGTAGAAGAAGACTCTACTGCAAGATTCTATGATGAGGATCTCAAGATCATCTTGGATGAGATTGGTACTGTTAGGGGCGTTGAACCATATTTCGGATCAGATCCAAAAGTAGAACATAAATCAGATCCAAAGACACAACTTGAGCCTCACTAGGAAGAGAAAATTGAGCACATCTCAGTAGGGTGTGAAGGAGAGAAATGGGTGGATGAACAAGCCATCATAATTACACCACATAAGGAGGAGAACATGACACATGGTGAATTAGTAATTTCTGATTTTTATGTGTCATTTTGTCAAACTGAGATGGCAGCCACGTCCATTGAAAATTTCAGAATGTTTGAGCCCCCTAGTGATGAGGTTCAGAATTCTAGTGTATAAAATGAAAGCAGTGTGAAGGCTGGAACTTTGAAAGAAGATATTTATTTTGCACAAAGGATGAATGAGCACTTATGTTGCAGCCCAAATTATGTTTTTGAGGACCTAAAAGATGAAGATTTCAAAACCTCAAGTGCACTGCTTGAAATCAATCCGGTGATGGGAAATGAAGAGGAGGAACATCTGCAAGGACCTCATCTTCTTGCAGGGTCATTGAAGATGGATGAACAGAAGATCCAAGAGGCCCTAAAAATTATCCATGACACTCATTCCTTAGTGTCGAGGTTGTGTTGGGAAGCTGCTTTAAGGGAAGATCAATATTTCTTTGCAGCCATGGAGAATATCCAAAAAGCAATGTCCACAATCAAAGGTAATTTCTCATAGTTGCTTTCAGATAAAAATTACATGTGTGAGCTTGTTGAATTGTTGCGGGATGCATCATTGCATGATGAAGAAAATATTTGCAGATATGAAGAAGAGAACTACAAGCTCAGAAGTGAGTTGTTGGCCACCCGAGATTCTTTGAGATACACTCAAAGTGCTCTCTCAGAATCCCAAATGAAGATAGAACAATTCCAACAAGAGTGGAAAGAATTGACTGAATCCTCAATTTTGCCTAAGAGTCATCCCTTTTGGGTCAATGACATAAAATATTACATGAAGGAACCTCATGAGTGGGTGGACCATGAGGAGCAGTCTATGTAGTATGTGCTTGAATAATGTGCAGAAAAAGTGGGTGAAAAGCAAGTGCATGATTTTTTCCAGAATGAACATGAGGGGATCATTGAAGAAGGTCTTTCTTCCAAGGAAGGTGCAGTTGATTTCACCATAGATGGTTCAGCCATCAATAGAGAGGATACATCCACAACTTCAGTAGATGAAATGTTCAAAAGCATGGCTCACCACCCTTCATTCCCCACTTCACATTCAGCCACAAACCTTGGGAATGAAAATTGGGTAAATTGATTCTATTTTTTTGTGTCACATGATGAGCAGAAAGATCCTAAATTTAATTCAGATGACATGTTCCTTAACCTGCAGTAGTGGAGGCAGCCCATGCATGTGTGTGCAGCCACTTTTGACAAGGAGGCATCAGATCCACACTTACTTTCAACATGTGGGTCATGTGATGGAGTTTGGCACCCTTGGATCAATAGCAAAGAGTTGAGCCATTGGATGAAGAGGGTAACACCTGTGGAGTTCCGTAGAAATCATGAGTTCTCTTTATTTGAAGAGGACAAACATATGGCTGATCACATCCCATATGATTCAGCAAATAAAGGTTTTTTTCCATCCATTGGTTGGATGGATAGAGGCATCACTGAAAGGGAAAACCTAGAAGGTAAGAATCTTATGTTTTGTTGCAAGAAAATTGTTTTCATCATTGCTGATTTTTATATGATTTGCAAGCAGCAGAAAAGGCATAATTTGCAGCCATCTGATTTCACTCATCCACATATGGATTGGGTGAAATATTACCTAACAGACATGAAATCTCCTTGCAAAAAATGTTTTTGCTTATGGTCAAGCAAAGGTAGCTAAGCAGGAAAGTTTCCAAGATGAATTAATAATTACTTGCAGAAGTTGGCCTATGTGGAGGGAATCCACATGCTTGGAGATTGGAAAAATGCAGTTGATACTCTGGGATCCGGGAATTCCTTGGAGTGATAACTTTCTAGAGGTGACAGAAAATTATGGGTCCTTACAGAGGAAGCAGTGGGATCTGGGAATTCTACTCAGTTATATTAACCGGGTTAAGATTTTTGTTCATAATTTAGTACAGATAGAGTTTATAGTGCAGTTTAGTCATATTACTTTTTACTTAGATTTTTTTAAGGCCCCAAGTTTAATTTTCAGATTGTTCAGTGGACAGGCACAAATAAAATCAGTGTGGTGCAGCAGAAGCTTGATGGAATCCTAACATTGCTTGAGGACAAGCAATCTTGGAAAGGGAGGACTGTCATGTCCCCAATTTTGGTTCATCCAGTACCATGGGTGAAAGGGGACAAAATCAACCCCTAAGGGAATTAAATGGTATTAGTTCTATTTGCTTAGAATTAATTTTGGCCTAAGTCTCCCAAGTTGGAAAATTTATTTATTAAAGGTAATTTTGATAAATAAAATTAATGGATAATGAGTAGGTGGGCCAAGAGGGCACCCATGTGGAAGATGTTGCCAAAATGGAGTAGGGGTTAATTTTGAGGCAATTATACCACAAGAATTAATTAATTGCTTAAATGTTGACTTTGGAATTAATTCTGAGTTGGAATATTTTTATTAATAAATATTGCTAATAAATATTGGCAAGTGGTGATAATATGGCTAGGAAATTCGAATTGGTAAGTGAACCAAACTTTCCTAAGTGGTAAAGTCTCAGAAAAGCTAAGGAATCTAGTGGAGACAAGTTGGCAAGATGAACCCATAAAGGAAACTGACAAAAGCTAGAAAAATCAGACAAAAGCAGGAAAGAGGAAAGTAAAGAAAGTGGAAAGATTCAGAAAATATTTCTAAAATAAAATAGCAACAACTAGAAAAGCTACCTAAAGCGTACTTGCCCAAATTCAGTGAAGGAGGTGAAGGAAAGAAAGTTTTGAAAGCTCAGAAGTTTCTATTCTCCTCAAGAAAGGCGCCCTCATGGCTTTGGAGTAGAATGGGCAAGTGGGTAACCTACTCTCACAGGTCACCAAAGCTAAGTAACTTACTTAGCAGTTCATCATAAAGTTTATAAAAGAATCCAACCAACTCCAATGAAGAACTTTTGATCATTTATGTTTTCTCATGAGAGCTCTGATGCTTCTCTAGTTGAGTGACATGCCTCAGCTGTGCTTCTTGGGTGCTGTGCCCCAAGGCCCTTAGTTTTCAGAGATTGTTTTTCAGGTCTATGTCAAGATATTGCAGCCAGTAACATATTCTTCTAGCCTCCATTGAAGATCTACAGTCATTCGGGAGAACAGGTTCCTCCAACAGTGATTCTCCAGCTAGTTTTGGTGAAGATCCATACATTGAAGAAGATAGAACTTGGGAGTGCACCCAGGGGCTGAAGGAGAGTTGGTGAAGCCATTGTTGCAGACATCAAAGGTGTTCAATATCAGTAACCAGCTTCAGATCAGATCCATACTTCTCTTCTCACTCGTTCTCCATTCACAACTAAATCTAGAGGAGTTTTCCTTGAAGGAGAGGGTTGACCTAGTGAATGCGCTCTAGACAAGTTCAGAAGCTCAATAAGCAGCCATTTACAGTCATATGACCTGTATATGACCTGATCCTATGACCATATCAGATCCACAGTAATATTCTATTTCTTCTCTTCATTCTCCATCAAATGTAATGAATATTTAGCTTGTGAGGCACTGTTGTGTTGGGAGGCAGTTAAATCAATAAAAGAAGGATTCTGATATATTATTTTCGACCTGTATATGTTCAGCATGTTATATCAGATCATTATTTAATGTTATAGCATATTTTATCATTTATTGGAGCAGTTTAAAGGATTAAAATGCAAGACTAGCTAGTTTGGTGCTTAATCTAGACTAGTTTCACCATATTTGCTGTTGAATCTTTTCTGAGGATCCATTTTGCATTCTGTCAGTTGGAAGAGGTTTTTAATTCAATATAATATCCATATAAGTCCCTGTAATAATAATTTGAATTCTTTTAACTTCATTTTGGAAATCCTATATTGTGACTAGCTCAGCTGTCCACCATCTGCAAATAATGCCCAAATTGTTCCAAACCTATCCAAGTCAATCCAGTCTTTATTCCAGCATTCCTTATGAGTTTTATGACTGATATATATCTGTCCTAAACACCTTTAACCCTTACCCAGTCTTGTTGGCATATGCTAGAAGCCCAGGAAGCCTCGAAGTAGGCAATAGATTTATTCTATTGCTGAAAAGTGAATGGCTCTAGTACCTTGTGCCAAGGACTCCTGCTAAAAATTTTTTTTGCTGCTGCTGCACCTAATCCCATATAAATTCCAGAATCAAACTTTCATCTCACCATTCTCAGTCTGCACACCAGTACCCCTCACTTACCTCCCGTCCGGTTCGAAGGATTTGCCACAAAATTTCACTAGTAAAAGTTGTAAAAGTTTTAAAGTGGAGTTAATATCTGGGTCAGATCTTGCCTGGGATATTAGAATTTATAATCCTAATCTACTAAGATTTGAGAAACCAAGGTCATCCTTCAAAAACTACTTCATTTCCTTCCATATATGAAAAAACAATAAAAAAAGCGTATGCCCAACAAAGATATCTCATAATTGTGTTTTAGTTTCCAGTTCTCATAAATCCAATTCCTTAGGGTTTTTATTTGGTCCATGAGCCCATAAACCAACAATTCTATAGATTTTAATCTACATAGATTATAGTTCATATCATTAAGATCAAAATCAATAACAGGCTTGGAAAAATTACCCTCCAAGCATGCTAACCATCCTTACACCAAAAGCAACACTCATCTCTGTTTTGCTGCTTCAGACTCGATTCAAAACATTTATTATCCCATACCCTTAAAATTTCCATCAAGTGAGCAACGTTTGTTGTATCAATTGTATGCCTCTTACATTTCATGGTTTCATGGTGTGAATTGATGGGTTTCATGTTGATGTATCAATTTATGTCAGCGAACAATGATTGTTATATGAATTGTATGCCTCTTCAATTTCAGGGGTTTCATGGTGTGAACTAATGTGGCAAACATTACTAGGCGTCAAGGGACAATGGGTCAACTAAGTCAGGAAAGTGGCAAACATTACTAGGCGTCAAGGGACAATGGCTCAACTAATCTAGGTCAATGCAATTCAACCAAATCTATATTTTCTTTTGTTTCCATAGTTTTCAAAGATAAGTATAATACATCATTGTTTTCAATTCATTTTTCCCATTGTTAAAGGTACCTATCTTGCATATTTTAGGGACTGTGGAGAAGTTTTCTATACATTTCTCTGTTGGATATATTAGTTCAAATACATACAAGGCATCACAATTCCCACTTCAAAACGAATTTAAAGATTCAAAATTTCCCAACCTTTTCTCATTACTTGTAGTGTGATTGTGAAGGGATACAAGGTTATGTAGCCAAGAAGGAAAATAACTTAAGACCCAAATGAAAATTGAGTTGGCTTGACTAAAAAACTTTGGCCACCACACTCTAGATCACACAAAAAAGAAATCAGAATGTCTTCAATATTTTGAATCACTAACATAAAAGGAATGAGTAACACTTCTTCGACTACACAAGAAACTGACCAATAATATGCAGATATTGCAAGAACCAATAGGTCTTCATATGTCAATTTCATTCCACATCTGAAAGAGTTATTTTTGAAAAACATTGTCTTGCCTTGCATTGCATGCAATGTGCTCAACTTTCTGCTAGCATAAAGGAATCACAATTTAAACCAATGCTCATGTCCAAGCTTTCTATAAATGTTTGTAAACAAGGGAACCTTACAGTTTAAGTTTTTATATTTCTCATTTGTACTAAGTACATTTTTAGAAAGTCTCTCAAGAGAAACATGTTTGAACAATTGTCTAGAAATATTGTCAACATTCATGTAAAGAAAGGGTATAAAAAACAATACCACCATGTAATATGGAAGCTATACAAAAGAATGCAACATCAATGAGTCAACAACCACATAAGATAAAAATGAGAGAAGTAGACCAAACATGACTCTAGCTCACCTCTTCAAGAAGTGACTGACTGGAGTTGATTCTAAAAAATGAATGCTTTGGTGGAGCTGGAGGAATTTGTTTCTTTGCAAATGCGCATTTAAGCTGCATTCAATAGTGAAGAGAAATGTAAGGAGTATTTTAGCTGTAGATTAATGCTTTTCTATAGAATTAACCAAAAGAATTAGAGTATCAAAAAAATTTCACCCTCTAAATTGGTCAAAGTGACAGCAGTAAGCTAAAATTTATCATTTACTAGAGCCTTAAATTTTTGCACAAATATAGAGGAACAATAAAACATAATGCCCACTTGGATGAAAGATGGTGTGTGTTTTAGATTCTAAATGAGAATGCACAAGGCATGCATCTATTCATAAAATAAAAAAACTGTTGCCTCAAATACTTCTGAAACAACAAAATTAGTATGGGCAAATGCTTCCATCTTCAAGCAATAAAAAATTTAACAGATTTGATATGTGGGATGTACGTGTTTGAAAACAACCATAACAAATAGATTTTCCTTGATTGCAATATGAATATAGGAATTCAAAGTTATATAGAGAGGATATGTCACTTTTATAACAATTAAAAAGTGACAAAATAGTTATATTCGGAGACCAATTGTATTCTTTGAAATATGCCCTTCAACCTGTAAACATGGAACGAGTTACCAGATCTTTATACATTCTGAATAATATCAAACAAAGGGCCTTCTAGCCAGAGTGATGAAAAATACTTAAAAAAAAAAAAACCAGACTCGTCTCTATAGCGACGAAAAACACTTAATGTTGGATCATCTGGTGACAAGTTACCAAGGCTATAGCAACAGACTGTTCGTCGCTATATCCAAGCAACCATTTCTATAGTGACGACTGCTGGGATCACTTACAGACAGACTTGCTATACAAGTGACATAATTTTCGTCGCTTGTATAACAAGTTCGTCGCTATAGACAAGCAGTCGTTGCTATAGCGACGACTGCTTGGAGAACTTACCGACGGAATTTCTATACAAGTGACAGAATGTTCATCGCTTGTATAGCAAGTCCGTCGATAAGTTATCCAAGTAGCCATCACTATAGCGACGGTTGCTTGGATATAGCAACGAACATTCCATCGCTATAACCTCGACAAATCGTCACTGGATGAACCAGTATTAAGTGTTTTCTATCACTATAGCAACGAGTTTTCCATCGCTATAGCGATGAGCTATTGTTTCTAGTGATGATTTAAAGTCGCAATAGTGACGCTGTTTAGTTTTTAAACAAAATCCACAAACTCCACGTTTCGTGTATTTCCTGTCGCTATAACAACAAACTTTTTAAAGTGTTGCTACAATGACGAAATGTTCCACGAAAAAATGGGGTCATGTTTGTTGCTGTAGAAATGCACAAGTGTTGCAATAGCAATGATTTTCCATGGGAAAAATGTGCTCATGTACTAGTGTCATACTGTGGATTCTTTTTAATATCACCACCGGAGCATCATCTCTTCGTAGAGGGATGTACTTGGGTATCGACAGAATCAACCTCTCACCAGGTTGCTCTGGTGAAAATTGTTTCATAGTTTCTGCAGTCTTTGGGTTCTCTAGATCTATATCTTTCTTTTTATCTTTCTGTTTCTACTCTATTGCATGCCGCAGTGAGGCTCTAGAGGTCCCACCTTTCTCTGGAGTTGTTTTCTTAATAGGGGTATTCATAATTCCTTCTAAACCAGGATGATGGAATTCTCTTAATATATCCTGTAGGCTTTCTTTCTCAGACACAAGCTGTTGGAATGCTCTGAACAAAACTGGTAAAAAATCATAAGTTACTCACAGTAAAAATTAAAAGTCAAGGTAAAATTGGTAACTATGCAGTCTTTACTATTTATAGCCACAACTTCACTAAGGCGCACACAAAAATGGATAATTTAACACTAAATGTTATGTCTGTTGGCCAAATATTGCTTAGATATTGGTCCTTTCCTTTCATTAAATGTGTCTTCAACGGACAAATATGATTTAACGTGGAAAAATCTGGTTGCCCAAAAGTACTGTATAACGGCTAGTTCCCAAACAAAGCTGTAACGGCTAGTTTTCTCTAGCTTCACTGGCGGTTAGGCAAATGGTGAGGCTCACTTCGCATTTCCCTTCTTTTGGTTGAACTTCACAACACAACCCTCTTCCTTTGACTGAACTTCGCAACTTGACTTGCTATGTGTGCTTCGCAGCACATCTTCAGATCTTGTAAACTTCGCATTCTAACAAAAATATTGTGTGCAGAATTTCTTCCCTATTTTAGTGTCCAATTTCAACTGCACTTGACACTTAAAACTCCTGTGTTGTTTAACTTATTCTTGTTAGATTTAAACCAAATAGACAAGCAAGATCTCTGATAGAAACACAATCACAAGATAACACACAATATATCCTGGGAAACCCTCATGGGGTAGAAAACCCAGTAAAGCTTTCCTCAATAAGATGATCAACCAAAATACAAGATGTGCTCCTTCTCCTCTTGACTCCTTAGCAGATCTCCTCAACTAGTGCGCACTCTTTCACAAGTGAGTGAATGATCTAATGAGGAGTTCACCTCCTCTATTTATACTTGAATCTCAACTGACTAATAGACCTGTTGGGGCCGACCTCACCTGGAGAAGTCTAATAACCCCTAAAATACAACTACAGGGCCGACCCACACATGGTGGGTCTAATAACCCTAGTTAATACTAACCCTCGGAGGAATAGACATCTCCGGATACATAATAGGGTTACCTCGGAGGGATGAAACATCTCCGGAATAATAAAGTACAAATATAATATTCTTTGAAGTTACAATATTTAACACTCCCCCTTAACGAGAAGGATATTATAACAGCATCTGCAGGAGCAAGGAGTCACTACACATGATACATCTATAAATCATCGGAAGCTTTCTTCAATTCGACTTCATCAGTAACTCAACCAGTTACTGGTACATCAATATCAACATCACAATCTTTAGCATCGTCTTCACATGATCAGCTGCATCGTCGTCATACGATCAACAGTATCGTCACAATCAACGGCATCGTCATCACACGATCAGTAGCAACGTCATTACACGATCAGCAACATCGTCATCACACGATCAGCAGCATCGTCATCACATGATCAGCAGCATCGTCATCATACGATCAGCAGCATCGTCATCACACGATCAGCAGCATCGTCATCACACGATCAACAGCATCGTCATCACATGATCAGTAGCATCGTCATCATACGATCATACAAGTATCCTACACAACAATACGAGTATCCCACCGATACAGATAACCACATGATCAATACAAGTATCCTACCGATACAAGTAATCATATCATCAATACAAGTATCCTACCGATACAAGTAACCACATCATCAATACAAGTATCCTACTGATACAAGTAACCATATCATCAATACAAGTATCCTACCGATACAAGTAGTCACATCATCAATACAAGTATCCTACTGATACAAGTAACCACATCATCAATACAAGTATCCTACTGATACAAGTAACCACATCATCAATACAAGTATCCTACCGATACAAGTAACCACATCATCAATACAAGTATCCTACTGATACAAGTAACCATATCATCAATACAAGTATCCTACCGATACAAGTAGTCACATCATCAATACAAGTATCCTACTGATACAAGTAACCACATCATTAATACCATTATTTTCTCGGAGACCATTCGTCTACGGATCAATTCCGGGACCGAAGTCCGGGGATGATACAATCCCCTTCACGTACATTTTGAACTATCAGTTCCGGGATGATGCAATCCCTATCACGTACATTTTGAACTATCAGTTCCGGGATGATGCAATCCCTATCACGTACATTTTGAACTACCAGTTCCGGGATGATGCAATCCCCATCACGTACATTTTGAACTACCAGTTCCGGGATGATGCAATCCCCATCACGTACATTTTGAACTATCAGTTCCGGGATGATGCAATCCCCATCACGTACATTTTGAACTATCAGTTCCGGGATGATGCAATCCCCATCACGTACATTTTGAACTATCAGTTCCGGGATGATGCAATCCCCATCACGTACATTTTGAACTATCAGTTCCGGGATGATGCAATCCCCATCACGTACATTTTGAACTATCAGTTCCGGGATGATGCAATCCCCATCACGTACATTTTGAACTAAGGTCCAGGGACGATGCAGTCCTATCTTCTATTCTCGGAGACCTCACGTCTACGGTTCTCTTTAGGACTGAGAGTCCAGGGATGATCCAATCCCCTCAAGTCCACCAAGGACTTCATTCTCGGAGACCTCTCGTCTACGGCTCTCTTTAGGACTGAGAGTCCAGGGATGATCCAATCCTCTCAACTGTCCACTAAGGACTTCATTCTCGGAGACCTTACGTCTACGGTTCTCTTTAGGACTGAAAGTCCAGGGATGATCCAATCCCCTCAACTGTCCACTAAGGACTTCATTCTCGGAGACCTTACGTCTACGGCTCTTTTTAGGACTGAAAGTCCAGGGATGATCCAATCCCCTCAACTGTCCATTAAGGACTTCATTTTCGGAGACCTTACGTCTACGGCTCTTTTTAGGACTGAAAGTCCAGGGATGATTCAATCCCCTCAACTGTATCTTCATCCATACAGGTACAATCATCTATCACATCAAAACATGTATTCATCACATCAAAGCATGTGTTCATTAAAACATGTATACATCACTAATCAAAACATGTACACATCACATCAAAACATGTGTACATCAAAACATGTATACATCACTAATCAAAACATGTACACATCACATCAAAACATGTGTACATCAAAACATGTATACATCACTAATCAAAACATGTACACATCACATCAAAACATGTGTACATCAAAACATGTATACATCACTGATCAAAACATGTACACATCACATCAAAACATGTGTACATCAAAACATGTATACATCACTAATCAAAACATGTACACATCACATCAAAACATGTGTACATCAAAACATGTATGTGTTCTCACTAATACATCATATCAAATCATGTATACATCTAGCATAAACGATATGTAAGAGTTCTAAATCTAAATAATTGTAAGTAGCTAACAAAACAGAAAATAAGTGACAGAAATACTATACTACTCCCCCTTTCGAGGAGGGTCCTTCTGGACTAAACCAAGCTTGTCTCGGAAGTATTCAAACTTTACTCGAGACAGAGGTTTAGTCAAGATATCGGCAACCTGATCTTCAGTGCTTATGTACTCGAGCTTGATGGCTCCTCTCTGCACCATGTCTCGTATATAGAAGTAACGGATCTCAATGTGTTTTGACTTATCATGGAACACAGGATTTTCAGTCATCTTAATGCAGCTTTGATTATCACACATAATCACAGTAGGATCCATCTCTAAGTCAAAGATTCCAGATAAGAGTTTTCGAAGCCACACCGCTTCACAGCTGGCAGAGCAAGCAGCTATATATTCTGCTTCAGCGGTACTGAGAGCCACACTAGATTGTTTCTTGCTGAACCAGGAGATCATGGCAGATCCAAGACCATAACATCCACCTGAAGTACTTTTTCTGTCTGAGACACTACCTGCCCAATCAGAATCTGAGAAACCATGCAACTTGAGTTCATTGTCTCTAAGATAGTAAAGACCATAGTCCACTGTACCTTTTAGGTACCTCATGATATGCTTTGCAGCTATAAGGTGAACCTTTCTAGGTTCTACTTGAAACTGACTTAGGGTATTTACAGCAAAGCATATATCAGGTCTAGTATTTGTCAAGTACATCAAAGATCCAATGATTTGTCTATATAGGGTTATGTCCACTAGTTCTGATGAATCATTAGCTAGCAGTTTTAGGTTGGAGTCCATGGGAGTGGCCATAGCTTTACACTCCAACATATCAAACCTTTTGAGGATCTCCACAGTATACTTACCTTGATTTAGAAAGATCCCTTTTGGCTCTTGCCACACTTCTAGGCCTAAGAAGTAGTGCATTAATCCGAGATCTTTCATTTCGAATTCTGAAGAAAGCTTCTTCTTGCTTTCAATGATTTGTTTCTCATTTCCTGTTAGAAATAAATCATCTACATATAATAGCAATATAACAGGTTCATCATTCATTACCTTAAGATAGAGATTGGGGTCAGCTTTACTTTTGGTGAAGCCCATGCTTAATAAGAAGCTGTCAATTCTTCCATACCAAGCTCTGGGAGCTTGCTTCAAACCATATAATGCCTTCTTCAGTTTGCATACATGGGTCCTTCCGTCTTTGACCTCAAAACCTTGAGGTTGTTCTATGTATACTTCTTCTTCAATTACACCATTCAGGAAGGCTGTCTTAACATCCATTTGATGCAATTTCCATTTCATCATAGATGCAAGTGCCATGATAGTTCTAATCGAAGTATACCTAGCAACAGGTGCAAATGTATCTTCATAGTCAATTCCCTCCTTTTGAGAGAATCCTCTGGCTACAAACCTTGCCTTGTATTTTTCAATGCTTCCATCTGCAGCATGTTTTATTTTGAAAATCCATTTGGAAGAAACCACACTTTTATCTCTTGGTTTGGGGACTATATCCCAAACATCATTTTTCATTATTGACTGATATTCTTCAGTCATTGCTTCTACCCATTCTTTCTTTTGAGCTGCTTCTTCATAGCTAGTAGGCAGTTGATCCACAAGATCACACATCAAGGCCATATAGTTGGACACTAGCTTTGGTTTCTTCCTTTCTCTAGTGGAGCCTTCAGGAGCACCATATCTTTCAGCTCCTTGTATAATATCTCTAGCCCATGCTGGTCTTCTTTTCCTAGATAATTCTGCAACAGGGGGTTCTTGTGGTTCCAGCATGTCATGATCCTCTGTTATGTCCTCCTCAGGGATGTGAACAGTATCTGAGACTCTGGGAGATGTATCTTCTTCATAAACTTCTTCAAGTTGACATTTTCTAGATTTCTTAAGAGCTGCTTCCTCATCGAAGGTTACATCTCTACTTATTTCTATATGATGAAAGCCTGGTATGTAAATCCTGAAGGCTTTGGATGATTCACAATAGCCAACAAATATTCCTTTCTTACCAGAAGGATCCAACTTGGTTCTCTTTTCCTTTGGAATGTGGATGTACACAGGACACCCAAAAATTTTAAGATGGCTTACCTCGGGCTTCTTTCCAGAAAACACTTCTTCTGGAGTTTTGAAATCAAGAGCACTATGAGATAATCTGTTTTGAACATATACTGCTGTTCTGGCTGCTTCAGCCCACAGATACATGGGAAGATCCTGGTCATGTATCATAGTCTTCACAGCTTCCATGATGGTTCTATTTTTCCTTTCTGCAACCCCATTTTGTTGGGGATTGTAGGGAGTGGTTAGTTCTCTTTTGATTCCAGCTTCCTTACAGAATTCTTCAAACTCCTTTGAAGTATATTCTCCACCATTGTCTGTTCTGAGAATCTTGATTTTCTTTTCTGAGAGATTTTCTATTAGAGCCTTGAACTCTTTGAACTTCCCAAAAACTTCATTCTTACCTTTTAGAAAGTATATCCAAGTTTTCCTTGAATGATCATCAATGAAAGAAAGATAGTATTCAAATCCACTTAGAGAGGTGGTGGGCATTGGACCACACACATCTGAGTGTATTAACTCCAAGATCCCTTTGGTCTTTGTTTCACTCTTTGGAAATGGGTTCTTGACATTCTTGCCTTTCTTACATCCTTTGCATGAGCCATTATGATCAACCTTTAAATCTGGTAGTCCTATGACCACCTTGCTTACATAAGGTAAGGCTTTGTAGTTAATGTGAGCTAGTCTTCTATGCCATAGCTCACTGGGGCTAGAGGTTTCATGAACAAGAGCAGCTTCTGGATGACCCTTGAGTTTATATAAACCTCCTTCCTCTTCACCAATAACAATTGCATCCTTAATGGATTTGCCTTTGGACCACATTAACACTTGTCCATCAATGAATGCAACTCTATAGCCTTTCTTGTCTAAAGCTGAGATTGAAAGCAAATTCTTCTTTAATCCTGGAACATATAGAACCTCCTTCATCTTCATGGGAGTTCCAGAATCGAGTTTGTAGTTTGCTTCACCAATTCCCTTAATGGGATATTGATAGTCATCTCCTAGAGATACCTTTTGGGGAGAATTCTTTTCTTCAAGATTTGAGAGGGTCCTCTTCTGTCCAGTCATGTGCTTTGAAGCACCACTGTCAATAAGCCATGTACCTTCACTAGGGGTTATGGATCCAGAGAGTGCGGAGAAGAGAACATATTCTTCTGCATCTTCTTCTGTGTTTCTTCTTGACCTCCTTTTGAAGAAGGTCCTTTCTTCTTCTTCCCCTTCATCTCTAGGCCTTTTATTGTGAGACCTTTCTTCCTCTATTTCTTCTTCTTCACTATCATCCTCTGCAAGATGTGCTTGATGTCTTTTGAAGTGATTACCCTTTTTCTTCTGTAGAGGGCAATCTTTAGCAATGTGTCCTAATTTGTGACAAGAGTAGCACTGGAAAGAAGAGTAATCCCTTCTTTGAGAGGATCCTCTTTTCTTGTGAAATCTGTGAGGAGGATGAGACTCCTTGAGACCACCTTTCTTGAAGTAGGATTGACTCCTTCTTCTTTTGGTATGTGTAGCCAAGGCTTGGTCATCTTCTTTGAGCAAGGCTTCTCTATTTGCAACCCTAGCTTCCTCTTGTACACAGTCTTCCCAAACTACATCAAATTTCATACTTTCTTTTCTGGCACACATAGTTTGAATGAATGACTCCCAAGGTCTAGTGAGACCATTTAGAGCTGTCATTACAAGTTCATCTTCATCAAGGGTATCACCAATGGCATCTAGTTGTTCTTTGATTTGATGGACTCTTGAGAAGTAGTCTTGAATGGATTCTCCTTTGTTCATCTTGGTGATTTTCAACTGAGTCCTTAGATTCATCTTCCTATTGATGTTCTTTCCTTCATACATTCTTCCTAGGGCATCATACATTTCCTTTGGAGTCTTCTTGGAAGACACTTGGGGAATCAAGTGGTCTTTAATGGAATCAGCTATGATTCTCTTTGCCCTAATCAGATCCTTCCTGTGTTTCTCTTTGGCTTCATCTTCTTCTGGTTCTGCAACTTCCTCCTTGATATAATGAGCAAGATCATTCTCCTCAAGAATTAGACCAATTCTGTATTTCCATGCTCGGAAATTCTCTATGCCTTCTAGCTTGTCTTCAAGCTTAGTATTTGGAGCCATCTTCTCTTGGGGGAGTCCAAGAGACAGAGTAGACTTACCTGGAAAGTTACCTTTTACTTTTCCGGAAACTGGAACAGAATTTTATCGCACTTTTGGTAGAATTAGGGTTTGGATTTCCCGGAGTTCTACCCAACCAAAAAGTTCGATCTATAGCTCAAAAGAATGCTCTTGAGAAGGACTACACAGACATATAATCAGAATTCAAAAATTACAACTTTTTTCTGAAACCAAAATCTAACGTATCGCACTTTTGGTAGAATTAGGGTTTGGAATTCCCGGAGTTCTACCCAACCAAAAAGTTCGATCTATAGCTCAAGAGAAAGGTATTGAAAAGGGCTATCCAGCCATGCAACCAAAAATCAATAATATCAACTTTGGGCTGAAACCCTAACTTCACCAAAGAGAGAGAAAGAGGTATTCTTACCTTGTGAAAGATGTCCTATTCAGTTTGGCTCTGACACCATGTTAGATTTAAACCAAATAGACAAGCAAGATCTCTGATAGAAACACAATCACAAGATAACACACAATATATCCTGGGAAACCCTCATGGGGTAGAAAACCCAGTAAAGCTTTCCTCAATAAGATGATCAACCAAAATACAAGATGTGCTCCTTCTCCTCTTGACTCCTTAGCAGATCTCCTCAACTAGTGCGCACTCTTTCACAAGTGAGTGAATGATCTAATGAGGAGTTCACCTCCTCTATTTATACTTGAATCTCAACTGACTAATAGACCTGTTGGGGCCGACCTCACCTGGAGAAGTCTAATAACCCC
Source organism: Larix kaempferi (assembly GCA_027924585.1). Lineage (NCBI taxonomy): Eukaryota > Viridiplantae > Streptophyta > Pinopsida > Pinales > Pinaceae > Larix > Larix kaempferi. The sequence goes on along the minus strand of BSBM01001396.1, from coordinate 3,008,952 downwards.
TAAAATACAACTACAGGGCCGACCCACACATGGTGGGTCTAATAACCCTAGTTAATACTAACCCTCGGAGGAATAGACATCTCCGGATACATAATAGGGTTACCTCGGAGGGATGAAACATCTCCGGAATAATAAAGTACAAATATAATATTCTTTGAAGTTACAATATTTAACAATTCTTGTAGGAGTAGGGCCATCCATGCAAGGCTTTAATCTACTCCCATTAACAAGTCCTTGCAAGTTTTCTCCAAGTAATGTGGCTAACTGAACTGCACCACCATTAGTAACATGTTTGACAATGTATGGTCCTAGCCAATGCATTTTGAATTTTCCAGCAAATTTCATAAATTTGCTATCATAAAGGAGGACAAGGTCTCCTACCTCGAATAATTTGTGCTTGATGTGTCTATCATGCCATAATTTTTCTCTATCTTTCTGCACTTATTGGTGAAAGCCTGTAATGAAGATGTCTTCCTCCAATCAGATGTTAAATTTTGAGCATTAATTCACAATACTCTAGGATCTTCACTGAGAGAATAACATATACAGTATATCAATGCATAGAAATCACAATAAGCATGACAAGCATCACAAGAATCAAAAGCATGAGAGATAAGAGACACAGAGTTTCCATGGGGAAAACCCTAAGGTGAAAAACCCCACAACTTCCTCAGAGATAGAGAGAGCAATGGCTCAACCAAAGTACAACCAAAATACACTGAGATAGTCTCCTAGTAGCAGATGATCCTCCTCCTCACTAGTGCACCACTTTCTGAGTGAGAGAGATGTGACTTTCCGAATGATCTAAATAGAGATCACCTGATCTCTATGTATACTAACTTGTTTTCCCAGTGACCTTATGGGGCCGACTTGTCTAGCTAGGTACATCCATATTATATTACATATATTTCAGGGCCGACCCCACACATGGTGGTCTAATAACCCATCAGCAAGTACACACACTTGCGACACTTGTCAATCCACATGACGACACTTCCTTATAAAGGAATAACACATCTCTAATAAGGGTACAATAAATATATATATGAAATACATAGATGAAATACATTCCAAAGTTACATATACATCAACACTCCCTCTTAACTAGGAATGCATTTCTCGACACAGATCTGCTAGACAAGTCTTCTTCTCGGGATCATCGTCATCGATGCATCATCACTACTGCTGCTATCTCAACCAATCTCTGACTCTACTTGTCATAGGAAGTTCTACAGAGCCAGTCCTTTTTCATACTGGATGTAGGCCCACCACCTGCAGGTCTTCGTCATCACTGGCCACACTGTGGAATCCTCAGGACTTATTACGTGCGTCACAAAACCTCGAAAGAGCATCCCAGGCTGTTATGAGCACACGGATCTACCTATAGGATCTCCCAGGTCCATATTATATGTGACCTCACCACAAAACCTCGCAAGAGAATCCCAGGATGTTACGAGCACACAGCTCTACCTATAGGATCTCCCAGGGACAGATTATATGTGGTCACCACAAAACCTTGCAAGAGCATCCCAGGCTGTTACGAGCACACAACTCTACCTATAGGATCTCCCAGGGACAGATTATATGTGGTCATGGCAAAACCTCGCAAGAGCATCCCAGGACTTATTACGGGCACACAACCCAACCTATCGAATCTCCCAGGGACAGATTATATGCCATAGGACAAAACCTCGAAAGAGCATCTGCCAGATATCCCAGAGCCAGATTATATGCCATAGGAAAAACCTCGAAAGACTATCTGCAGATATCCTAGGGCCAAATTATATGTCCTCCTAGAGAAAAACCTCGAAAGAGCATTTTCCAGATATCCCAGGGCCAAATTATATGCCATAGGCAAAACCTCGAAAGACTATCTGCAAATCTCCCAGGGCCAAATTATATGCTCATTTAAACAACCTGATCCACGGCCATAGAGTATCAACTTGATACTCACCATACATCATCCTGATGTACACATGATCATCCTGATCATCATCACTGCAACATCGTGTTGCAATTCATCTGGAGCAACATCCTGAAGCTCGTCATTCACGATCATCCTGATCATACAATGCATCTACCTGATGCATACCAAGTATCTACCTGATACATATCATCATACATGATCCACCTGATCATACAATGTATCCACCTGATACAAATACAAATACATGATACATATCACCATACATGATCCACCTGATACATATACAGATACATGGTCCAAGCATCCAACATGATGCATATACAAAATACATACAAATGATCCTACTGATCATATCCAACATCCAACATGATGCATACATACATACATAAAAATGATCCAACTGATCATACAAAGCAGAAAATAGAACATCATCCTGATGCTCATCATCCAACACTTACATCCACAGCTATGTGAAGGATCCTCCTTCCAACATGCTTGGAATGGCTTCAGCAAATGTGTCCATCACTTCTTCCTTGAAGTGTCATCAATCTGAAGAACACCAAGCCTCTCTCTGAAGTACTCGAACTTCACCGTGGCTAGTGGCTTCATCAGCACATCTACAATCTGCTCGTCCATAGTAACATACAGTAGCTTCAAAGCTCCTCTCTACACCATATCCTTGATATAGTGATATTTGATCTCTATGTGTTTCAACCTGTCATGAAACACTAGGTTCTCAGACAGCTTCACACAACTCTGGTTATCACAGAAGATACCAGTAGCATCCAACGAGAGATCAAATAACTCAGACAGTAGCCTCCGTAGCCATACTGCCTCACAACTAGCTGAACAGGCTGCAACATACTCTACCTCAGCTGTACTCAGTGCTACGCAGGACTACTTCCTGCTAAACCAAGAGATCACACCTGATCCCATACTGAAGCAGCACCCAAATGTGCTCTTCCTATCTCCAGCATTGCCAGCCCAATCTGAATCAACATAACCCTGTAGGTTAAACTTTTGATTCGCTTCATACTTGAGCCCATACTCCACTGTACCCTTCAGGTACCTCAGAACATGCTTTACAACAACCAGATGAACACTCCTCGGATCTGTCAGGAATTGACTCAATGTGTTCACCGCAAAGCAAATATCTGGTCTCGTGTTCGTTAGGTACATCAAGGACCCAATCATCTGACGATACATAGAGACATCAAATAGCTCAGATGAAGCATCACATAGAAGCTTCAGATTCGATGCCATAGGTGTGGCCATGTCCTTGCAATCCATCATCCTGAATCTCTTTAGGATATCTACAATGTACTTCCCTTGACCAAGGAAGATCCCACCTGCACTCTGCCACACCTCCATACCTAGGAAATAATGCATCATTCCCAAATATTTCATATTGAATTCAGCAGCAAGCTTCCTCTTCGTATCTGCAATCAATCTGTCATCTCCTGTTACAAATAAGTCATCCACATACAGGAGTAGAATCACAGGATTCCCTTCCTCAACCTTGTAATAAAGGTTGGAATCCGCTTTACTCCTGGTAAAGACCAAACTAGATAGGAAACTGTCCATCCTACCATACCAAGTTCTGGGAGCTTGTTTCAAGCCATACAAGGCTTTCTTCAATCTGCACACATATGACTCCCTGTCATGTATTTCAAAACTGAGTGGCTGCTCCACATATACTTCCTCTTCAACTACACCATTCAAGAAAGCAATCTTGACATCCATCTGGTGTATTTTCCATTTCATTGCTGTAGCCAGGGCAAGTACTGTTCTGATGGAAGTATACCTGGCTATAGGTGCAAACTTTTCTTCATAATCTATTCCCTCTTTCTGAGAGAAGCCACGAGCTACGAATCTTGCCTTGTATTTCTCTACACTACCATCTGCAGCATGCTTGATTTTATAGATCCATTTGGAAGTCACAATAGACTTCTCTTTAGGTCTTGGGACAACATCCCAAACATCATTCTTCATTATTTATTGGTATTCCTCAACCATGGCATCCTTCCATTCTTTCTTTTCCGCTGCTTCTTCATAACTGGAAGGCTCTTTGTTCATAATGTCACAGAGTAAAGCAACATAGCTAGTATGTGATCTGGTTCTTTTCTTTGCTCTGTGTTCTTCTTCTGGAATGCTAAATCTTTCTGCATCTTGAATGAGCTCTCTAGCCCATGCAGGTTTCCTCTTGTGAGAGTTATCCTCACGGGGTGGATCTACAAGTTCTTGTGGATCTTCAAACTCACGAACAACTTCTGGAACTGCTTCAGTCATGGTAATGTCTTGAAATCTAGTTTCCTTAGGTTCTTCATAAACTTCGATAGGTGCCTTCCTTGATTTGATAAATGATGAGTTTTCATCAAATGTTACATCCCTGATGACATCAATCTTCTTGAACCCTGGAAAGTATATTCTGTAAGCCTTCGAGCTTTCACTGTAACCCACAAAGATACCCTTCTTTCCTGAAGGATCTAGTTTAGTCCTCTTTTCCTTTGGGACATGAGTGTATACTGGAAAACCAAATATTCTGAGATGGCTAACTTCAGGTTTCTTACCAGAAAATACCTCTTTTGGTGTCTTGTTGTCCAATATCTTGTGGAGTGTTCTGTTCTGCACATATACATTTGTTCTAGCTGCTTCTGCCCATAGATGCATAGGTATATCCTGGTCATGCAGCATTTCCCTTGCTGCTTCCATGATAGTTCTGTTCTTCCTTTCTGCAACTCCATTTTGTTGAGGATTATAAGGAGCAATCAACTCCCTCTTAATCCCTGAATCACTACAAAGCTTCTTGAAGTCACCTGAGGTGAATTCTCCACCATTGTCGGATCTTAATGTTTTGATCTTCTTGTCAGTTTGATTCTCCATCAAGGTTTTGAATTCCTTGAACTTATCAAACACCTCATCTTTGTTCTTCAAGAAGTATACCCAAGTCTTCCTGGAGAAGTCATCAATAAATGAGACATAGTAAACATACCCACTAAGAGAATTGGATGACATAGGACCACATACATCTGAGTGGATGATTTCCAGGATATCTTTGGCCTTGCTTTCACTGCTTGGGAAAGCATTCTTAATGTTCTTACCTTTTTCACATCCTTTGCAAACACCTTCATGTTTGGTCTTGATTTCAGGAAGACCTTCTATAGCCTTGCTAGCAATTGGAAGTTCCCTTTAGTGCATATGAGCAAGTCTTCTATGCCAAAGTTCACTTGGTTCCATGGATTCATGCACCATGGCATGTTCAGGTTGACCCTTTAATTTATACAATCCTCCCTCTTGCTCTCCAATCACTACTGCATCATCTATGGTCTTTCCCTTTGGCCACATTAGGACTTGGCCATCCACAAATGAAACCCTCATACCTTTTGCATCCAATGCAGAGATGGAGAGTAGGTTCTTCTTGAGCCCAGGTACATAAAGGACTTCTTTCATCTTTAAGGATTTTCCAGAATCTAGGTTGTAGGAGGCTTCACCACTTCCTTTTATTGGGTATTGATAATCATCCCCAAGTTTCACCTTATGGGGTGATTCATGTTCAGATAGATTCATAAAAGATTCCTTAAACCCAGTCATGTGTTTGGAAGCCTCACTATCAATCAACCAATCATTACAACCATGGGAGATAGTACCTGTGAGAGCAGAGATTAGAACATACTCTTCTTCACTTGATGAGTCATCATCACTTTCTACCCTAGCCTTCTTCTTTGGAGGTTCATCATCCTCGACAGCATGAGCATGGAACTTTCTTTTGCTGCCCTTCTTCTTCTTGCTGAAGTTGTTGTTATTATCCCTTTTGTTCTTGGGACAATCTGAAGAAAAGTGACCCTTCTCATTGCATGTGAAGCATCTTAGATCCTTCTTATTCTTTTGATAGGATCTTTTGTAGCGAGAGTGCTCCTTCTTGGGCTTGCTTCTTTTGGTGTGAGTTGCAAGAGCTTGATCTTCACCTCCCATCTTTTCCTCATGAGCTACAAGTCTAGCTTCTTCTTGAGAGCATTCCTCCCATAGTTTACTGAAAGAGATCAATTTCTTTCTTGCACAGATTCCTTGAATGAAGGAGTCCCATGACCTAGGTAGGTCATTCAGAGTGGTCATAACAACTTCACCATTGTCCACTACTTCATCCACAGCTTCAAGTTGCTCCTTGATCTGAGAGACCTTGGAGAAGTAAGATTGATGTTGAGATATTGTAACTTCAAAGAATATTATATTTGTACTTTATTATTCTGGAGATGTTTCATTCCTCCGTGCAGATCTTATTGTATATCCGGAGATGTTTATTCCTCCATCGGAATGTGGTAACTTGGGTTATTAGACTTCCCCAGTGGGGGTCGGCCCCTGTATGTGCTATGTGGGTCAAAGGGTTATTAGAACACCCTAGAGGGGTCGGCCCAGTCATTTGTAGTGGGGTATTTAACCCATTGGTTAAATACGAGCCTACGTGTACTTGTGTAAAAGATATGTCAGAGTAGTGTATAAATAGAGGAGGTGTGTTCCTCATTTGACACACACACACTTGAGAGAGATGCGCACTTGTGGAGGAGAGGTCTGCTATGGTGGAGGAGGAGATCATATCTTTGGTTTGCATCTTTGTATATTGCTGGTCATCTATATTGAGGAAGCTTTACTGGGTTTTCTACCCCATGAGGGTTTCCCAGGATAAATCTGTGTCTCTTGTGTTTATGCTATGCTTGTTGTTTCTTCAGTGATCCTGTATATGCTTTTATTGTGAAATGGAATGTAATGCTCCTATTTTTTGTCTTAGCATATTAAATTTTAACAATTGAATGGTTTCTCCATTCAACATCTTGACCCCTTTCAATTGATTCTATAGAGTCATCTTCCGATTTATGTTCTTCCCTTCAAATAGCTTGGTCAAAGAGTCAAACATCTCCTTGGGTGTCTTTAGAGAAGACACATGGGGTATGAGATGGTCTTTGATAGAATCAGCAATGATTCTCTTTTCCTTGACCAAGTTCTTCTTATGCAATACCTTGGCCTCTTCATCCTCTAGGATAGGGATGTCTTCTTTTATATATGAGTCCAACTCATTCTCTTCCAGGATTAACCCAATCCTATACTTCCAAGCTCAGATGTTATCAGCCCCTTCAAGCTTATCCTCAAGCTTGGTGTGGTGAGACATCTTAAATAGTACTTCAAATGGAAATAGAAAAGATTTAGGTCTTACCACTTGAAATGTTGAAAACTGGATCTGGTCCTGGATTAGGGTTTGTCGAAAAAACCCTAAAAATTCAAAATGTGAATTTCAATTTTCTGAAAGGATAGAAAGATGCGCCTTGATGAGCTGATCAGCCTTGTGTATTCAAAATTTGAGATCAACAAATCTTTACCCTTCTGATTTGCCTTTTTGTCCTCCCGGGTTTACTGGGGAGAGCCCTGAATTAGGGTTTGATTTTCCCGGAGATCTACCCAGCCAAAAATCTCGATCCAAAGCTCTAAACTTCAATTTTTGCAAGGAGCTTCCAGCTATGTCTTCAGATTTCAGAAATTCCTATTTTTGTGGAAACCCTAAGTTTTAGGGCCAAATCTAAAAATGCTCAGAATTGAATTCTGATTGGACAGATAGATTCTCCTTGATGAGTAGAGTCAATCTACTATACTGCTTTTCCAAAATGTGTGGAGAGAAACCCAATAAACAAGAAACTCAAGTTTCCGTCACTGCAAAATGTCTTCTTCTCAGGTTAGCTCTGATACCATGTTAAATTTTGAGCATTAATTCACAATACTCTAGGATCTTCACTGAGAGAATAACATATACAGTATATCAATGCATAGCAATCACAATAAGCATGACAAGCATCACAAGAATCAAAAGCATGAGAGACAAGAGACACAGAGTTTCCGTGGGGAAAACCCTAAGGTGAAAAACCCCACAACTTCCTCAGAGATAGAGAGAGCAATGGCTCAACCAAAGTACAACCAAAATACAATGAGATAGTCTCCTAGTAGCAGATGATCCTCCTCCTCACTAGTGCGCCACTTTCTGAGTGAGAGAGATGTGACTTTCCGAATGATCTAAATAGAGATCACCTGATCTCTATTTATACTAACCTATTTGCCCAGTGACCTTATGGGGCCGACTTGTCTAGCTAGGTACATCCATATTATATTATATATATTTCAGGGCCGACCCCACACATGGTGGTCTAATAACCCATCAGCAAGTACACACACTTGCGACACTTGTCAATCCACATGACGACACTTCCTTATAAAGGAATAACACATCTCTAATAAGGCTACAATAAATATATATATGAAATACATTCTGAAGTTACATATACATCAAAATCCAGTTGTTACACCTAAATATTGCCACCATAAGACTCAGTGTAAACATCCCTAAAGTTGTCATGACTAGGAAATCAAATTAGAAGAGATACCGACCCATTTCCATAAGGTCTAGTTAGGTTGTCGCAGGTCACCCTTGTGCAACATGTGCCGTCGCAGGTTGTCCTAATGCAACATGCGATGATGTAAGTTAAAGTGGATAAAGGGCATCTTCGAGCCATTTATCGAAGGTGTGTGACTTGGATCTCTATCCCTAACCTATAGGGGGAGCTGGCATTCGGTTCCCTAACCCTTTGGGAGCATCCCTTAGTCCTCTCCCACTATTTCTCAACCTATCTTATCCTCCTAGTCCTATATATATGAAGCTCCTTCCCATTCCAAAGGGAGGAAGGCTATAGCATTCATATGTTGGTGAAATAGAGCTTAGGAGATCATCATCACCCATCCATTGGAGGCACCCATTTATCCTTAGAGGAATTGGCTTGGCTTGTTGGAGGAAGATTGCAACGTTAGGGCTTGGTTGTAATCCTTACTCTTCTATGTATTTCCACTTTTATATAGTAATATAATGTCTTGCCATAAATGTTGTCTCATTGATGATGTTTAGAGTTTTCTTCCTTCACTGTTAACTTAGACCAATCATATGAAATGTATGCTTTTACTGTTTGTTAGTTTCTATGTGTTCAACAGGGTCTTGCAACTTGAGATCTAACGACACTGGAGCATTGGATCAACAAAGAGAAAAGGGATCTACAAATATGAGGTAAGTCATCTATTTATTCATTTGCACTTCTATTTGATCTAGGGAAGCAAGTTATGTTCTGTCTGATTTGTTCTAGATTCACTTTGAACTAGGGAGATCACGCCTTAAGTCCACTTTCGGTAGATTGTCTGGTAACACCAATTAACTGTAATAGTCTCTCATCCATTGTCTCTGCATCATCCATATCTATAAATGTTGCAATTCTCAAGCTTGGTACTATGTATTCCATGGGCATGACAGCTTCCTGTCCATATACTAACCTGAAAGGTGTATGACATGTTAAATTTTTACAAGTTGTTCTATATGCCCACAATATTGATGGTATTCTGAGATCCCAATCATCCTTGTTTGTATTGAATACCTTGGTTAATGCATTTTCCAACACTTCGTTAAAGGCTTCTACAGTGCCATTAGCTTGTGGATGATATGGTTTAATCTTCTGATGGTATATCTAAAATTCTTCTATCAAGGCTTCAATAGTTTTATTCAGGAAATTGGTTCCCTGATCACTCATTAGAATATTTGGACATCCAAACCTTGTCAAAATGTTCTAAAAAATGAACTGTGCGACAATAATTGATCTATAGTCCTTCACTGGTTTTGATTCTTCCCATCTAGTTAGGTAATCCGTAGCTGTAATAATGTATCTCGAGCCAGTTCTCTTCATTGGTGGGTTAATAGGTCCCACAAAGTCAATAGCCCATTTATCAAAGGATTGCAATGCCAATTTGGCATTAATGGAATCTCATCTCTACGAGATGGCTTCCCTGTTCTTTGGCATACATCATAATTCCTGCAATGTTCCTTTGAATATTTATGTATGGTTGGCCACCATAGTCCTGCTCTCAAGATATTCCACATAGTAGCTCTCCCTGCGTAATGTCCTCCAAATACTCTTGAATGTGTTTTAGTAAGTATGATGGTTCTCTCATGTTCCAATACGCATCTACGCAATACTTCATCTAGTCCCAATTTGTATAGTTGTCTTGCAATCAAGGTAAAATCAATTGATCTTACCACTAATTGTTTCTTCTATTGCGTAGTAAGTTCTGTGGGTGCTAATTCTGTAGTTAGAAATTCTACAATGTCTCTAAAGTAGTCATTTGCTATGTGAATAGCAAACAACTGCGCATTTGGCAGATTATCCTCCAAATTACTAAGTTCTTCTCCTGACTCGATTCTTGAAAGATGGTTAGGTCCTGTGCTCAATCTACTTGGTTTCACTATGATCTAAAAATCACATTCCTGAAAAAGTAAGAGCCATCTGCATATTCTTCCCCCTAACACTGGCTTATTGGCCAAGTACTTCAAAGTTGAATGGTCAATGAACATACAAAAGTGTGAACCTAGAAAATAGTGTCTGAATTTCTGCAATGCGTACACCATAGCTAAGCCTTCCCTCTCTGTTGTGGTGTAATTCTTTTCTGTTGAAGATAAATTTCTAGTTGAAAATGAAATAGGATGGTCAATGCCTCCATCACCCAGTTGTGCTAGTACAATTCCAAGTGTTATAGATGAAGCATCTACATCTACATGAAATGGCTTGTTCTAGTCAGGAAAGACTAGAATAGGCGTTGTAACCATATTTTCTGTAAGTGTGTCTAATCCTTTTTGGAAATATTCATTCCAATTGTACTTTGATTTTTTTTCAATAGTTATCCGTGCATATCCTTTAATGAATTTTCCATAATACCTTGTGTGTCCCAATGTAGTGCGTAGCTGCTTAACTGAATTAGGCATTGCGAGGTTTACTATGATTGCAATCTCCGCTAGATCAACCATCAATCCTTGTTTACAGACTATGTGTCCCAATAAAATACCATAAGGAACACAAAATACACACTTCTTCAAGTTCAAGGATATCTGATACTGTCTACACTTTTCTAACATCATTCTTAAGTTCATATGATGGTTCTTCAGCAGACCGAATACTGTCCAGTCATCAAAGTAAACTTCTAAGAATTTATGAATATAATCCTTAAATGCAGCTACAATCACTCTTGAAAAAATAGTAGGTGCGTTCTTCAATCCAAAAGGCATAACGGTGTACTGAAATGATCCCCATTCAGTAGAAAATGTAGTCTTGTGCATGTCGTTTACAACAATTATGATCTTATGGTAGCCCAAAAATCCATCAGTGAATGAGTATGCTTCTTGTCCACCTACATTATCTAGTACTTCATCTGTAAATGGTGTAGGAAATGGGTCATGTACAGATGCTAATCATTCAGTTTCCTGAGATCCACACAAATTCTGATTTAGCCTTTATCTTTCTTGTATTGAATCACCATAGGACTTATCCATTCTGACTCTTCTACTAGTTCAATGATTCCTGCCTCAAGCATTTTATCAATTTATTCTTTCACTCTTTCTTTATATCCGGGGTTCAATCTATAAGGTCTTTGTTTGATAGGATTAGCATCCCGCTTGAGAGGTATTTTCATAACTCCTAAGTCCCCAAAGTTCCTTTCATTTCAATAAATTTGGTAGGGAAAAAACCTTGATATTTGCGCAATGGGATTGCAATCTGTCCCACTGTTTCTTCATCCTAGTAATCTACAATAGAAGCAAACTTTGGTTCATCCGCCAATATTGATCTTTTTAGTCTTAATGGGGTTACTCATATCTGGAATTTCTAAATCACGTCCTTGCACATCTCGTTTTCCTTCATAATCTGGTATATTTACTTTGCGAGGATCTTCATTTTCATTTTCATCCAGTGCAAAATTATAACACTCAAGGGCATGCTCCAACTGTATTTCCCAATTTGGTTGATTATACACAAGCAATAGGACATCATCAAATATTTTTGTTTTAATGACATGCAATGCTTCATTAATACTCGAACATTCATCCTCAAAACTGAAGGTTAGCTGTAAATTATTTATCATTATGTGTCAATCTGTTGTACCCTGTCTAAGTTCTATTTTTGTATACCAATTTTTTGTTACTAGATTCAATGCGTGTACAAACATATGGACCCATTCTATCTCTGGTATATGCCTCCATGATTTCAAGCAAGTTTCTATGTGATCTCTAGGATTAGTCTGTCCACTATATATTTTTCTTATATATTTTCAGTTTGTTCAACAAATCTAATTTCCATTAAGTGCTTTATGCATATCCCATCACTTAGCAGGTGTAGCTCACAATGCTATGTCTAGAGCCAGTAACCTATGTTCTTATGAAACATATGCTAGATATTCATGAAAGAATTCATGGATATTACCCAAACCATCATAAGTAGGAATTGGACTTACCTTTGTTCCAATCCAACAGAGCAAATTTGTTATCTTCGCACATATTCTAACTAATACTTCATGCCTTCTGCTCTACCAGTTTTCCAATCCTGTGTTTGACTCTAATACGCAAGAACTATCACATCTCCACCTTAATGTTCCATCCTCTGTAGGATTAACGTAATATGATTGATTAACTTTCATCTTGTAGATGTTATCAAGTTCTTGATCTCTACATTCTTCCCTTATTGTCTCAACATACCCTGTTCCTTGTGAAGGATCCAGGGGTGCAATAACCTTGATATCTTGTCCTTCGAATATCACTCGTTTTTTCTTCAAGTTGATAATTGCGAGGTTATCCATTTCCTAGTAAATCCATAATAATGCAAGATAATGATTGCTATCATCTATGATCTCAATAACCTCAAAGTCTGCTTTACGTCGCACTCCATCAATGTTAACAAGAACGCTTGAAAATCTCCTAAAAGGTATAACCTTCTGCTGGTTAGCTAATATCAACTGTATAGGAGACCAAGATAACTTTGGTTTCCCCATATGATCCCATGTTTGTTTTGTTAGGACATTCACCTCTGAGCCTAAGTCAAGAATGACCTAGTTCATTTCAAAATATTCGATCTGCGCGCTTAGACTCATTTCTCTTCCTATCCTTTTATGGTTCTTAATGTGATGGACTGCTCTATGTGCATTGTTCATTGTACTATGTTCTTCATAGTATCCCAGTACATTATGTAATTCTCCTAAGGCATTCTCATTCCTTAGCAGTTTTATGCAGCTCTGTAGAAACTGTGTTATAGGACTTGTCTATTCCGTCGAATCTCGTGACCCATCTTACAAGGATGGCATACCTAGTACATGTGTCAGCTCACTTCACAAAGGGATCCTTGCGGTCGAAGCTCCTGAGTCCTGAAATTCTTTTCTTAATTGCATGAATACTTATTTTGCTTTGTTAGGGTCAAATACATGCATCTTCCCAAATAATTATTTTCTCACCCAATCCCCCTCAGTAGGATTTGAACAATTTATATGATTATCAGAAGTCGAAGCTTCGTTTGTTCTATCATCTCTTGTCAAAGATCCACTTCGTGTCACAACATGAAATTTGCGATCTTCATTTCTTTTCTCAGTTGTGATCATCTGAATATTCTGGTTCTGTCCTTTTGGTATTTTTTCTTGCATTTTGCCTAGCAAAATGGGACATGATTCAATGATATGGTCATAGGATTTACAATACTTACAAGTAGTGCATGGGTTTTGACAATCTCTTTCCAAATGTCCAGGTTGAGCGCAGTTATAATAAACAATATGACCTCTTCCTCATCCTTGGCCAGTATTACGTCGTCTTCCTCTAAATCCACCATGTCCTCTCTATGTACCTTGATCATACTGCACATTATCATTATTGTTCTGTGTTTCTCCTTGGACTCTGTAGACATCATGTTTTCTTTCTATCATAAGGTCATATGCTCTACAGTTGGTATCATCATGGCCAACTGACTTACAAAATGTACAGTACAATTTCTTTGGTATCTGTACATACTTATGAAGTAGGTAACAATCCTCTGGTCGATGTCCTCTACATCGACAAATTTCACATCATGGTCCTTCAGGTTGATTTAATGGATTCAGTGCCCCACTAGTGAGGTAATCTATGAATACATGACAATGTTCCTTGGAATGTCCTTCTGCTTTACATTTAGTGCACTAAACCTCTTCTCTTACTTCTTTTCCTTTTTGTATATCCTGTAATTGTAATGTCAGGTTTGCTAGTTGTGTTTGTATCTATACCATTCTTGCATTGGTTTCTCCTATGGGCAAAGCTTCTAGCTTCATCGCAATTTCCAATGCTTCTGTTTGTGAGGTAAAATTATGTTGCATCAATGGTAATCTAATGTGGAGAAACAAACCAATGATAAACCATTCTTGATGTTGTTGCAGTGCTATATCAAATCTAACTTGATCCAACAAAGCTTTGAATTTCTAATCAAATTCCCACACAATCTCATTAGGTTTTTGTTTTATCTCTTTAAGCTCCGTAATGCATTGAGATTCTGATTCAGGATTCTTAAATTCTCTAATCAGTGCAGTTTTGATATCAGCTCGTGTTTTTTTATGTCCAAAAAAATATTTCATGAACCATGTTAAAGCTCTGTATCTGAATGTGGTGACTAGTTGATCTTGCTTTATATCATCGTCTTGTACTTGTTTAACATTCCAGACCGCATCACAGAGAAACCAATGTTTCTATGGATCTTCTAAAATAGTTCCTTTAAAAATAGGTAGCTTTAAGTTGTCTTCCATTCTTCTTCTAGGAGGTGTAGGATTATGAAATAATACAGTACTTCCTGCGGAGTGAAATGGTTAAGGTATACCACCACTCAACTGATTCTTTGTGCTTGTTCCTGCAGTATTGCTGCTACTAGTGTTCTGTGAACTAGGACTATCTTTTTAAACAAGTATAGGTTTCTACGGAGTGATAGGTTGATATCTAATATGTCTAGGTTCTATCTCACTATCAGACTCATCTTGAGATGAAATTTTATCACTTCCTAACTCAGTTTCTAGGAATGTGCGAGGTTCAACTTCTCGAAATCTCTTTCTAGTGCTAACTTTATATCTTTTTCCACTACACAAAGTGCCTATGTCTTCGTCTGTGTCACTATTTGTGTTTTTGTCAAACATTACAGACTCAAACCCTAGGAATATGACTGCATTTTTAAGACACCTTTTTCAGCTAATAGATTTTTAATGCATAAACTCAGGTTTTCCAGGTACTTACCTCTAAATCCTTTGAAAAAGTATCCTTTGGTTGCGATGTAAGACTTCAGAGTGTCCACAACAAATTGTGTAATATAGCCTTCCAACAAGCTATCCAGCCAAAAGTCTACTGCTCTTGAAATATGGTTATTAATCCCTTTAGCTTCTGAATCAAATCTGGATTCCAAACTATAGGTTCTCCACCCTGGAAACATTTTTTTCTTTCAGCTACCCTGGACATCCACTCAAATAAATCGTTAGCAAAATATGCGAAGAAAACTTCATGCAAGTCTGTAAATATGTGTCTTTGTAGCCACTGTTCTATAGTAAAAATCAGGATGTCTGTTTTCTTTCTTCGCAAACTCATGTTCTGTTTGACTCACCCAGTTATGCATTTCATTCTTCTCTGGATTCCACATCAATATAACACATCAACAAACCATTTTTTGGTTCACTCTTCTCTGAGTTACTCATCAACATCACACATCACCAACACGACAGTCCAAAGTCGGTAATAGAACCATTTGTCGGTATGCCTTGGGATGACCTGGGTTCGGCAAAGTTATCTTAGACACAACAAAACCCCTTTCACTGGCCCTTTCGGCATCAACTTGTAAACAGGTTTATGTCTCACCCGAAGTGAAGTATGGGGGGTTACAGAATCAGGTTTCTATAACTGTGGTGACGCGCAGATGTGGTTACTTGACCTCGCAACATGTCCCTTCCTTAACATACACTTAATATGACTATATAAATAGATTACTTCGCACTTCGTAGTTACCAACAACCTACAAAACTATGACGAATCACTGTTATCTTTACCGGTTAACTACGCATTCATCATACTTAGTATTACTTCGCAGTATTCATACACATGTGTTTCATTACTTAACATATGATTTCCATCCACATACATATGAAAGCAAACACATAAATATATAAGAACATCAACTCAAAACATGCCATAAACTCATACATAACACATAGATTTACGTGGTTCACCCCCAGGCGGGAGCTACATCTACATGAACTGTTCTTATATTACTTGGAAGGGTTGACATTTTAGTCTGCGCACTCAGCTGCAGACTCTTCTCTACAATCAGATCTCTACACACTCAGTTGTAGAGTCTGTTCTCTTTCAGTCTAGATCTATAATCCAAAAAAATAACAACACTTGGTTGTCTGAACAAAAGACCAACCCTTCCTTATACAAAAATTATCATATATATAGATGTGCCCAAAGGTCACATATTACAATAACTATGGGCCAAACCCCATAGTACCCTTAAACCTAAAAACCTCGTGGTTCTCCTGTAGACCACACGTAGCTTTAGCTTCCTTGTCCCTTTGGCACTGCTTCTTCTGACTTCTGACACTTCTCTAACAGGCACAGTTCTGACTTCTACAGTGCCGTGTACTGTACACCATTTCGCTTCTTTAATTTATGCTCCTGTAACAGTCAGGTTGCTGCTTGGAATTTAACTGCTCCAACCAACTTTGGTTGTCCTTAGTACTTCGTCTTTACTAAGGAGACAGGTTATTTCTTGTCGACTGTACTTCGCTCCATAACCTCTGTTCGGGATTTGTGGAGTCTCTTATCTCCAAAATTGGTCGAAGTCGGGCCTCTCCTAACTGTACTTTGTATCCAAAATTTCCCTACTTGGTCTGCGCCCAACAAGAAGAATTTGAAACGACGAACTTAGGACATTTGTAGTATTTTCTTGGCCTCCAAGTCTTGAAAACTAAAGAAGGATTCTTTATTTCCAAGTATAAGTATGCTTGCGACCTTCTTTGTCGCTTTCATATGGAAGATTCCGAACCAACCCCATCTCCCTTCCATTTTGGAGTAAATTTTATGCCACTTGCACTTCAATTGAAGTAGATGCCACCTTTTATTGTTAGCTCATTGGTATTTTATTGTACTTGACTCATACATGTCCTGATATTTCCTTTGTTGCTGGTATTTTTTCCCACTATATGCAAACATCGCATGGAATCCATTGGAAAGCAACAAAAAGGATACTTCGATATATTCAGGGTACAATTTAGTTTGGGATTCATTACAGTTCAAGGGAGACTCCTTTGTTGGGTGGTTTCACTAATTCAAATTGGGTCGACGACCTTGATGATTGGAAGTCTTACTATAGGTTATGTTTTCAATATTGGTTCTGGATAAGTCACTTGGGATTGTAAGAAACAACAAGCTCTTGCTCTTCCTTTAGTAGAATCAAAGAATCAAGCCGCAATTAATGCAAGTAAGAATCCTTTTCGATTTTAACCACTTATACTATGAAACGAGAACTTTATACTATGAACGAGAACTCTAGACATAAAAACGATGATATTTGCAAAAAAAACACCAAAAACACCCCCCAAATAGAAAAGTGTTGATACCAGTATACACGATTTGTTTTTTGGTAAAAAATAGAGCCATGGCCTAAACATCCCATACTCTTGTTTACAAAAACTTTAAAACCAACCCTTAAATTGGAAAAAGTTTTTTTTCTTCAAGAGATAAATTACAACTTTTTTGAAACTTGCATATTAAACAAACAAACAAAAAATCATAAATAATTTCACCACTCTAACCATAAAAAAAAAGTTACGATGCGATTCATAATGAAATAATATATTAGACCATACAAGAACAAATAATTAATATAAATATTCAAAAACTTATTTAGAGGTTAAAACTCATTTTATATTTTTATAAATTTTAAATACAAGATTTGAAATGACAAGAAAATTATCAATTAAAAAAGTTAAAATACTAAATTTTATTGTTAATCAAAATTATGTTTCCGACATTACAAGTTTAAAAATGAAACATATATTAATTCAACATTTTTTTTTGTGCCCAACTTATGTTTTACATATTATATATGTATGTAAATATAAAGTTAGGATTTGCTTTTTATAAATAAATGGACTTTTTCTTTAATTTCTTTTTATATACTTTTTGTAAACAAGAGCCACAAGGTGGCGATGTCCCCGACATTGGTAGTGGGGGCATTGTCAAGTGTATATGAAATTGTCATTAATTACTAAAAGTAGTTGAAGGATCACCGAGACCCTAGTGTATGCAAATTGCATGGGATCTATTTTTTTGTTGCAAACACAAGTTGTGAGCACTAAAGGCAAGAAACAATTAAGTGCAAAATGAAGGGCTTGAATTGAAGCCACATGCTTTTAACAAAATGGATGACACTAAGCAAATAAAAAGTCGACAGGAAAACATAATGCTCAGATGAGGAAATAACTCACTGTGTAATTAGAAATATGGCAGAGCTGGTTGAATATTAGTATAAATTCAAAGTATTTTGATCACTAACTAATTCAGCTACATTGCATGCATGATAAACAAACGCATTGAAAACAAGATCACAAAAGCTTCTTGTCTTTCGCTCCTACAAATGTATATCCAAATATCCAAATGTATATCCAAATATCCAATAGTGAATTTACATTGAACTTTCTACCCTTGGGAAATGCTGCCAAGTCCAAAAAGCATTCCTCCGATTCATCATCAAGGACATTTATACTTGTTTCTAAACAATTACGAAGCTTCTTTCTATGGTATTGTGATATAGATTCTGCTCTTGAAAGTTTCCTAGCATTTTCACAAATTTGCTGGGGTTCATTGCTCAAAGAGCTCCCAATCACCTTGAGGGCAAGTGGTAAACCCTTGCTTTGTATTTGAACATCGAAAAATGCCAGCCATATTCAAAATTGCATTTTGTAGTGGCATAATCGGTGATGTGGCAGAATTGGCAATGTTTTTTTCCTGCACATTGCAAAAAGATAATGAGCAACTATGTTTGCATGGTTTTTGCAGTTGACCGTAAACTGAATTTGCAGGGAAGCTTATCTCTTCTGATTGAAAAACACATTATGTCTCAAACATTGGTATGCTCATTTAAACAAGTATGTAATTGAAAAGAAATTTATCATTATCAAAATGTTCAACAAGAAATTTATATATTTTCAAAAGAAGTAATTGAAAACGTGGAGATCATCAGCATACAGAATCATAGCTTCATGAAGTAATCAAGTGAATTTGGCATACCTGGAAGTACAAAAATATTCAAGAGATGACATAAAAGTGATACTGACCTCGTGCAGGGTAAACATAGAGTATCCTTGGCTTCTATTTCAACGGGTGACCAATACCTTCAAAGTCATTGAAAGGAATTTAGCATTCGAGTTACATAATGAATAACAAATACAAAATTATAAATAATAAGTAGAGTGTATTGACAAATACTTTTTTACCTGAACAAGTCTTAAGAAGGTGGAATAGTCACAATTGGTTGTATAATGCTGAAGCGTTAAGCCATGCAAATTCCTGTAAGGTTATCAAGTAACCGAGACAAATGATAAACTGCTTCATATGTTAAATATTAAACTAGCAATGCAACATTTTGCTCAAGTTTGCTTTTTCACCTGCATTACATGTTTCAGCATATATGTAGATGCAATATGTCTGAGCAGAGGTTGATGTCTTCCTTTAAAATAATAATGTACTTCTTCACAAAAATAGATGTTGCGAAGTCTGCATCATGTTCTTCTACCTGTCTTGAATTCTTGTCAGCTATGATCATACCTGGAGAAATTGTGTTTGCATGGTTTTTCACTAAAACCAAGGATCTTAAACTTCATATTAGTGTGTACTGTTACAATGTGGAGTCCTTTGAGCACTTGTTTTGTCTGAAATCAGGCAACTGAATTTGACATTTCAATTGTTAAAAAATAAAAATAAAAGTTGCATGACATAAATCCAAGGTAAGGATGTATCGAGTTACATTTCATGTTTTACCTTAGCCTAATTAATCTTTGATGGATTGTCAACATCTTGATTCGGCAACAAAAAATCAATGACAGCACTTTCGTTGGTGAGCATTGTTGTTGATAGATGTACACAAAATGGTAAGGCAGTAAAAATTCAAATATAATTCCTACAGTAACTCTAAAAGATGTAAAACATAAGAAATCATATTAATCATGATTGAATGCAGGACAGGTTAAAACCATTGCTAAGTATAATTTAGAAAATTAACTTGCTGAGCATATGACAGAGAGAAATTAGATTGAAAGAAGAGTTACAATTCAACTTTATTTTTGAACAAAATTGAAAAGGCAAAATATTTAACAGAATATTTTAGCGACTAGTTCTTTTCTTGTTGGCCAGATTTGACTGTGTATCTCTATTGATTAAAACATGGAAATTGATAATGAAAGTTAGCAAAAATGGATATCATTAACAATTTTCTGATGCATTGACATTTTAAAAGAGCAAAAATGTGTAATTCCATACTAATGTCTACAGCTATATTTGAAAACTCTACTACTGAAATCAAGTCTCTACATTTCTCTGATGAGAATATCAAATTGCTATAGCTTCTTTGAATTCTGAATCCTTATTATTGAAAGCAAGCTTCCAGATTTCTCTGATAAGAATATCAACAAAAGGGAGTGTGCAAATTTGGATCTCTTTATTTGTGCATAGAGTTAAAAGAAATGTACCTTGAATACTGAAAGTTTTAAAAATTGAAAGTTAAGACACATGATAGAAAGAAGACCTTGTAGCTCAGCTAGACAAGTATGCATTGTAAGATCACCAATATTAACTAGTGTAAGGATTATGAAATGTGTTCATAGAGCAATGTCATGAAATGCAGCTTGAATATTTAATCTCTTAAAGCTACATACTAAAACATGTAATAGAGAGATAATCTTGTAACTCAATCAATATTTGCAAAGGAAAGAATTAACAAACATAAGTAAGCAAGAAAAACTTACCTTCGTTTATTTCTTTTGTCATCAACAACAACATTGCATTGAATGATATTGTTTCTAAGAGGCCCAACTGTAAACAAGTTCTTCCTCCCATCGAAAGCAAAATCTTTGCCACCTAGTTCAGTATGACTATATATTTCTTTGACTTTATCGATAATTTTTCTACACAAGATTTTATTGGCAGATTCTTGTTCTTGATCCCTATGTTCAGCAGTTATTTTCACTTGAAATCGAAGGAAGGAAAATTATCATCTGCCTTAATAGAATCTAATAAATAAGACAGATAAGACAGACAATAGAATGTTGAACTTACTTACATTGTATTGGAGCGAGTCCTGGACATTAGCAAAGCTTAGTCTGAAGTGATTACAGAGTAATTTAATAGGTTTATGAGCTTGACCTGTGGCAGTTTCAGTGCCATTTAAGGAGGCAATGGAGGTGGGGGTGGGACATTTTCAACTCCCAAAGAAGGACCCAACTGTGGTTCCATTTGAGGAGGAGTTACGGGTGGTGTTGGAAGAATTTCAGTTGACTGAGTATAAGAAGGCTCTGGTTCATCATCCGGGTCTGAAATATTGTTGGTTTCCACTGTAAAACTTGTGTTCAAAGTACATGAAAATTATGTGATTCAGATTCCCAGAAACAGATAAAACTTAAAGACTATGGACCAGAATCCAGATGATTTGTTTATTTTGGGTAGAAATAAATAAAACATTTTTTATATTACTTTGGTTAAGAAACAACAAAGGAAGAAAATATTCATGACTACAAACCAGCAAACTGGATCAAAATTCTTTAATCAGATTCCAACATATCGTCAACTAATCATGCCAACCCAAATTTCTTCAATCGTATTCAAATATACCCAAAAGTACAAGTTTTGACCAATATCCAGATGATTTTACAATTTTAATTATAATGAAATAAAAATCACCAATTATTACAAAGAAAGCTGATGTCCAGAGAACAGAGCTAGCACTTGGGATTCGAAAGCAATTTAACATAGAGAAAATTTACTTTTAAGAGGATTTATATCTATTTAGTGACTGTTTTCAACACGCTTGAGTAGATTTAAAACAAAAACATAATAAAAGGAGAATGACCCAACAAGTCTTCCATCTGTATTTATAGGTATATATTATACTGCATGAGAATTTGACCAACACACCCAAATGGCCATACCCATTAGCCAACAAAGAAATCGAAGATGATTTTGATATTAGACTACAAACAAATAGGATGGTCTGTGAATTAATGATAAAAACCAAGCTCGAAACTAGATACCAGCACATCAATACTTCTTAAGAAACGAAAAATGGATCTAAGAAAGCTTCAATTGTTTTTATGAAATCACATATTTAATCAAGATAGCATTCATTCAAATTGACTGATTGGGCAAAAAGCAGAAAGAATGAAAAATATGCCTATACAAATCGAAGTTGGCATAAAAACCTAGAGAATGATTCAGAGCTATAGTAAACGCAAAGCAAAATCTGAGTGGTCTAAAAATTATTGACAAACACCAAGCTCGGAGCCGGAGGGAAGCATCCGTCCGCCTCCTGAGCAAAAACGAATCCAATTTAGAAACAATTGCTTTAAACTCAAACCAAACACACAACATATACAAATGCAACACACCATTTCAACACAAACTAGTAATTTGTTTGAAATCTATGTTGCAAAACCTACAACAAACCAAAGCAAGCTCAACATAAGAAAATTACTACAATTAAACCAGTTTTTTAATCGGTTATTGATTCTAAATATGATATCAATATCAATACATGATAAACAATGTAGCAAGTAAGCAAATCACTAAACATTTGCAAATATAGAAAAAATCATCATTCGATTGTAGACAAATACGATGGTCTGAAAATCATAGAGGAAAACTAACCTCAAGTCAGAGAGCAATGCTGCTTAAAACGTTTTAGCAGTCCTGAGCCAAAAAAAACAGGACAGATAAATGATTATTATTGTTACAAGGCCATACATGTATCCAGGCATTGATTCTAGAAATCAAGTACATTTTCAAGAATCAGAAAGACACAAAATCAAAGCAGTTACTGCTACATCACCACATTTGATTTAGTGATTGATTATAAATAGCAAGAAAGCATACAAGAATCAGCAAATGCAGAAGCAAAACAGTTTCTGTTACAACACTGCATATTTATCTAGCCATTGATAATGTAAATCAAGATAGCATTCAAGAATCAAGAACGTTCAGAATCAAAACCAATAAGAATGAAACCCAAGAACTATAACCGAACCAAACTACTTGAAAACATAGCAGAAAGCTAGAAACCATCATTAAGAGAAAACTAGAAAAATCCAGGGACAAAGTCAAACTAAATGCACATCAAAGACTGAGCATTTCCACATGTCGAGCATCCCTAGATATAACAGAAACAAAAAAGCCTCAAGCATACATTAAATGTAGCTACTGTAACTCCATTAAAGTAAAACTCCAAGATGACAAACAATCCATACGCATGTCAAGTAAACTCCTATTATGCTAAAAAATTGAAACCCAGGTTAGATAAAGCTCCAACAAACTAAAATAGTCAAAGCCAACTTAGATAAAGCTCGAAGAAGTTGACACATTCAAGCACGCATCAAATAGAATTCAAAAATATGCGATGTACAAAAGAAAAACATCAATTTTCAACAAAAATGCCAGAAGATAAATTGGATTCTAGTCCTTATTCTGAGATGATTTTACAATTCAGCTACAAACAAGTACAATGGCCTGAAAAATCATTCAGAGAATCACCTCAGAGTTCTTACCAGACTGTGTAAAGAAAGAGATCATTGTCGCAGTGAACACTGTGATGGATGGAAACCAAGAAGTGAGAAGGAAGAGTCTATGAACACACAATA
The DNA here is from genome assembly GCA_027924585.1 of Larix kaempferi. NCBI lineage: Eukaryota > Viridiplantae > Streptophyta > Pinopsida > Pinales > Pinaceae > Larix > Larix kaempferi. The sequence goes on along the minus strand of BSBM01001396.1, from coordinate 2,985,239 downwards.
GAGTGAAGTGGGCTGATCCCTGCAGGTTATCACCATACAATCAGTGTCATTGTGTAAGATTGTCTGATTTCATTTGGGTATTCAAAATATAATAAGACAATTAGAAGACATAAATAAGTGTATATGTACAAATTTGAGATAGAAAATGACCTTATTTGTCAGCATATGTTGATGTCTGGTTTTAGAATAATGAATGTACTTCTTCAAGAATTTAACAGTGATGTTCTCATTTTTGGAATGCGTTGTTTTAGAGCATTTAGAAACAGCAACCATGATACCTGAAGATGTGATTAACCCTGCCCTTTCTTTCATAATTTGAGTTTTTTAACAAAGTTCAATTTTCATTCTGTAGGGCCCCTCCTTTAGGGTCCCCTTGAACTGAACCTGAAACTTTAACAACTTCATACAAACAAATTAGCCATCATAGTTATTGGAAAAATAAAATAAAAAGCGTAAATAACTTAACAAAAATAAGCAAAACCTTAACCTGTCAACCCGATCCGGCTGGTCCATTGTCGCCTTCGTCTTCCGTAGGATCCCTCCAGCAAAGCTCGTATAACCATTGGCGAAGCAACCGTTAGCTTCGCCACCCAACCATAGGCTCATGCTTTCAGTCGCATGGCCTCCCCCGAGCTTTGGGTCGTAGAGCTCACACAAGTATTTCAGAAATTCAGCTTGGGCTTCCCTTCCCACCAGGATTTCTAAGCCAAACCCTTAGATAGCAGCAAGTCTTTGAGGCATTCGAAAATTACGACAATCGTCCAAATTATGGGCCCCTTACCCATTCCCCAAGCCTTCCTTATAAAGGAAAATCTCATGCGACACATGTCGCTTCATGCATAATTATATATTTTTAATTAATTCTTTAATTAAAACACTCACCCATCCAAGTGTCAGTTTCTCTGGGAAGTGCACCAACACCCCTAAGTTTGCTCTAGTTTGTCCCCCAGATATTTTAATTAACTCCTAGCTTTTAGTTGACTAGGTGTCTAATCTTAGGATTCTATTTTGCTCCTAAATAATGATTTCTATTATTTTAAATGCTCAACAAAAATAACTATTCATATGCAAATGCCTAAATTATTTTTATGCATTTGCTAAGTAATAATCTAGAGTTATTCTCATAAGTTTTTATGCAGTTAAATTTAACAATCAAACTCACTAGGATCACGGTGCCGCGCCGTTGGGCTCCTACTTCCTTAATTTTAATTCCCTGACATGGCACCACTCCGTCGGGTCCAGTCATCCATGGTTTCCATTCCTTGGCATGGTACCGCATCGTTGGGTCCTTGCGTCCATTCTTTCCGTTCTCGACAGGGTACCGCATCGTCGGGCCCTTCTGCCACCATCTTTTCGTTTTGACTTGCGGGAACTCTTGTAGGGATTTTAGGAATCGTTACCATCCATCCTCCGTCTACATGCTATCTAGGGACTAATGGCACTGAGGAGTGAGTCCGTTCTCACTGCGCGCCCCTCAACTCGTACGTGACCAGCTCCATTGTGGCCCACCTCGTACGCTTTCACGCATTCCTCTTGAGCAAGCGGATCAATGCTTATCTGCTCATGCGTGGTATTCTTGTCGGAAGTCGACATCGTCGTCGCTCCCCCTATGTGTGATTTACTCGTACTCTACGACCCTTCATATTCCTTTGTGTGTCCGTTGGTGAACCGTTTCACCTGTCGCTACACACATTTCTCACAAACGTAAATTAGTAGCACTGTCCTCAATAATCACAATTTGGTTTATAAATCTGTTGGTTCATTAAGCATCTATAATTTACTTAATCATTACTCTTTCGTCTAATCACATAATCAATTGCACAGCTAGTCGTTAAGCATCATTCATATGTACAGTTTTCATATCAGAGTTAATCGTTAAACAACATGAAATTGTCCATTCACAATAACTACCCAAATGCACATATATCAATCAATCGTAATCATAAATATACTCAAAATAAAATCATAGGGTTATTTTATTAATGTTTCAAATAGTCAGGTGACTCAGCAGGTGCCCTCAATGTCTATAGTAGTCTAGGGGCACTACACATTCTTCCCAAACATGAAGAATGGACCAAAAATCCAAAGAATGACTTATATCCATTTTCTTCTGATTTATGTAGCTAAAGCTGAGAATTAACTAGGAAAAAAAAATGATGAAAATGTACCGTAAGCAAGATAGGTAGCCTTTTTGATGAAGTGAACTTATCCAAGATTTAGTATTTGTTTCAAGTCACAACAATAAATCCATAATCATGATCACAAGGGTAAATTCACCATTCTAACTCATAATGACAAGGGTAAATTCATGAAATAATTCTTATCTAGCTGGCATTGAGCAATATATGGTTTTCATATAGAGGCAAAGTTTGCACATTGCATGGCATTTTTCAGAAAACATTGCAAAGATTTGAATTGGAAAATCAGATTCAACAATAATAAGCGGAATCCCAAATCTGAAACCAAAATCATTAGACAAAGAAAAAGCAAAGCAATTAGATGACCGAAATTGTGAATCTAGTCAATATATGTATCAATAATTCTATATCATTTTATACAGCTGTAACAATTTTATTACCATGAAAGAGGTAGAGAGAAAAACAGTTTAGCAATATTTTAACGGAAGTTCTTTCAGTTGCATCAAGTTTATAAATATGTAAAAGGTTTTAAAACCACATAAATTTACAAAATTTATAATGAGAACATGCATTTGTTCAAGTCATAGCATATGCACTTTGCATCAAAAGCTAAGAGAAGTCACGCTTTGGCAAAATCTGCAGTAGTGACAACAGAAGGCATGTTGCAATAGCATGTGCAGGTTCTATCATTCCTGCATATGGACCGTGCATTACTATCAGCAATTGTGCAAAGAGTATAAAAACAGACATGAAAATAAGATATGTAGCAAATGCTAATTTAAATGGAAAACAAATACTGTTGACTGTTATATTTCTGTCTTTTTTTCTTTCCCATACATTGGCCATTGGAATGGACAAAATATTAAAAAAAAAACAATTGCAAGAGCTTTTTGATTATGGAAAGAATATAAAAACAGATATGAAGATAAGATATGTAGCAAATGCTAATTTAAATGGAAAACAAATACTGTTGACTGTTATATTTCTATGTCTTTTTTTCTTTTCTATACATTGGTCATTGGAATGGACAAGATATAAAAAAAAAACAATTGCAAGAGCTTTGTGATTGACAGTAAACCGATGCAAAAGGAAAAAAAATCTATTAAAAGTGAACAGGGTTTTGGTAATCTTGTACTAGGGACGACTCCTCTGCTTTTATTAGGCTCAGTGCTTTTTGCAATCTTCAAATAAATGAACACAGTAACAAAACTGAATTTCAGATACATTAAAATTGAATCTTCAAAAAGCCATTGAAGGTTATTATTGATTAAACAATAAATAGAACAACTGACAAGTATATAAGCAATGAACATGATTACAATGCAAGGGTTGTGTGCATGGGAAAAGAAAAATTATTTAAAATTGTGTGTATTTTATATAAAACAAGTTCAAATAAATCATAAAAGAAGTTGCAATAGAGAGTGTTTGAAATCTATTTTGAAATATTGAATCAAAGCTTAAACAATGGAAAAATTGTTCAAAGTGTTTGAACAAAAAGGAAAATTATGATCATACCTTTTGTTCAAATTTTTTTGACTTCGACAATTCTGTTGTTCATTGCCAAAGTGTAAAGCCCTTGTTGCTTCAATTTGCAAAGATTGTAAATGGCTGAGGAAACACTATTGGAGTATTGTTCATAAAAAATAGCTAGAACATCGGGACAACATTCTTTTAATTGTGTGCCTCGAAGTGTACATTCAATAGTCCCTTCTTCAGTCTCTAGCTTACATTGTAATATATGTTCATAAGTAGTTGGTGTTTCACGATTGCAAAATGTACAAAAAACGGTGCTTTGTATCATTGGCAGTTTACACTGTGTGCAAATGCAGTGGTAGGGTGGTGCAAAAACATTTTTTACTTTCAATGTCCCATATACCTGTTCTAGGCAAGTAAACAGAAAACATAAAAAAACATTGCAATGAGCATGTTTTGATACGAAGGCCATGCTAGGAAAAAGCATAGAATCGAATTTATGAAAACATGTTTGCAAATGCAGGTTTTGCAACATGGTGTTTGAAAACATATCACTGTAATGAGTTGTGTTGCTGCTAATTGGAATACTAAATCTGGAACTGTAAAAAAGACATTTTGACAAGCAAAAAGTCTATATTTTCTTTATACCAGAAGCATAAAACTTTGATGTCAATAATGCAGCAGGCTAAACATTTAAGAAAGAATAAAATCTGTTTTGATAACTATGAAATTGCTGAAACTACATATAAAGAACTTGTTTAATTGATAATGAAATGACAAAAAAACATTTCAAGTGGCATTACAGGAGACATTGTTCATATCTCACCTGTGTTTTAGCTTCAATTATTGGAAGAAAACTTTGTATTGCGAATTCATCATTTAGGGGATCTATAAAAGTTGCTTGTGAAGCCTTCATAAGATGAGTTCCTTTTGCACCTGGTCTTACGATATTTTTTATTAGATACAGAGGTGGTTCATCAAGTGCAAGTTGTTGTTGCACTCGGACAAAGAAATTTGTATAGCTTTCATTGACCTGAAACTAAACATGAATAAGTAAAGAAGAATTAGTGAAGGGGGGTTGGGAATAGACAAATGTTTTTTGTTATGGGTTCTATCTTTTTTTTTTGTATATGCATCTAGTAGTAGATACAGCAGGTAAGAAAAAACATAAAAAATGAAATCAAATATAGTGAAAAAAAATTGTTTAAAGAGAATCCACTTTACAGTTGCATAGTCGTTTGTACTTTCACCATCTCTTATGTAGAAGTCCAGTTGCTTATTGTTGTATTCACAGCCAACAACTATGACTGCAACAGAACCAACGACATATGTCTCATCTGATGTAACCAGCTCATTGATTGTTGTATCTGGTGGAAGGCAATGCATTTTGCATACTTGGTCAATTGTCTCTATGACAGTTGTTGGCAATATCGCTATTGAATTTATTGCATCTCCTCAGTCATATTGACCTTTCCTTTTCAGTTCAAAACCAGAAATTCTGACACTTTTGCCAGGCAAAAAGAAATCGCCAAAGCGATTTATCAAACTATCATTAATTGTAACTGTCATTGTCATCAACCCATTTTTGTCAACAACATCTGCATGTAGAATCTTTGTCTTAATAGGGGAGTTTTGGTTATGATTTTGTGCAAGTCCATAGACAACCAAAACATCCCCCTCAAATATATGCCTATGTGTTGCAGTACATAGTTGTATTATTGATGATGGTTCAACTGCCATTTGCTTTAATCTATGCACATTTAAAAATATCAAAAAGTGAAAGAACAAATGGATTAGTCTTTGATTCAGTGTTGAATTTTGTATCGAATACACTAAAATGAAATTAGTAGAGAAGCTGAACTAGATGCTTCATTCAAATGTTTGAATTTGTGTTAGATACAAGATGAAACAATGTAGTCAAAAATATTGAATGAACAAAGCTATTGGATAGGAACATTACTTCTTAGGACTATTTGTTAGCTGCGACAGTATTGCCATTGCAATAGTCTCTGGAGCATCTTGTGAAGAAGAAACATTCTTTCTGTTGAAGGACTGTCTGATGTCGTAGACATGGCTAAATTCTCTCCTTGGTTGAGAATATTGTTTCTGATTAGTTGTTTTTTTGAAATGCTGTATTTTTTTTTTTCAATTTGCACATCCAATGAAGACTGAGAACATGTTAAAATATTCAAGAATATATTTCAAATAGAAAAGCATCTTAAAAAAAGACAAAAAACAAGAAAGACAAAAAGCTGTATCAGTTCTTATATGCAAGTTGCAGGTACTAATAAGATACTAGTAAAATGATCTGACCAATATGCATCAGAAATGGTAAATGAAAGCGTGTCAATGTCTATGTTTGTCCAAAAATGGTCAATCATAGAACCATATTCTGTTGTAGGTATGTTTGTTTTTAACTTTAGACATTTACTCTGCATAAACAATTCCAACCTCCTTTTCGATATTGTTTCTTTGTACATGTCAATGTTAAAGTCACCAGTTATTATGGTTATCATTTTATTGTTGTTTTGTAACATAACAGAGTCCAAGACATGAATAAGGTTGTTAACAAGATTATTTGGTTTGTTATAAATATTGACAAGCTGGAGAATGTTGTCAGGGAGCATAATGCAAGTGACAATTGCCTCGACTGATGGCTCGTTAACAAAAATTGTTTTCATAATAGGAATCTTCTTATTGACAACTGTCAGAAGGCCATGAACTGAATGTGTTGCAGTGCAATTGTTTTGGTTTACAAATGCTGCACTAGTAGGTGGCAAATTCATATGTGTTTCTTGCAAATAAAGAATGTCTGATTGCATAAGTTCAAAGTCATTTGCAACGTCATCAATGTGTGAAAGCAGACTTTGTGTGTTAAGTGAAGAAATGAACATGTGCTTAGTATTTGGAAAAGACTTAAGTACATATTGAAATTGCAAAGAAGCCTGTTTCTCTAATCTATTTAATTCCGCAACTACTTTTGATGAAACAGAAAAAAAAAAAAAAAAATTGTTGTAATTTGCTTACAAGATAGAGACATTCAATGCTTTTTACACGTGACAATGCAGTGTAAACAAGACCATGTTTTGTGACTCCTTTTTGGATCAAATGCCAATTTTTCAAGTGTAAGACCTTGTGCTCTATGAATTGTTCGAGCACATGCTAATTGAACTGGGAATTGTACTCGGATGTAGTTCTTTCTCTTTCCAAGAGAAATTTGTGTTGTAACTCTTTTTATAGGTGTCCAACTGCATAGGATGGAATCAGTGTAAAGGTGTTGCATAGATGCCCGTGCAATTGCTCCAATCTTTGGATTTGAAAATTGAATCCATAAAATGTCTGTTGTTGCTTGACTATAATGTTTGAAGATGCCTTCAGCACCATTGACAAGGCCATCTTCAATTGAATAGTTCCCGCCTACTATTTCGATAAGCATGTTTTTTTTTAGAGTAATTGAAGGTGACAAGTGAATTTTCTTATCTACATTAGCTATGTTATCGATTTGATCAATTTTGGTGTCTTGAGCAGCAATTGTAAATGCTTCTGTATTAACAAGAGTCAACATCTTTGAGTTATGTTCTTGAACATCTTTATTGCAATAATAAAGAAATGGAAATGATGGATCAACTGGTGGTTGTCTGTAGCATTTCCGGTTCAAATATTGTATATCTTCAAATGTTTGTTTTCCTGTTCTGATTCTATTCAAGATCGATATAAAAGTTTCATCTTTTTGCCTGACAACGGTTTTTAATTCATAGTATTGTATGGAGTCATTCCAAAAACTATAAGGGAATTTTTGATTATTGAAACTTGGAAAGTCAAAAATCCAAGAATCATGAACAGGTTCTGCTTGGTAGAAATCGCCGCAAAAGATGACATCTAGATTTCCAAATGGTTTTGTTGGAGTATGCATGATCTCTCGAAGACGTTTATCTATGTTATGTAGCATTCGTGAACCTATCAAAGAAACTTCATCAATTAATAGAACACGAACTTGTTCATAGTCTTTGCTCAAAAGATCTAGTGTGTTTGAACTTAATGGGATCAAGATCGAGGAACCCAAAGGAAGCTTAAAAGAAGAGTGAACAGTAATTCCATCTATATTATATGTTGATTTTCCAGTGAATGCAACAATAAGACCTTTTCTTTTCAAGGGGTTGCTACCAAGCTCTTTTTCATAGAAAAAGACAAGAGCATCATAAAGGGCCCCTGCAGTATGTGTTTTTCCTGTTCCTGCACTTCCCGTAAGGAAGATATGGATTGGTTTTGCAGGATTGTTTTTTCTCCTAGCAATAATTTCTTTCACAATGGACTGTTGCTCATTGTTTAAAGTACGTCTAATTGCAAAGTATTCATCTTTATCAGGCAGAAATGGTTTTTTAGCTAAATGTTTTTGGTGTTTCAAATAGTCGATTCTTTCCTCTGTAGATAAGATCATCGCCCATGTCATACTTTTCAACACCATCCAATTTGAGCGCATCATTGGTATCTTTTGCAAAGTCTAGAGGTATTTCAAAATGCGCTTCAACTTTGTCTTTTGCAATGTCAATATCACCCCATTTTGAAATTGATTTTGCCATGATTTTTCCTTCAACATTTGCTATTTGTTCTTTGTGTTTTTCATATGCCTCTGTCCATGTTTGAAGGGGGTGGTCCAACAAATTGGAAAGATTTTTGTGAGGCACAAAGAGCAATAGCTTTTCACGAGCAAAATTTTCAGGATCTTTTTCTTGATTGTAATGAATGTACCGAATGATAGATTGTTTGTTTCTTTTGATTGTTTTTCCATGAACCAAGCAATAGGAAGAAGCATATTCAGCTAAAGATACATGTTGTAGATCTGTTGGGCGTTCAATGTACCTGTCTATTATCGAAGGGCAAATGATGTCTTCAGAATCATCATGCTCCTTTTCTAGTAGAGACGATTTTTTTAAAACACCAGTTTTTTAATCATCTGGAGCAGTGTTGATAAAAATTGTCATTCTTGAAGATGAATATAGAGGTAACGAAAGCACAATATGTACTACTTCTCTAATAGACATCTGTTGCATGTTCAGAAACGTGTTTCCAAGCCTTATGAATTGTTTCTAGCTGGTTACAATTGTTTGAAACAAACTCTTCTTTGAATTTTTTCAAAGCCATTGTCATAGGCCTATCTAATTTCGTTATGTATGAGCTTACGTATGTTGCAGTTGCATATGCATCTAAGATGAATTGGGCATCTGTATTTGCTTGCCACAAACTTGGAATTGCTTTTGCAAAACAATTTATCCAAATATCTGAAGGGTCTCTTTTTAATAGCAATGTCGGTTTCTCAATTGTAGAACGCACTAGTTCAATGTACTCATCCTTGTTTAAATGTAGTTCTTGCAAGAATGAATCAAATGTCATGTTCTTTGAATATTCTTTAGATTCAAGAGCAAAAGAAAGGATTTTTTTTTTTTTTTTCAGTCAACGCATCCGATTTAGTTTCAAGAGGTTCTAAAACCATTGTAACATCAACAGGGAACATCGGTAATCGAAACCTGCATGCAGAGCATCTATGTTTTTTGCATGTTGTTGTATGTCTATGAGTTTGAATTTTGATGAAGTTTGCTTCAAGCAATGAAGAGTCTGTTGAAATATAGCAATCGACAAAAGAACTTATTTCATCATTGCTATTCTTGCCAAAGACAGGTGCATTTTCAATCCAAAGAAGCCCATGTTCATGCTCATTTCCTCTTTGTTGAAATTCAGTTGTAAAGAAAAAGTCAGTTACTTTACCAAAAAGGTATTTGTTTTTCAAGATCAAGGACTTTAACGCATTCATTTTGTTTTTATAGTAACGACTACAAAGTACAGGATGTTTTCTTATCAAATTATCAATAACATCATCAGTAAGAATTTCATCACAATTTTCTTTGTCTTTTTTCTCTAGCGTGTGCAAAGCATCACACAAAGGTTTCCAAAGATGTTCAGCAGTAGAGAAGCTTACAAAAAATGTTGGTGGCCCTAGTTGACATATCATTGCGAAAATATTTTTTCTCATGTTGTCAAAATAGTCAGGAGATGTTCGGATGGCTTTTAGTGAACGATATGCAATTGGCGATTTAATTATGTTAAGAAGGTTGGCTTTGCATTTTACATCTTTGGCTTTTAGTTTTTTTCCCTTTTAACTCCCCTATGCGAATAGATATCCAAGCAGTACTAGAGATTTGACCTATTATCACTTTCACTGCTTTAAAGAATATATTTGTGGGATGTGCTTCAAAATGTGTGCTTTCATGTTGAAGCTCCCACTGGAAAATTTGTTGGTGTCGAAAGCGCTTGTACATGTCATTGGAGCGGCTGCATCCAAAGAAAAGTGTAGGGAAATTAAGTTCTTCAGAGAACCGATCTTGGAAAATTCCTAGGGGTCGGTAGTTTTCAGAAGGTGCAAGCTCAATGATTTTGGTGGCCAAATCATCTATTAGATGGGTTTCTCCATATCCATGTACCAATGTCTCTGTGATTGGTTCTATGAATTGGTCATGTGTATTCTCATCACTTTCTCTTAGCTTTGTAAGAGGTTGATCTAGATCATTTGACTCTGACATTGATACTTCATTAGATTCTTGCTTTGCCGATGTCACAAAGAGTTTTCAATCTGAATTGATATGTACATTCTCCATTTTGTAAAGATCGATGTCACAAAGAGTTTTCAATGCTTGCATGACAATATTTGGTCGAACATTTCCAGAAACAAATGCATTTTTGTATTCTAGTTTTCGCTTAAGCATAACTGCAATGGTCTTGTCCTCTTCTAGGTTCCTAGGCAATGCTCTTTGTACTTTGTCTAAAGATGCGGGCACATTGATGATTGTTCCTGTCAATCCTACTTGAGCTCGTTTATAACCTAGTTGCCGAATCTGAGCAAAAGCAATTCTTGGTGACACAAGCCGCTCTTCAAGCGAAGTCAATTTGTCTACATGAGACAATGAAGTGTTGCAGCGAATGTTAAGTGGTGTTGCAAACAATGGTGTTTCTGAATTTGAAATATTGTTTTTGCAATATTTGCATATGTAATTGTACAATGCAATTGAAGAAGGCATAGTATTCCAAGGAAGACATTTCAATGCATAGAAAGTGTCTTCATTGATATAGCAAACATCCTTTTTAAAGTGCAAGCGTCTACAGACATAACATGCATGAATAGGGGCATCTTGAATATTTTTCGAGTATTCTTTAAGTGCTTTTTTTGCCTTCTCGTATGCCTTTTGCTTTTGAAATGACTGAAATGCTTCCAAACGCATTTGTTTTTTTAATGGCATGTATGTTTTTGAATGGGGCAATGGATTTTTGTTGTCTCATAATGGAATCTTTCTCCAGGCATTTTTCCATCACAATTGAAATTTCTGGGCCAATGCAAAAGAGTCTTGGTTTTTTTTTCAATGTTTTTTGCATGGAACAAGTTTTTTTCCTTTTCTTTGTTTCTATGTTACAATGTTCTTTGCAAAGGTCAGGAAAATGTTCTTCTTCAATGACATTGCAAAGAGTTCGACGATGACAACTGTCAATTGTTTTCATCATTGCATTGATAGGAAGATTCCTAGTCATGGCATTTGACAATATCAGAGAATTTTTTTCAATGCTTGTCTGACACAAAGGATGAAAATGCGAATGGCATTTGTCAATTTCATGATGAAGAAGGAAATAGATCTTTGACGATGTATTTGTTGAGAAGAATTGATTTTCCACTTTGCAAGAGTGTATGTTCAAAAGAAATATGTTGACTTCCAAAACCTCACACAACCATTGAATTGTGAAATGGCCATCATTTACATGGCCAATTGTGTAAGGCTCTGCCAAATTCACTACAAAGGTTTTCCAACTAGAAACAAGTTCATTTTCTTGCACTGTCTCAAGATGAAGAAATGTTTCTAGACAATGAAAGGCTCTTGCATCATTTGAAAGCATGCAGTTGAAAAAAGTTTGCGCTATTGTTTTTCTGAGGCTTGCACTATCAAATGTGTTTGTCAATTTTGAAATTGATTCAAATAATGAGTCACAGCAATGGCCATCAATGCGAGAGATTAATTGGAATCCTTGTTGCAATAGACTTTCTCTTAACCGATGACACTCGAAAAAGATATCTTGACAAGAATCAATAGAAGAAGTATTTGATTGTCCATTGAAAACAACATAGTCAGGTCCTACCAACTTGTATGAAAGCAAAGGTTCAAAGTGCCCAGCAGCTGGGATGTGATCATGGAATAGAATATTGTAGCAATATCCAGTACAGGAAGGATTGAAATGAAGATATTTCCTTTTGCTTCTCAATGACCATATAGCAACATGCACATTTAACCAGTTTGCAAACCATTTTATGTAGAAGATATCACCCCCAAGGCCGTAAACATTTTCTGCATCCGGTTGAGATGCAGCTTGCGACATTCGTTCCAAGTAAAGATCTCTATTTTCTATCCCATGCAATTGAAACAAGTACAAAGGATCCAATTCCAAGTTCAAAGAAGAAATTGCGGCTGGATCGTTTGCAGCTAGACGCAAACGAAAATGGTTTATGGTTGCTTCTCTTATCTCCAAGGATGTGTAGCAAAAATGCAGGAGAACAGCAAAGGCATCAAAGAGACAATCTCCATTTCGATAATGAAAATCTTGTAAACGAAACAAATGGTTTGTTGACAAAGCAACATCAATATCATAAAATTCCTGTCGTATAATTGGAACAGATGTTGCTCCTATGGCAGAACATTGATTATGTTCAATGTTCTCCATCAGAAGAAGAAACATAGGAAGAAAAACCTGCATGGCCAATGCAACTTTGGAAATAAGCAAAACTAAGCCACATTGTTTGGGTGCAAGCAATGAACCAAATAGAACAGTGTCTTTTGCATAGCCACTTGCAATGAAAAGTATGTCGGAAAACAATTCAATAAACATTTTTGTTAGGAATTTATTTTAAATGCAATTTTTCAAAGGCTTTAGATCAGTAGCACTTTTAAATTTTTTTCTCATTTTTTGTGAGAACAAATTACATGCAACAACTCTAGGAATCATCCAAGGATAAGCAAATACAGCTGCAAATTCCTGTTTGTAAATGCTTGCTTAGTATTGTTTTTGGTGCATTATTACATAGTTTTAAATCAACATTCAATTGTGATGATTATGCAATAATGAGTACTCATTCTTTTGCCTGAAGTACTTATATTTTCTGTTTTCCATTATTAAGGCCTATAACTAAGCATTATAGACAATTGCTTTGCAGAAAGAAATTCTTGACAGTAACTAATTTCTCTAGATTTAGCCCTAACGTGAAATGAATAATAAAATCTAATTAATACAGTATCCAGCAATTTAACAAAAAATTTGTAACCAGATTTTGTAAACAGAAAATGAATAAATTACTTATATTATTAAATAACAAAAATTCCAATTTTCAGACCTCTTTTATTTACTACAAAAAACAAAGACATTTTGCACAAAACCCAGATCTTACTCACACTCAAGCTACACTGAATTTCCTAGATGTTATGTGATTCTGAAATTTTTATATGTTATATGACTCTGAAATGTCTCTATCCTAAAGGATGTATGTACTTGGGATATGTGTGTAGAAATTTAAATATATATACACATTTTGACCAATTGCAGCTAACAAATTCAAATGCAGTTTTGGACAAAATTAAAAACTGTTTTTAGCACATATCATTTTAACTGAAATCATCAAGGTTAAGTGCAAGAAAATTGTGGTAATCACTAAGTGACCTATCCCCAAATGAATGACATCATCAAGCGCATTTCTTAGTCTCGTACACTACTATAGAGGTGTGTTTTATAACTCAGGCAAATTGCAATGTTCATATCTATATAATGTATATAGCTTTTAAATTGGTAAAAACTAGAAAAAAAAATCACATATATTTTGTTAATAATAACAACAATAAATTTATTAATTTGCATGCATAGATATGTATATGTTTGAATGGAGTTTCAAGAATGATTAGACACTATTATTGTTGGAGCTTGAGTTTCCCTTCATCTACATAATCCAGGGAATAGGGGGATCTCGTGAGGTTTTCCTTAGAAACCACCCTAGTGGTGGCTCAAATGGTTGAAGTGTACACCCAAAGAATCATGCCAATGGGAGGTCATAGATCATATATAGAAATTTGATCAACTCTCTTGGGGTTAGCATACACTATTATAGATGATAGTTGAAGCACCCTCCAAATATTTCGAGGAAGGGTGGGGATCCCACAAGGTTTTGCTTTAACACACACACAAACAACCTATGCAAATAGCTCAACTAGTTGTTGCAATGTTGTTGGATATTTGGGCAACTTTTCGCTAGAAGGTGCTCAGTTTGAATCTCTTTACATGAGACATACTAGTTTACACTAATGAATTTATTAGAGATGTCATCTACAACATTGATTATCACAAATAAGCTCATTAATATGAAAATTGATAGTTTTAGAGGTATATTATTTATAAAAAACAATATAATTGTTTTTCATCATTTAAGTAAAACTTCAATATGAAATACTATTAAATAATCACAAAAGAAAGCTAAAAAGTGGGAAAAAAAGTTACAATAGCATTAAAAACCTCAAAATAATGCTAAAAAGATCACTTATTACTACAAGTGAAAGAAATGACATAACGTGCATGCTTGTTTCAAATGTAAGAGCGATCTGCCTCTTATCAGAATGTTGAAACACTCAAGATACTCTGTAGAGAAAAAATATTATAATGAGTCTTTAAGTGTAAATTGGTTCATCAAATTTGAACATGTATTGCTTAGTGATATCAATTTGGAAATATCAAAGCTTTAAAGGGAACCCATTGCATAAAGAGGAGGAATATTAATTTGTTAATTGGCCAACAATGAAGAAGCTTCCAGAGATGAGATGATGAGATGTTGAGAATATATCTTATATTTTTTAATTTAATAAAAATTTATTATATATGTTTTAGATGATAAATATGGACAACGTCACCGTGCAAGGATAAAACCACAACCACGTAAATGAACTTTAAAAAAATCAAAAAATACAAATAAATATAAACTTTAACAAAAACTTTGCAATTTCATATCCGCGATTTTTGCCACCCCAACTAATGCCACCCGACTCAAAACTATACGTGGGGGACATAATAAGAACATTGAGAACGCGCACACAAATTGTGGCACTATTAACATCATTATTTAAAAATGATTCCTTTATATGGGATAAAAAAGCTAAAGACTATTTTGAAAAGTTGAAAACCTTAATGACATTCACTCTGGTCTTGACAAATCCAGATGTCAGGAAAACATGTGTCCATGAATACTATGTTTCAGGAACATGCGCAGGAGTTCTGCTCATAAGTGATAAAAATTTCATTGCCTTTGAGAGTCAAAAGTTACAACTGAATGAGCATATAAAATCTAGATATGATGTAAAGACGTTGGCAATGACACATGCCTTGGTCAAGTGCAAGCAGTACTTGTTGCGAGATAAATTTCTCGTGCTGTTGCAGTTGGCCTATTGATGTGGTATGGTCCAGGGTTTAAAAAAAATCAAAAAATACAAATAAATATAAACTTTAACAAAAACTTTGCAATTTCATATCCACGATTTTTGCCACCCCAACTAATGCCACCCGACTCAAAACTATACGTGGGGGACATAATAAGAACATTGAGAACGCGCACACAAATTGTGGCACTATTAACATCATTATTTAAAAATGATGCCTTTATATGGGATAAAAAAGTTAAAGACTATTTTGAAAAGTTGAAAACCTTAATGACATTCACTCTGGTCTTGACAAATCCAGATGTCAGGAAAACATGTGTCCATGAATACTATGTTTCAGGAACATGCGCAGGAGTTTTGCTCATAAGTGATAAACATTTCATTGCCTTTGAGAGTCAAAAGTTACAACTGAATGAGCATATAAAATCTAGATATGATGTAAAGACGTTGGCAATAACACATGCCTTGGTCAAGTGCAAGTAGTACTTGTTGCGAGATAAATTTCTCGCGCTGTTGCAGTTGGCCTATTGATGCAGTATGGTCCAGGGTTTAAAAAAAATCAAAAAATACAAATAAGTATAAACTTTAACAAAAACTTTGCAATTTCATATCCACGATTTTTGCCACCCCAACTAATGCCACCCGACTCAAAACTATACGTGGGGGACATAATAAGAACATTGAGAACGCGCACACAAATTGTGGCACTATTAACATCATTATTTAAAAATGATGCCTTTATATGGGATAAAAAAGCTAAAGACTATTTTGAAAAGTTGAAAACCTTAATGACATTCACTCTGGTCTTGACAAATCCAGATGTCAAGAAAACATGTGTCCATGAATACTATGTTTCAGGAACATGCGCAGGAGTTTTGCTCATAAGTGATAAACATTTCATTGCCTTTGAGAGTCAAAAGTTACAACTGAATGAGCATATAAAATCTAGATATGATGTAAAGACGTTGGCAATAACACATGCCTTGGTCAAGTGCAAGCAGTACTTGTTGCAAGATAAATTTCTCGCGCTGTTGCAGTTGGCCTATTGATGCGGTATGGTCCAGGGTTTTGTGGTGTTAATGCAGTTTGCCGCGGGATGACGTTTGCTGCTTTTAATGAGGTTGGTGGTCTCGGGACTCAATACTCCTATGCGATTTATTCACCAGTCTTGTCGATTTATCGTCCGTTTCGTCGAGCTCTGTTGTGTGCTCCCTAGCGTCGGGTTGAGGTGTTTGTATGGCGATAACCTACAACAATCAGAACATATTGCATCTACATATGCTGAAACGCGTAATGCAGGTGCAGAAGCAAACTTGAGCAGGGTGCTGCATTGCTAGTTTAATATTTAACATATGAAGCAGTTTATCTTTTGTCTCGGTTACTTGGTAAGCCATCAAAGCGGCTGAGCAAATCTAGGTTTTTTACTTCGACATTTTGTGCAAAAACGCTACGAAAAATCTAGCTGCAAACGGCTTATTAACAAAGCTAGATGCATCTAATTAGGAAGTCTGAGTTGGGTTCATATTTTTGTTTTTGTAACCCTGCAAATAATTATGCATGGAAACATTTCGATAAATGAACAACTCATTTTAGTGAAAGAGATTAAAACATCTTCGCGAAAGCGATTGAAAAAATCATGACTACACCAAGTCAGCAACATAAAAACTAAAAATAAATTATGCTATAACTCAAAGGCTGGCGTATTCATGCAACACTGCAGGTTTAAATGAGGTTTAAACGAGGTTTAAATGGTCTCAGGACTCAATACTCCTGTGTGATTTATTCACCAGTCTTGTCCATTTATCGTCCCTTTCGTCGAGCTCTGTTGTGCGCTCGCTAGCGTCGGGTTAAGGTGTTGCAGGGGTTTAAACGTGTTGCAGTTGGCATATTCATGCAACACTGCAGGTTTAAATGAGGTGTTGTGCACCCGCTAACGTCGGGTTGAGGTGTTGCAGGGGTTTAAATAGATACTATACAGATTTACTGAATCTAGAAATAGAAAGCACTTAAACAAAGCAGACCAAGGAACCATTTAAAAATATCACATTCATACCACATGGGATAATGGAAATGGAAAAAGAAGAAAGCAAAATAAAATAAATACAAACAGATCTGTAAATTTAATTAATAATATAATATAATGCCATTTATTTGCTACGCGGTGCCTGGGTAGCAGGCTGGTATTAGCATTTAATCCCAGCGCCGACGCAGTCCATGATATCATGACCCACTCCATACCTCGCCCAAATACCCGGGAAGGAGGGAGGTTGCCACTCTTGGCATTAAATGTTCAGATACATACATACATCCAATTCCGTTCCCCGTACATTCATTTCAGGAAGTTTAGGTCATTACCCAAGAAAAGAAATGGTAATGACCAATTACACAGTCTTTGTGTTTTTTAAACCACAGTCACAAACAATTCCTATGGAATAAATTATGGAACAAAAGTTTGAACAATATTTCTTGACGCAGATTGTGAAACGAAAACCATACATTTATAAAATTTTATAACCAATTAATCGTACAATATAACAAAATCGTATTTTTTTCATAAAACAGAAAACACAAGTCTCAGCTGAAGAGAAAATTTCAAGAGTTACCCGTCCAAAGAACCCGTCAATGAAATTGCAGAAGACACAGCTCGTTGCACCAAGAAAGCGCTCTACACGTTCAGACATGAACACCGCAAATTACTGGATGAATGAAGCGCATTCAGACAGCAATACCCACCACCAGAAACCACCCCACCTTCGCTGCACCACCACAAATAAGCCACAAACAGAACAAAAGTTTGAACAATATTTCTTGACGTAGATTGTGAAATAAAAACCATACATCTGTAAAATTCTTACATTTATAAAATTTTATAACCAATTAATCATACAGTATAACAAAATCGGATTTTTTTCATAAAACAGAAAACAAAAGTCTCAGCTGAAGAAAAAATTCCAAGAATTACCCGTCCAAAGAACCCGTCAATGAAATTGCAGAAGACACAGCTCGTTGCACCAAGAAAGCACTCTACACGTTCAGACACGAACACCGAAAATTACGAGATGAATGAAGTGCATTCAGACAGCAATACCCACCACTAGAAACCACCCCACCTTCGCTGGGCCACCGCAAATAAGCCACAAACAACCACGCCACCGTAAAAAATCCAACAAAAACAGCCACAACACAAAAGCAAGTTGCACCAAACAGAACGAGCTTGAACACCAGAGAACCTCTAAAATATAGCTTCAAAGTGCTCCATCACCCAAGCATGGAGACCGTCCTTCACCCCTGCAAACAGCGAGCACACCGCATTAAACCCCTGGAACACCTCAACCTGATGCTAGCGGGCGCACAACAGAGCTCGACGAAACAGACGATAAATCGACAAGACTGGTGAATAAATCGCATAGGAGTCTTGAGTCCCGAGATCACCAACCTCATTTAAACCGGCAAACGTCACCCCGCGCCATACTGCATTAACACCACTGAACCCTGGACCATACCGCATGAATACGCCAACTATAACACCGTTTAAACCCCTGGAACACCTCAACCCGATGCTAGCGGGCGCACAACAGAGCTCCAACTGCAACACCGTTTAAACCCCTGGAACACCTCAACCCGACGCTAGCAGGCGCACAACAGAGCTCGACGAAAGGGACGATAAATCGACAAGAATGGTGAATAAATCGCACAGGAGTCTTCAGTCCCGAGACCACCGTCACCCTGCGCCATACTGCATCAACACCACGAAACCCTGGACCATACCGCATGAATACGCCAACTGCAACACCATTTAAACCCATGGAACACCTCAACCCGATGCTAATGGGCACACAACAGAGCTCGACGAAAGGGACGATAAATCCAAAAGACTGGTGAATAAATCGCACAAGAGTCTTGAGTCCCGAGACCACCATCACCCTGCGCCAACAGAGCTCGACGAAAGGGACGATAAATGGACAAGACTGCTGAATAAATCGCACAAGAGTCTTGAGTCCCGAGACCATTTAAACCTCATTTAAACCTCATTTAAACTTGCAGTGTTGCATGAATAAATCGCACAGGAGTCTTGAGTCCCGAGACCATTTAAACCTCATTTAAATCTGCAGTGTTGCATGAATACGCCAAGTGCAACACGTTTAAACCCCTGCAACACCTCAACCTGACGCCAGCCGGCGCACAACAGAGCTCGACGAAAGGCACGATAAATGGACAAGACTGGTGAATAAATTGCACAGGAGTCTTCAGTCCCGAGACCATTTAAACCTCATTTAAAACGGAAAACGTCACCCTGCCGCCGGGGCCTGGGGCACACAGCCCCAGGCCAACGTCACTACGTACGGATGAAACCACAACCACGTAAAATGAATTTTAAAAAAATCGAAAAAATACAAATAAATATAAACTTTAACAAAAACTTTGCAATTTCATATCCGCGATTTTTGCCACCCCCCAACTAATGCCACCCGACTCAAAACTATATGTCGGGGACATAATAATATGTATTAATACAATTATATTAATAAATGGACTTTTACTTTAATTTTTTTTATATACTTTTTGTAAATAATATATATTAATGTAATTATATTAATAAATAGACTTTTTCTTTAAATTTATTTTTTTATATACTTTTTGTAAATAATATATATTAATGTAATTATATTGTATATAAAATTAGAACTTGTAGATAAAAGAAAATTTTCCATTGTCTACTAAAGGGAACTTTTAGGATTATCATTAAAATATAATATCTAAGAAAACAAAATATAGGTCTCTTTATAATTAAAAGGTTATGATAAAGTTTTGTTTCAGGAATTTTGAAAAGGAGACAAAGAAGATGTGTGCATTTCAAGATAGCTTAATGAATGTTTTAGCAATTAAAACAATGACATTCATTTAAACTTTATTTTATTGTCTTTCAAGAATGAAATTAAGTTTGGTCGTAAGGTTTATGTTGAAGCCTGAGTCACGTGGAAAGAAGGCGTTGAATGAAGCTTATACTATACATTACAGATTGACCAATCTATGGGCATGGCCTTTATGTGAATATTGAACGTGATCGCATTAAGATTTCAATTGCCATCAAATTTTCCACATGAAGGAGACTTCGAAGATTATCAATATGTCTATTTCAATTTCCTTCACTTTAGTTGATTCACCCTGCAATAGAAATTTCCCTAAGAGACGGCCCATCAAATCCCTCATTCATTGGCATTCGCTGATATCTCTCAATTGCATATCTCTCTTTTGATACGTTGAAATGATGATTCTTTATGGGTGACATTGGTTACATGCATCCTTCTAAATTGATTTTCTCCACTCTTAATCGTTCAAAAATACCAACAATACAAATAATAAGCAAACATCAGTAAAATATAATTTTAACTAACCTCATTCTAATTTACAAACTTAATACGATAACATTTAGAACGGTGATTGATAGCATAAGTTTATGGCAGAAAAAATGGCATCAATTATGTAATGAATATCCGATCTGTAGCAATCGTGGTAGCGATTTGCAGCTTCTTTCTCTTTGATTAATCTTGTATGGCAACGATTGAAAACAATGGCGCTCCAAATCTGCAATGATAATATGTACGAGATCGACAACTAAGATTTCTGGTTGTCAACAATGATTATAGCAACAATATGTCATATTATTAGTCTCATATTTATGGCAGACATATGATACATCTTATAGCTAGAGTGATAGCTATTTGGCATATTTTTTAAGAATGTGATAGGATTTGGTTTGGGTAAGATAATGTGTTGAATTCCTGGTGGTAGTTGTTACATGCAAATTCGAGCTAGTGATTTTCTTCACCGATCTCCATTGGACCAAAAATTACGTGGTGTAAAATTGCACTTTATTTCTGCGTTTAAGGTGTCAAATTTGGATCTGTGTCCAAGTGACATTCTCCTTAACAATGAAAAACGTGACCGCCTTTGATATCAAATCGTGGAGCTTCCTTCATTTATTTATTCGGTGAGTTGGCTCCGCTCATTTGGTATTAAAATGCTTTTTAAATTTGTAATCTCGTCAAATTGCTTCTCAGGCCAAACTCATTCTCTCATCTGGGCGCCCAAGGGCCACCCCTCACTAGCAGCGCAATGCTGGGCATTGAGCATCCCGTGAGGGCGGACCTTGGGCGCCCAGATGAGCGAATGAGTGTGGCCTGAGGAGCAGTTTGACTGGATTACGAATTTAAAAAGCATTTTAATACTGTAAAGATATAAATGCATTTTAATACTGCAAATAGAACTTGAAAGAAATCATTTTTTGAAATTTATACCAATTTGTAGGTTGATTCTCTTCAATTCCGATTGCAAGTGTCATGCTAGGACCTGTATATGAGTATCGTGTAAAAGTCCCTTTAGACAAGAATCTGTCCAGTAAATTTGTGCTCTAGTAAATTCGTGCTTAAGAAGAGTGTTTCCCATTGAAGTTGATACGAGGCCGTGTACTATGCCACAGCAGAAGTTACGAATTAATTATTGAAACATCCACATACTTTTTCTAAATTCCAATTCAATTTTAATCTTGACAAACGTTTGTTACGCTCTCTTGCTTTAAATTTCGTCGAAACATCTCTCATATTATCTCTCATATTGGATGGAAGACTGTTCTAACTTGGTGATAGTCGTTTGAAGGGTCGGTCTTATTGTATCTTTTGCTCTTTGGATTCCAAAACCAATAAAAAAAATTGATTTTGTTTTTTTAAACATAATCTTTGATACTTTCATGTGCATAATAAAAAACAAGTTATAATGATTTTATAACATTGTTTTTATATATGAAAGTAGAAAAAATGTGATTTAAAATTGTTTCCTATTTATTATATTATATGTGTTTTTAATATATATGAAATGAGTATAACACTTTTGGCAATATTGTAAAATGATATACTTTTGATTCAATGTAAGTATCAAATTATAGTTTCTTTTTTCGAAAATTTATTCAATTTTATACCTATTCAATATATTCATATAAATTAATAGACAAAGATGAAAGATATAAACTAGAGGGACTAAGAAGCATGTAATATATATAATATGGCAAAGTGATGGATGATGATATATATTATAATAAGATCATGTAGTAGATATATGGCAAAGTACTGGAGGATGATACATAAATGTATGGCAAAGTAATTATAGTTTCTTTTTTCGAAAATTTATTCAATTTTATACCTATTCAATATATTCATATAAATTAATAGACAAAGATGAAAGATATAAACTAGAGGGACTAAGAAGCATGTAATATATATAATATGGCAAAGTGATGGATGATGATATATATTATAATAAGATCATGTAGTAGATATATGGCAAAGTACTGGAGGATGATACATAAATGTATGGCAAAGTAATGGAGGATGATACATAAATGATTAGGTCAACTACATTGAATTTTTAAAATACTTTAAATTTATCTAATGGTTACTTGAAATTTTTACACTCCACTAAAGCACAATGAAAATTTATTTCTAGTTTTTTCTTTTTCTTTCTAAAAGAAATAATGTGTAACTACATTTTAAAAAATTATCAAATATATGTATATATTGATAACTATCCTCATTTTAAAGATTTAGGTTATTGTCATCATTCCAAAGATAGAAAGATTTAGGTTATTAATGTTTAATAATGATTTTGATTTTTTATAAAAAGTGTAAAAGGTTCTAATGTAGACATAAATCTTAGTAAAAATAATATTTATTTTACATAGGTATCTCTTTAGCTCAATGTTATGATATTTTCACAAACATGTATACCTCATTTCCACAATCTTGTACATAGGTTTTCAATAGTTTAAGAATTTTGTTATATATCTTATAATAAAATCAATAAAGTTATATTCGAAGAAACAATTGATAAGAGTGGCGGACAGGCATATAGTGGCAATTAAGATAACCCTCATTGTGAAGTTTGAAGTGTTCTATCTTTCTAGATATATTTTTAAGAATGGTGCAAAGGCATATTTTATATTGCCAATTAAGATAACCCTCCTTGTGAAGTTTTTGGTGTTCAACCTTTCTACATAGATATATAGATATATTCCATGTCTAAATTTTTAAGCCACAATCTAGGCTTTGTGTCTTTCTACCAATTATTTGTTTTCTTTAATGTGAATGTGATTATAGTCACTCGCTATAATCGTATATTTTTCTTTTTAATATTGATAAAATACAAATATTTGGCCTCCTATGGAGTCTTAACACTTAGACATCTGTGTTCCAATTGATTAAATATCTTTCCCCTGTTTATAATGTATCATTTTCATAAAAATCAATGGTATAGGGAAGAGATGTTTGATCTCATTTTTTCATAGAATGAAGGAAGAAATATAAAATGGAAATATAAAAAAAAAAGATATTGCAAAGAACATAGTAATATAAAAAAACCCAAATTTTATTAATGGATGAAATAGAAAAAGACTGTAAACCACAAAGTAATACAAAAATCTTTGAAGATAGATGTATGTGTCAGCTATGCTCATTCCAATAAATATTACAACAGACTAAAAGTGCATAATAACTTAAAGTGTTGATTAGTTTCATGTCTTGAAGAAAATGTTAAATTTGACAATTTTTTGATAATATATATTAGTAATGTTTTGACTTTCGGACTTTATTTTAAAAATAAAATTTCTATATATAATATTTTTAATATGTTTTTTACAAATATATGGTATATTTTTTCTTGAATTTATGTGAATTGTCACTTTCGGAAAATAATATGAAATAGTATCGTTTTTATACAAAAAATCTCTAAAAATTCATTGAAAATGGTTTTAAATGTCTTTATTTTCTGGTTTTTTTTACAATTTTGTCAATAAAAATGTCTTATTTTATAATACAAATTGAAAAATGTATATGTTTTTTATTATAAATTGCTTATAAATGTATGTTATTTTGTTAAATTTCTAAAAACACACTTGAAAATAGAAATTAAATATATTTTACGACAAAGATAATTCAAAGGACCAAAAAAATGCCTCAAAATGAAAATGTATCATACTGGTATCAACCCTTTTTGAAACGAGGTAAAAATAGCTATTAAAATTAAGAGAGAGAAAAACGAGAACTGTGTCGAGTTCTCGTTTCATAGTATAAGTGGTTTTTTGCAGATCCTTTTAAAGTTTCGATTCGAGCAACAACATCCGACTACCCTTTGGTGTGACAATCAAAGTTCCATCAAGCTCACCAAATATCTAGTTCAACATCAACACATCAAACACATGGAGCTACATATACACTTCATCAGAAATCTTTTTATAAACTTTGATCTATGTTAGGATTCCAGAATTGGTCATTAAGGGGGGATATGCTCTAATGCCTCCTTCCTTCTCCAATAGTGTCACTTTTGTAAATCCTTCATTCCTATCCCAAATTACTCTTACTGGGGGATGTTAGGATATTTAGACACTTAGTTAGTATTAACTTGTTATCATATATCTTTAGGAAAATTGAGTTTCTTTAGTATGTATCAGTATGCATTTGTACATATGTAATCCGACAGTCACGGATGTTCTAGACATAGAGTGATCCGACGGTTCATCCTCTTCTCAATATTAATGTCCACTGATCCATGGATTAGCATCTAATTGGTCAATTATCTCTATTTAAAGAGCATGGAGGGTCATTGGCTTAATGATCAATTGTGAGAAGCTCACTATATCAATCTTTTTATTTTGCATTATATTATTGTCTCAAGTAACTATTTGGTTGGGACTATTGACTGTTTCCCTTTTCGAGGGTTTCAACGACCATGTAAAACCATGGGTGCGTTTATATGTGATATATTTGTGTGAGCGGTTGCTCAAGGTGTTAGATATTTTGGAAATATCATGTGTTAGTCAAACAATTAAGATGTACTTATGCTCTTTGTAAGAGTTTGGGTTGATCTTGCCAATTATATCTAATCCCTATTGCTTGAAAGGATCTTCAATGTTAATAGGTTGCAAAGGAATAACATGCCTCGTTTCCCTCCCAGCACTCTAGTTTTGACAAATTTAACATCATCTTACATAAGCATGTGCATATTTGAATAGAGTAGGCAAATAAAAACATGCTTTTAGGATCTAATGAGTCATAGTTTCGCTTGCAAAATGGCCCCCAATAGGTCCATCATGTAACTATGATAATACTTGATTGACATCGGCCTTTTTTAGGAACCTCAACAATACTCCATCTTATGAGTCATAGTTTCACCTGCAAAATGGCCCCCAATAGGTCCAACATGTACCTTTTATAATACTTGATCGGCATCAACCTTTTCGAGGCACCTCAACTATACTCCCATAATTTATTGTAAACAAGTTGATGCCATTCACTAACTAATATTGGGTGGATTTGAGTCTCATGGGTCTTCTTTTCTTGATGTTCATGCATTTAGGGATAGTGACATGTTGAATATATTATCATAAATCATTATACCAAGAACTGAGGTTGGCGGAACATAATGGACTTCTTGGGCATAGAGTAGGATCTCATTTTCCCATCCTTCCTCAATTTCCTCTATGGGTTCCAGGGTTTCAGTACCAATTTGCATAGACTTTTCCCTTTGATTATTTTGGTTGGGTTAAATTGAAGGTCATACTCTTGCATTGCAATAACCCAGTTTCCTCCTCCCTCACCCAATTCCTTTTTCACGTAAAGAAACCTTATAGCTGGTTGTGGTACGATCACCTTGGTGTGGTTCTTCAAAATGTAGGGTATGAATTGTTTCACTGCTTTGAACATGGAAAATGCATGTTTATCTACTGCAGGATAATCGAGCTCAACTCCTTGTAATCTAGTGCTCATAAAATATATAAGAAATCCATCCCTATGTTCTCCCTTCTGGGTGAGAACAATTGCAAGGGAATAATCATGTGCAAAAGTGCACAATAATAAATATTTTCTCAAACCAGGATGGTGAAATGATGGAGCAACAAATATGGCCATTTTGATTTTTTTTAAAGATTCCTTTTATGTGGCAATCCATTTGAAATTTGCATAATTTCTAATCATCTTATGGATAGGTTTGATGATTGCTGCGAAGTCTGCAATGAATCTTCTAACGAAGTTGATTTCCCTTAAAAATGACTGCATTGATTTCTTACAATTAGGTAGAGGGATCTACATGATTGCTTGTTCATTTAGAATCCACATAGACCCCTCTTTAGAAACTACACATCCTAGTAATTTCCCTTCAAAAATAAAGAAGACACTTTTCTTGCGATTAAGAGAGATGTCATACTTTCTGTATCTTTTGAATATATGTTCTAGGTGATGGATATGCTATGACCTATTCTTGGAGTATACTTTGACATCGTCGACGTACACAACTACGCTTCAGCCAATCAGTCCTCTAAATGTTGTGTCCATGGCTCATTGAATCTTAGCTCTTGCATTAATAAATCCAAATGGAATCCTTCAGTAGGGATGTGTGCCCCACTTCATTCAAAAAGTGTCATTCAAAAAGTGGCCTTTAAGTGATCATTTTCTATCACTATTACTTGATTATAACCAAAAACCCCGTCTAGTAAGGAAAACATTTATGAACGGGAGACGAGCTCTAAAATATGTGTCATTGATGGAACATGGTAATTGTACTTGTCATAGGCTCTATTTAAGTTTTGAAAATCTACACATAGTCTAATTCTCCCCGTTTTCTTTCTTTTCATGACTAAATTAGTAACCCAATGGTAATGTCAAACTTTGAATATGATATTGGAATCTAATAATTTCTTCTGGATCAAAGGTTCGGAAGTTGGGTGTACCTTATTGATATTTTGTTCAAAAGTTTTGACATTTGCTTTTAATGAAATTACACATTAGATAATCTTCTTATCGTACATATTTAGATCGTCATATGTCTAAGCAAAAACATCTTTATTTCGTTTGAACAATTGAATACAAATTTGCTTTGCTTCCTCTTAACAACATGTTCCCAAATTTATGTTTTTGGGATCCTCCTTAGTGCCTAGGTTAACCAATTCAAATTGCATAGAGGAACTATTTGTCTCTATATTTACTAGTTTTTAAAATGTGGTATGGTGATCAAACAATTTCTCTAAGATAAGAACCCCTCTTGGAGTAAGATTACCTTTAGATTGTTGGATGCTTTCCACATATTATTGAGGGCCTTTTCATGTTCTTTGTCATCAATTTCTACATCCTTGAACATGTATTCATTAGTGAGTGAATTAACGATCTTCTTATCATCATTGAATACCCTCTAGTTCGTTATATTTTCCGGGACATAGGTTTGAAAATAAGTTCAATAGGAAAAACATCACTTAAAGGCATGAAAAAAGTAGTTGTAACTAAATTATCAGCTACAACATTCATAAAGCAAGGGATAGAGTCAATATTGAAAGCATCAAAGTTATAAATTAGATTCCATAACTCAATTTGGTACCCTTTTAAGTGTGGAGATATACAATGTATAGTATTTCTCACCTTTCTAACAACAATCTCCAAATCACCAAACAACTTCAAATATTTTACTTTTAAACTGATAGCCTTTTTTAGGCCTTGGACCAAGGCCTCATGCTCAGTGGTGCTATTGGTGCATTGAAATTCCAATCTACATTAAAGGAGAGTCTTACATTTGTATGGATCTATGAGGATGCAACCTACTCCCGCTCCTTGATGTGCCTTGGAACCATCAAAATACAAGGCCCAAAAGTCAGTGTTTACACTACTGTTAGAAGAAAAATAACTACTTATTGCTACTATAGTGCATTTTTCCTCCTCAATCCATATAAAATGAAGGATTTCATAATGTATTTTTGTTCTTATAGGTGACTCTTCAGCCTCATAACAACTGAAGTTTGTCTGTAAAAAATAATTCTTGAGAACTCAATGTGCAAAGTTAATCGATTCATTTTGTCCTTGTAATGTCCCCATTGTGACTCCCCTTTGCATTAAATCGTAAATGATGTAAATATTGTTATTTAATCATGGTGAGGAGCTCAAGGCCAAGGCCCCACCATTGATTTAGCGTTTTATGTATCGGCAATTAAAAAAAATAGATGCCTATGGTTCTTGTGCTAGATAGGCACAATGTAAATTAAGACATCATGTAAATACAAATTTTAATGAAAAACCCACAACTGGCTATACAATGCAACAAAGAGATGGGGGCATGATTCTACAAGGAATAGGGAGGGAAATTATTCAAATCCTTGAGCCATTGGTGTTAATCCATGTGTCAATGAGAAAACCCATAAACCCTCAACTACCCATTTTGGGGTTAGGGACCCAATCATTTAATTCTTCCAGAAATTGGTTGAGGTAGTTAATGCCTTGGGAATGAAGAGGTATGGCATCCAATTTCATGTATGGGAAAGCCATCAACCTGGGAAATCGTATTTTGTCTCCTTGGGCAAGAAAACACCCATGAAATGGTGCCCAAATCCATTCTAAACCCATAGTCTTTCCTCTCTCACGCAGTCTGAACTACTGGGTCTTTCCCCATCATGTTTTTCATCATTTGCTTGCATTTTTCCATGGCTGGAAGCTCGCTTTTGTGTTACACAGTGGCTGGGAGAGGAGGACCACGATTTGGGACTGTTATGGAGGTTGTTTTTGCCCTAGAATGTCCATGGATGTTTTTCTGAAAACGGATTTGGCTTCCCAAGGTTGTTCCCCATCTTCCAGTTTCGTTTTTGGGTTTCCCATGTTTTTCTGAAGCTAATGAAAACCCCATCTTTGGGCATCTCAATGTAAAGACGTTTCTTCATGCCCAACACTTATACTTCTGCTGTTATGTGCATCCCTGTTTTGGTTTGAACCTGTGAGCAAAATATTTGGAGTGGTAGTGGATAGAATTGACTTGATAAACCTAATGGGGAGAATAACCTCTCAAGAAGATCAAGAGGGTTGGCTACTCTTCTATGCACACCTGGGACACTTTAGAATTGGAAGGTATGTCCTGAGAGACTATGAATTGCTGAAGGGAATACTTCCTTGAGTGGGGTGTGTAGGAATTGTGGGTGCCGAGCTAAATAGATCTTGTAGAGGTATCCATAGCTCTGTGGTTGAGCTCACTAGCTTAGCAATTCTTC
This sequence comes from Larix kaempferi, assembly GCA_027924585.1. Taxonomy (NCBI): domain Eukaryota; kingdom Viridiplantae; phylum Streptophyta; class Pinopsida; order Pinales; family Pinaceae; genus Larix; species Larix kaempferi. The sequence goes on along the minus strand of BSBM01001396.1, from coordinate 2,956,062 downwards.
CTTTCCATTTCCTAGCAACCTGATAAACCCAATTGTAGATTGGCTTGGCTCATCTTGGTGTATGCGTGGCTATGTGTGAGTCTGTTGATCCCTAGTTCCTTGTAGAAATCATGCTCAGCTTGGGGGTGGCAGTTATATCAAGAGGTTGATGATCCCAACTGGCCTATGGTTGGGTGGAACGTTGCAGTTGCATAGCCAGTTGCTTGGGACTACTTTGTTAAGATAAGTATTCTCTTTTATAAATTCTGCAATGTCTTTATTTATGGCTGTCACAGAAATGTTGAATGTATGTTAGATATTAAACATGATTTTTAATTCCACTGTGTTTCTATAACATGCACATGTATATGTCTTTTTATCAATGAGTTTTTACTTAATAGACATGGGGTTAGCCGAATTTAGTGTCACGTCCTCTCTATCATGCTGGAATGATGAGAGGGGACATTACAGTCCTTCCAGTTCTATCATTGTATGTCTCACGTGTGATCTTATGTCGACTCAAATTTGATTCTCTTTCCCTTTGTATGGTAGCCACAAGTGTGACCAATTAGTGGTGAAATACCCTTGTAGTTTTTGTGACCAATCCCTACTCAGAAGTAAGCTATATGCTTTTGGAATGTCCATAACAATGATGTCAATATTTTGGTAAAACCTAGGATCTGAATATGATTTGATCATTGCATATTTAAGTTCACATATAACTTTGACACTTGATTGGTCTAATTGGATTATTCAAGAAGTACATTTAGTTGGTACGACATTTATCTTCTAGCAAACAAAATAGGACATTATGTTGAAAGAGGCTCTAGAGTTCACTAAACAATTATGTACATTGTCATTGAAAATTTCAAATTTCAAGAGGAATAGAGGAGTTTTAGACTTGGAGTGAATCTCTATGTTGGTTGCATTCACTCCGCATTATGTTCTTCTTGGGGAGAATTTGATTTTTCCTTATTGGTTTCTATTTTTTGCTATTGATGAGAGATTTTCTTAGAAGGATTAAGTAACGGATCCCTTTGTTGCAGAATGTTGCATAATTCAAATAGGCCCAGACATTTTTGTTAGTCCTTTTCATGTCCCCAACAAAGTTATATTCCATGTTTTGTAGAAGAGTTTTGATTTCTATGACCTTGGGTGGTTGAGAAGAGCTCAAGGAAGCTTTATCATTGTCAGAATATAGAGAATATGCATAAACATACAACAATATGTTTGCTAATATGAAAATTAAGAATCTACTTGTCTAGTCTTTTATTTATACAAGCAACAAATAACCATGTAAGAGAAAAGAGAAAATAATGATACACTAGATATATGTGGTAAAATACTAAATGGGGAAACATACATAGGAAGGCATTGTCTTCTTATTCTTCAAAAATATCTAATCTTTTTTTCTAACTGAAACCAGTAATTTTGTTTATAAGCAGTTGAAAAAATCAACTTCAAAAGATACACTGTAGTAGTTCAAAACATGTCTAACAGAGTTTCCAACATAACTGTCAACACCATATACAATCATCCAAATTATGAAGACTATTTCAAAATGACTAGCTATTACTATACTGCTATATATTTTGACAAACTATCCTAACAATTTTTGACAAAAATTAAACATGAAAAATAAGGATTAAGAAGTACTATTTCTGCTTTCCATAGCTTGGTCGTTTGGTTCTTCATCTGCACTACCATTTTCACTGGAAGTATTAAAATATTCATCTGGATCTTCTTCAACCCAATGGCTTGAGCTCAAGATATTAACATCAACACAGGTGGTTGGAAAACTGACTGACCATTATTACTCTCACTCTCTGAATTGTCTGCAACTTTGAAATTCTTTCGAGTTATTAAATCTTCATTCTTTGCCAATTTGTTTGAAATTTCTTGAACTTGAGCATCACAAGCATGTTCTATCCCTTCAACTTCGTTCAAGTGGACATCAAAACAAGACACGATTACAAAAATTTGATGAGAAACTTGTTCTACTTCATCCAAGCGAGTATTCAAAATAGTCACATGATCAATAATTTGGTGAACCGCTGCTATCAAAACTTCCATTTGTGATTTCATCCATCTCATTTGTTTGCTTATGTATTGAATATCAGTTTGGGCGCCACAAATTATATCAGAGATTTATTCAATTTTTTTTATCCATAGTTGCTCCAGACTTTTCTTCACCACAATCCTACACCCACCTTAAAAGATCTGTGATCCAAAGTACCCAATTAATGTGCAGGATGGAATCTACATCTTACCTGATACAAATTACCAAAGGAGATTCCTCTATATTCTCTACACTGTCTACACCGAAGGAAAATCTCCCAAGGCGTAAAGAAGAATTACTGCTTCATAAAACGTCCCTGAATCCCAAGCTTTCCAGACTAGGGAAAGGGCATAATCCAAACACCGTCAATAAAAAATCGCCTGTAAACGAAAATTGTATCCTGTACTGCTTAAAATTGAAATTCTCTCTCCTAGTGCATAGGAGTATGCATCAAAACCCATAAAGTACCTCACCACCATTCCATAATCACTATTCATTCCAAACCACCTCCCTCCAACACTGTTCCCAGATTGATGATGTTGATACTGGCTATTCCTTATAAATTAGAAGGCACATCTTGGCTGAACATACCTCCATACACCCCTATGTTAATCCCAAATGTGCAATTCCAGAGAACTCGTGAAGCTTCATTTACCAAGAAATCTTGAAGCTTCCACATGGTCAGATGAAGTACCGAGTGTATTAAGCCTACCTGCCATTGATTCTAGTAATAAATGCTTGACAGGACTTGATTCTTAATGTATAAACATATTATAGTTTGTATATAAAACATTAGAGGAGCTAATGAGATAGTAGTTGATCCCCGTTTTCTTTTAAAACTCCGTGAGGTAAGTGCGATGTTTCATTTTCTAATCTATCTGCTATAGAATTATGCTCTCTTTGAACATGATAGAACTGTGTAGAGAGTCTCCTATCACTACTAGTGGTCGAATGCCGAGATAAATATCCAATCTTACTATACATTGCAACATCACATATGCATCACATCACACTCCATCTTCACATCATGTCACAATGATGTTTCACCAACATACCTTGAAAGGGTCTCCTCACCTTTATTATATAGCTAGAGGTATGGAAGATTTACATCCCATAACACGTGGGATAAATAGATTTTTACCTACATTATATAAAGAATGGTTATAAGAGAATTCATTATATGATGCATGTGGGGTAACTCTATTTTACAATATTAGAGTTATTTATGCGTATTATGATATTTCACCAACAATACCACACAAGTCCTCATTACATATTCCAACACTCCCTCTTAATGATGATTGGGAGAAAGAATACAAATGGAGGAAGATGACATTACATTAACATACCCCTTGATGAAAAATTCCAAAATTCCCCATAAGTTGAGATGAACACACTTGGCCTCATGCATTTGATGATGATAACAACCACTTCTCACTAAATCATGAAATTGCACCCATACCAAGATGTATGATGAACTTTTACAGAACACCACAATAGTGTGCATAAACCTCAGATGGCTAGTACAATATAAAATTTGTATAGAAGACAGTCATCACTACCGTAACCCAACTGATATCTGAAAGAGCTTTGCAATAGACCTCATCACGAGTACAACAACCCCAAATCTATACATAAAAATGTTTCTAGAAGAGAGTCTTCATAACCAAAAACTCTACTACATAGTACATTGCAAATACAAGACCCCAATGGTTTACCCATTGAAAGATGTGCCAAGAAGTCATTCTTCACAACCAAGCTGAAAGATGCATGCCTCTTGTCCCAATTGTTTGTTTGCATCTGAAGGACAATTTGAAAGAAAAATCATTTCTATAAGGTAAATGCAAGACACATCCAGCCCTGCATGGAGCTGGGTTACCTTGGTTGGCACAATCAAAATAATCCAAGCATATGAATTATCTACCTCCTGTGGTTTGCAAATTATGGGGTTCTTCTAAACAGGAGGCTGTTTTAATTCTCGATAGATATATCTGATGCTATGGAATACTTCCAGCAGAGAGAAATATTTTCCCTGAAACAAGATTACATTTCAGGTGATCCACTACATCCAAACAACATCACATGGGAGGTCTTTTTGGTTCACAACAACAGGATCATTCGTACAGTTTTTTGAGCATTCAACCAAAGAATTATGATTCTACTTCCAAGCTTCTCTAGATAAACATAATACCTCCTTCCAAACTTCTTTTGCAAAGGGACTGTCCAAAAGTATATGTTGGATGGTCTCCTCATATTTTTGGTATAAATAAGAGAATCTTGGTCCATTCTAGGTTCTCTTTTAAAAATGATCTCTGGTTAAAAAATTCTTTGTCAAAGCTAACCAAAAGGAAATCCTAGATTTGATTGGAGTCTTTAACTTCTTTTGACCACCAACATTCAGTTGGGGCCTGATCAAGAAACATAGCTTTGTATCCCATACTGAGAGTACACATGGTTGGGTTCCAAGACTATACCCCCGAGTCACTTCTTCTCTAAGTTGAATGCAATTTTTCACTAACTTTTCTATCAATGAGTTTCATTGGATGGCCTCCTCTGCCTCCAAGCATAAATCCTTAGCTGGCTTCCTACTACATTGCCACAAAATACCTCTGCCCAAATCTGTAGCATTGGCAATAAAGGTAACATCCTATTGACGTAGCTTCTTTCTGATGCCTTCAGAAAGAACACTTGTTGATGATGACTTGTTTATTGGTACCTTCTTACTGAGCCCTTCTTCAGAAGCTTGACATACCTTCAGATCGTCAAAATCATCAACAGAAGTTATCATTAATGTGCTTGATGTTGATGTATATGTAACTTCGGAATGTATTTCATATATATATTTATTGTACCCTTATAAGAGATATGTTATTCCTCTATAAGGAAGTGTCGTCATTTGTATTGACAAGTGTCGCAAGTGGGTTAACTTGCCGATGGGTTATTAGAATACCTGATGTGGGTGTCGGCCCAAAATATATGTAACTAGGGTTATTAGGATGAGTTAGACAAGTCGGCCCGATAAGTAATTAGGCAGGTCAGGACAAGTACAAATAGAGAGTCGGGATTCTCCATTTTGATCATCTCATATCTCACTCTTCTCTCACTCAGAAAGTGGCGTACATTGGAGGAGGAGGATCAGTTGCATAGTAGGAGACTATCTATTGTACTTTGGTTGAGCCATTGCTCTATCTATCTCTGAGGAAGTTGTGGGGTTTTTCACCTTAGGGTTTTCCCCATGGAAACTCTGTGTGTCTATTGTCTCATGCTTTTGATTCTTGTGATGATTGGCATGCTTGATATGATTGGTATGCATTGATATACTGTACAAGTTATTCTCTCAGTAAAGATCCTATAGCATATTGAATTAATGCTTAAAATCTAACATGGTATCAGAGCTAACCTGAGAAGAAGACACTGTGCAGTTGCGGAAGCTAGGGCTTCTTGTTTTTGGGTTTCTCTCCACAGATTTTGGAAAAGCAATATGATGGATTGACTCTCCTCAGCAAGGTGAATCTATCTATTCAATCAGAATTCAATTCTAAGCACTTTCAGTTTTGGCCCTAAAAATTAGGGTTTCCTCAAAAATAGGAATTTCTGAAATCTAAAGACACAGCTGGAAGCTCATTGGAAAATCAGAAGCTTAGAGCTTTGAATCAAGATTTTTGGTTGGGTATATCTCCGGGTAGATCTTCGGGAAACTCAAACCCTAATCCAGCACCAGATCCAGGCTTCAGCAAACAAGTGGTAAGAACTAAATCTTTTCTATTTCCATTTGAAGTACTCTTTAAAGATGTCTCACCACACCAAGCTTGAGGATAAGCTTGAAGGAGCTGATAACTTCTGAGCATGGAAGTATAGGATTGGGTTAATCCTTGAAGAAAATGAGTTGGATACTTATATAAGTGAAGAGGTCCCTGTCCCAGAGGGAGAAGAGGCTAAGGCTCTTCACAAGAGGAATTTGGTTAAGGCAAAGAGGATCATTGTTGATTCTATTAAAGATCATCTCATTCCCCATGTGTCTTCCCTAAATACACCAAAAGAGATGTTTGATTCACCAAATTATTTGAAGGCAAGAACATAAATCGGAAGATGACCCTGAGGAATCAATTGAAGAATATCAAGATCCAGAATGCAGAGACTATGCAGTCATATTTCTCAAGGGCCTCCCAGATAAAAGAACAACTTGAAGCTGTGGGTGAAGATGTAGAAAGTGGAGAAGTGGTGATGACCACTCTTAATGGCCTCCCTAGGTCATGGGATTCCTTCATCCAAGGAATTTGTGCTAGAAAGAAACTTATCTCTTTTAGTAGACTGTGGGAAGAACGCTCATAGGAAGAAGCTCGAATTGTAACCAGAGAAGAGAAGATGGAGAGTGAAGACCAAGCACTCACAGCTCACTCCAAAAGGCACAGTGACAAGAAAGCTCACCATCATGGCAAGAAAGGAAAATATCAAAATCAAAGAAGTAGTCCCAGACATCGAAGGGACATGACCCATGTCCGTTGCTATACATGTGATGATAAGGGACACTATGCCAGAGATTGTCCTAAGAATAAGAAAGAGGGTCCTCACAAGAAGAAGAACTTCAAAAGAAGACATCATGCTCATGCTGTAGAGGATGATGAACCTCCCAGGAAGAGGGCTAGAGAAGATAGTGAAGATTCTTCAAGTGATGAAGAATACGTTTTGATTTCTTCTCTCACTGGAACCATTACTCATGGAAGTAATGATTGGCTCATAGATAGTGGGGCTTCTAAACATATGATAGGATTCAAAGAATCCTTTGTGAATCTATCTAAACATGATTCACCCCACAACGTGAAGCTTGGAGATGACTACCAGTATCCCATAAAAGGGAGTGGTGAAGCCTCCTATAAACTAGACTCTGGAAAGTCCATGAAGATGAAAGATGTACTCTTTGTTCCAGGACTCAAGAAGAATCTACTCTCAATCTCTGCATTCGATGCAAAAGGCATGAGGGTTGAATTTATAGATGGCCAAGTTCTAATGTGGCCTAAGGGTAAGACTATAGATGATGCAGTTCTGATTGGAGAGCAAGAGGGAGGATTGTACAAATTGAAGGGCCATCCAGAACAAGCCATGGTCCATGATTCAGTAGAGCCAAGTGAACTTTGGCATAGAAGACTTGCACATATGCACTACAGAGCATTACCAATTGCAAGCAAAGCGGTAGAAGGTCTTCCTGAAATCCATACAAAGCATGAAGGCATTTGCAAAGGTTGTGCAAAGGGAAAGAATACAAAGAAGACATTTCCAAACAGTGAAAGCAAGGCAAAAGGTATCTTGGAGATTATCCACTCTGATGTATGCGGTCCCATGTCATCCAGTTCTCTGAGTGGGTATGTATACTATGTCTCCTTTATTGATGATTTCTCTAGGAAGACTTGGATCTACTTCTTGAAGAACAAAGATGAAGTGTTTAACAATTTCAAGGAATTTAAAGCCTTGATAGAAAACCAAAGTGACTTGAAGATCAAGATGTTCAGATCTGACAATGGCGGAGAATTTACTTCAGGAGACTTCAAGAAGTTATACAGTGATTCAGGGATTAAGAGGGATTTGACTACTCCTTACAATCCACAGCAGAATGGGGTTGCCGAAAGGAAGAATAGAACAATCATGGAAGCAGCAAGGGCAATGCTTCATGACCAAGACTTACCTATGCACTTATGGGCTGAAGCAGCAAGGACAGCTGTATATGTGCAGAACAGAACACCCCATAAGATACTTGACAACAAAACACCAGAAGAAGTGCTTACTGGTAAGAAACCAGAAGTGAGCCATCTCAAAATATTTGGTTGTTCAGTATACACTCACATCCCAAAAGAGAAAAGGTCAAAGTTGGATCCTTCAGGAAACAAGGGTATATTTGTGGGTTATAGTGAAAGTTCAAAGGATTACAGAATCTACTTCCCTGGATTCAAGAAGATTGACATCAATAGAGATGTAACATTTGATGAAAGTTCAGCTTACCACAAATCAAGAAAGACACCTGTTGAAGACAATGAAGAACCCAGAATATCCAGAACTCAAGACACCACAATGAATGAAGCAGTTCCTGAAGAAGATCGAGAAATGGAAGATCCACAAGAACCTGTGGATCCACCTCGTGAGAAGAATCCTCACAAGAGGAAACCAACATGGGCTAGAGAGCTCATCCAAGATGTAGAGAGATTTGGAATTCCAGAAGAAGAACACGGAGAAAGGAAAAGGACAAGGTCACATACTAGTTATGTTGCTTTACTCTGTGACATCATGGATAAAGAACCTTCCAGTTATGAAGAAGCTGCAGAAAAGAAAGAATGGAAGGATGCTATGATCGAAGAATACCAATCTATTATGAAGAATGATGTTTGGGATGTGGTCCCAAGACCAGATAGGAAGTCTATGGTAACTTCCAAATGGATCTATAAAGTCAAGCATGATGTAGATGGCAGCATCGAGAAATACAAAGCTAGGTTTGTAGCTTGTGGCTTCTCCCAGAAATAAGGAACTGATTATGAAGAGACTTTCGCTCCTGTGGCCAGATACACTTCCATTAGATCAATACTTGCTCTGGCTGCAGTGATGAAATGGAAGGTACACCAGATGGATGTCAAGACAACCTTCTTAAATGGTGTAGTTGAAGAGGAAGTGTATGTGGAGCAGCCACTCGGGTTTGAGACACATGATAGAGGAACACATGTGTGCAAACTAAAGAAAGCCCTGTATGGTTTGAAACAGGCACCCAGGACCTGGTATGGCAGGATAGATGGCTTCCTATCCAGTTTGGGATTTACTAAGAGTAAAGCGGATTCCAACCTTTACTACAAGGTTGAGGAGGGCAATCCAATGATATTGCTATTTTATGTGGATTACCTATTTCTGACAGGTGAGGATAGACTGATTGCCGACACAAAGAGGAAGCTAGCTGTCGAGTTCGAAATGAAGGACTTGGGTATGATGCACTACTTTCTTGGTATGGAGGTATGGCAGAGTGCAGATGGAATCTTCCTTGGACAAGGGAAGTATGTAGTAAAGATCCTGAAGAGTTTTGGGATGATAGACTGCAAGGCCATGGCCATGTTGATGTATATGTAACTTCGGAATGTATTTCATATATATTTATTGTACCCTTATTAGAGATGTGTTATTCCTCTATAAGGAAGTGTCGTCATGTGGATTGACAAGTGTCGCAAGTGTGTGTACTTGCCGATGGGTTATTAGACCACCATGTGTGGGGTCGGCCCTTAAATATATATTATATTGTGGATGTATCTAGATAGACAAGTCGGCCCCATAGTGTAACTGGGCAAACAAGTTAAGTATAAATAGAGATCGGGAGATCTCTATTTGGATCATTCGGAAAGACACACTTCTCTCACTCAGAAAGTGGTGCACTAGTGAGGAGGAGGATCATCTGCTACTAGGAGACTATCTCAGTGTATTTTGGTTGTACTTTGGTTGAGCCATTGCTCTCTCTATCTCTGAGGAAGTTGTGGGGTTTTTCACCTTAGGGTTTTCCCCATGGAAACTCTGTGTCTCTTGTCTCTCATGCTTTTGATTCTTGCGATGCTTGTCATGCTTATTATGATTTTTATGCATTGATATACTGTATATGTTATTATCTTAGTAAAGATCCAAGAGTATTGTGAATTAATGCTCAAAATTTAACATGGTATAAGAGCTAACCTGAGAAGAAGACATTTTGCAGTGACGAAAACTTGAGTTTCTTGTTTATTGGGTTTCTCTCCACATATTTTGGAAAAGCAATATATTAGATTGACTCTACTCATCAAGGAGAATCTATCTGTCCAATCAGAATTCAATTCTGAGCATTTTTCAGATTTGGCCCTAAAACTTAGGGTTTCCACAAAAATAGGAATTTCTGGAATCTGAAGACATGGCTAGAAGCTCTTTGCAAAAATTGAAGTTTAGAGCTTTGGATCGATATTTTTGGCTGGGTAGAGCTCCGGGAAACTCAAACCCTAATTCAAGGCTCTCCCTAGTGAACCCGAGAGGACAAAAAGGAAAATTTGAAGGGTAACGCTTTGCTAATCTCAAATTTTGAATACACCAAGTTGATCAGCTCATCAAGGCACATCTTTCTATCCTTTCAGAAAGTTGAAATTCACATTTTGAATTTTTAGGGTTTTTTCGACAAACCCTAATCTGGGATCAGATCCAGTTTTCAGCAATTCAAATGGTAAGACCTAAATATTTTCTATTTCCATTTGAAGTACTCTTTAAGATGTCTCACCACACCAAGCTTGAGGATAAGCTTGAAGGGGATGATAACTTCCAAGCTTGGAAGTATAGGATTGGGTTAATCCTGGAAGAGAATGAGTTGGACTCATATATAAAAGAAGACATCCCTATCCCAGAGGATGAAGAGGCTAAAGTATTGCATAAGAAGAACTTGGTCAAGGCAAAGAGAATCATTGCTGATTCTATCAAAGACCATCTCATACCCCATGTGTCTTCTCTAAAGACACCCAAGGAGCTGTTTGACTCTTTGACCAAGCTATTTGAAGGGAAGAACATAAATCGGAAGATGACCCTGCGGAACCAATTGAAAGGAGTAAAGTTTCAAAATGGAGAAACCCTTCAATCTTATTTTTCTAGGGTTTCCTAGATTAAGGAACAACTGGAAGTGGTAGATGAAATGGTGGAGAATGGTGAAGTTGTCATGACCACTCTGAATGGCCTACCCAGGTCATGGGATTCCTTTATTCAAGGAATTTGTGCAAGGAAGAAGTTGATCTCCTTTAGCAGATTATGGGAAGAATTTTCTCAAGAAGAAGCTAGACTTGTAGCTCGTGAGGAAAAGATGGGAGGTGAAGATCAAGCTCTCGCAGCTCACACCAAAAGAAGCAAGCCCAAGAAGGAGCACTCTCGCTACAAGAGATCCTAGCAAAATAATAAGAAGGATATAAGATGCTTCACATGCAATGAGAAGGGTCACTTTGCCTCAGATTGTCCCAAGAACAAAAGGGATAATAACAACAACTCCAGCAAGAAGAAGAAGGGCATCAAGAAAAACTTCCATGCTCATGCTGCCGAGGATGATGAACCTCCAAAGAAGAAGGCTAGGGCATAAAGTGATGATAGTGATGATGACTCATCAAGTGAAGAAGAGTATGTTCTAATCTCTGCTCTCACAGGTACTATCTCCCATGGTTGTAATGATTGGTTAATTGACAGTGGGGCTTCCAAACACATGACTGGGTTTAAGGAATATTTTGTAAACCTATCTGAACATGAATCACCCCATAAGGTGAAACTTGGGGATAATTATCAATACCCAATCAAAGGAAGTGGTGAAGCCTCCTATAACCTAGATTCTGGAAAATCTTTGAAGATGAAAGAAGTCCTTTATGTACCTGGGCTAAAGAAGAATCTTCTCTCCATCTCTGCATTGGATGCAAAAGGCATAAGGGTTGCATTTGTAGATGGCCAAGTCCTAATGTGGCCAAAGGGTAAAACAATAGATGATGCAGTAGTGATTGGAGAGCAAGAGGGAGGATTGTATAACTTGAAGGGTCAACCTAAACATGCCATGGTACATGACTCCATGGAGCAAAGTGAACTTTGGCATAGAAGACTTGCTCATATGCATTATAGGGCACTTCCAAGTGCAAGCAAGGTTGTAGAGGGTCTTCCTGAAATTAAGACTAAACATGAAGGTGTTTGCAAAGGATGTGCAAAAGGTAAGAACATTAAGAAGGCTTTCCCAAGCAGTGAAAGCAAGGCAAAAGATACCCTGGAAATTATCCACTCAGATGTATGTGGTCCTATGTCATCCAGTTCTCTGAGTGGGTATGTTTACTATGTCTCATTTATTGATGACTTCTCCAGGAAGACTTGGGTATACTTCTTGAAGAACAAACATGAGGTGTTTGATAAGTTCAAGGAATTCAAAACCTTGATGGAGAATCAAACTGACAAGAAGATCAAAACATTCAGATCCAACAATGGTGGAGAATTCACCTTAGTTGACTTCAAGAAGGTTTGCAGTGATTCAGGGATTAAGAGGGATTTGACTGCTCCTTATAATCCTCAACAGAATGGAGTTGCAGAAAGGAAGAATAGAACAATCATGGAAGCAGCAAGGGAAATCTTGCATGACCAGGATCTACCTATGCATCTATGGGCAGAAGCAGCTAGAACAGCTGTATATGTGCAGAACAGAACACCCCACAAGATATTGGACAACAAGACACTAGAAGAGGTCTTTTCTGGTAAGAAACCTGAAGTCAGCCATCTCAAAATATTTGGTTGTCCAGTATACACTCATGTCCCAAAGGAAAAGAGGACCAAACTAGATCCTTCAGGAAAGAAGGGTATCTTTGTGGGTTACAGTGAAAGCTCAAAGGCTTACAAAATATACCTTCCAGGGTTCAAGAAGATTGATGTCAGTAGGGATGTAACATTTGATGAAAACTCAGCATTCATCAAATCAAGGAAGGCACCTATCAAAGTTTATGAAGAACCTAAGGAAACTAGATTTCAAGACACTACCATGACTGAAGCAGTTCCAGAAGTTGTTCGTGAGTTTGAAGATCCACAAGAACCTGTAGATCCACCCCGTGAGGATAACTCTCACAAGAGGAAACCTGCATGGGCTAGAGAGCTTATTCAAGATGCAGAAAGATTTGGCATTCAAGAAGAAGAACACAGAGCAAAGAAGAGAACCAGATCACATACCAGCTATGTTGCTTTGCTCTGTGACATCATGAATAAAGAACCTTCCAGTTATGAAGAAGCAGCGGAAAAGAAAGAATGGAAGGATGCCATGGTTGAGGAATACCAATCAATAATGAAGAATGATGTTTGGGATGTTGTCCCAAGACCTAAAGAGAAGTCTGTTGTGACTTCCAAATGGATCTACAAAATCAAGCATGTTGCAGATGGCAGTGTAGAGAAATACAAGGCAAGATTTGTAGCTCATGGCTTCTCTCAGAAAGAGGGAATAGATTATGAAGAAACTTTTGCACCTGTAGCCAGGTATACTTCCATCAGAATAGTACTTGACTTGGCTACAGCGATGAAATGGAAAATACACCAGATGGATGTCAAGACTGCTTTCTTGAATGGTGTAGTTGAAGAGGAAGTATATGTGGAGCAGCCACTCGGTTTCGAAATACATGACAAGGAGTCATATGTGTGCAGATTGAAGAAAGCCTTGTATGGCTTGAAACAAGCTCCTAGAACTTGGTATGGTAGGATGGACAGTTTCCTATCTAGTTTGGGCTTTACCAAGAGTAAAGCAGATTCCAACCTTTACTACAAGGTTGAGGAAGGGAATCCTGTGATTCTACTCCTATATGTGGATGACTTATTTGTAACAGGAGATGACAGATTGATTGCAGATACTAAGAGGAAGCTTACTGCTGAGTTTGATATGAAATATTTGGGAATGATGCATTATTTCCTAGGTATGGAGGTGTGGCAAAGTGCAGGTGGGATCTTCCTTGGTCAAGGGAAGTACACAATAGATATCCTGAAGAGATTCGGGATGATGGATTGCAAGGCCATGGCCACACCTATGGCATCGAATCTGAAGCTTCTATGTGATGCTTCATCTGAGCCAGTTGATGTCTCTATTTATCGTCAGATGATTGGGTCCTTGATGTACCTGACGAACACGAGACCAAATATTTTCTTTGTTGTGAACACATTGAGTCAGTTCTTGACAGATCCAAGGAGTGTTCACCTGGTTGCTGTAAAACATGTTCTGAGGTACCTAAAGGGTACAGTGGATTATGGGCTCAAGTATGAGGCAAATCAAAAGTTTAACCTACAGGGTTATGTTGACTCAGATTGGGCTGGCAGTGCTACAGATAGGAAGAGCACATCTGGGTGCTGCTTCAGTATGGGATCAGGTGTGATATCTTGGTTTAGTAGGAAGCAGTCCTGCGTAGCACTGAGTACAGCTGAGGCAGAATATGTTGCATCCTGTTCAGCTAATTGTGAGGCAGTATGGCTATGGAAGCTACTGTCTGAGTTATTTGATCTCCCGTTGGATGCTACTGGTATCTTTTGTGATAATCAGAGTTGTGTGAAGCTATTCGAGAACCCAGTGTTTCATGACAGTTCGAAACACATAGAGATCAAATATCACCATATCAGGGATATGGTGCAAAGAGGAGCTGTGAAGCTCCTGTACATTGCGATGGACGAGCAGATTGCAGATGTGCTGACGAAGCCACTAGCCAGGGCGAAGTTCGAGTACTTCAGGGAGAGGCTTGGTGTTCTTCGGATTGATGACACTTCGAGGAAGAAGTGATGGACACATTTGCAGAAGCCATTCCAAGCATGTTGGAAGGAGGATCCTTCTCATGGTTGTGGATGTAAGCGTTGGATGATGAGCATCAGGATGATGCTCCAGTTACTACTCTGTATATGCATCAGGAGGATGCTGGATATGATTAGTTGGATCATTTATATGTATGTACGCATCATGTTGGATGTTGGATATGATCAGTTGGATCATTTATATGTATATGTATGTACGCATCATGTTGGATGCTAGATATGATCGGTTGGATCATTTGTATGTATTTTGTATATGCATCATGTTGGATGCTTGGACCATGTATCTGTATATGTATCAGGTGGATACATTGTATGATCAGGTAGATCATGTATGTTGATATGTATCATGTATGATCAGGTGGATCATGTATTTGTATTTGTATTAGGTGGATACATTGTATGATCAGGTGGATCATGTATGATGATATGTATCAGGTAGATACTTGGTATGCATCAGGTAGATGCATGATATGATCAGGATGATCGTGGATGATGAGCTTCAGGATGTTGCTCCAGATGAATTGCAGCAGGATGTTGCAATGATGATGATCAGGATGATGTATGGTGAGTATCAGGATGATACTCTATGGCCGTGGATCAGGTTGTGCAGATGAGCATATAATTTGGCCCTGGGAGATTTGCAGATAGTCTTTCGAGGTTTTGCCTATGGCATATAATTTGGCCCTGGGATATCTGGAAAATGCTCTTTCGAGGTTTTGCTCTGGGAGGACATATAATTTGTCCCTGGGATATCTACAGATAGTCTTTCGAGGTTTTTCCTATGGCATATAATCTGGCCCTGCGATATCTGGAAGATGCTCTTTCGAGGTTTTTTCCTATGGCATATAATATGTCCCTGGGAGATCCGATAGGTTGAGCTGTGTGCTCGTAATAAGTCCTGGGATGCTCTTGCGAGGTTTTGCCATGACCACATATAATCTGTCCCTAGGAGATCCGATAGGTAGATTTGTGTGCTCGTAACAGCCTGGGATGCTCTTGTGAGGTTTTGTGGTGACCACATATAATCTGTCCCTGGGAGATCCTATAGGTAGAGCTGTGTGCTCATAACAGCCTGGGATGCTTTTGCGAGGTTTTGTGGTGACCACATATAATCTGTCCCTAGGAGATCCTATAGGTAGAGTTGTGTGCTCGTAACAGCCTGGGATGCTCTTGCGAGGTTTTGTGGTGAGGTCGCATATAATATGGCCCTAGGAGATCCTATAGGTAGAGCCATGTGCTCGTAACAGCCTGGGATGCTCTTTCGAGGTTTTGTGACACACGTAATAAGTCCTAAGGATTCCATAGTATGGCCAGTGATGACGAAGACCTGTAGGTGGTGGGCCTACATCCAATATGAAAAAGGATTGGCTCTGTAGAACTTCCTATGACGAGTAGACTCAGAGATTGGTAGAGATAGCAGTAGCAGTGACGATGATGATGATGATGATCCCGAGAAGAAGACTTGTCTAGCAGATCTGTGTCGAGAAATACCTTCCTAGTTAAGAGGGAGTGTTGATGTATATGTAACTTCGGAATGTATTTCATCTATGTATTTCACATATATTTATTGTACCCTTATTAGAGATGTGTTATTCCTCTATAAGGAAGTATCGTCATGTGGATTGACAAGTGTCGCAAGTGTGTGTACTTGTCGATGGGTTATTAGACCACCATGTGTGGGGTCGGCCCTAAAATATATATTATATTGTGGATGTATCTAGATAGACAAGTCGGCCCCATAGTGTAACTGGGCAAACAGGTTAAGTATAAATAGAGATCGGGAGATCTCTATTTGGATCATTCGGAAAGACACACTTCTCTCACTCAGAAAGTGGCGCACTAGTGAGGAGGAGGATCATCTGCTACTAGGAGACTATCTTAGTGTATTTTGGTTGTACTTTGGTTGAGCCATTTCTCTCTCTATCTCTGAGGAAGTTGTGGGGTTTTTCACCTTAGGGTTTTCCCCACGGAAACTCTATGTATCTTGTCTCTCATGCTTTTGATTCTTTTGATGCTTGTCATGCTTATTGTGATTGTTATGCATTGATATACTGTATATGCTATTCTCTTAGTAAAGATCCAAGAGTATTGTGAATTAATGCTCAAAATTTAACAGGCCACACCTATGGCATCGAACTTGAAGCTTCTGTGTGATGCTTCTTCTGAACCGGTTGATGCTACGATGTATCATCAGATGATTGGGTCCTTGATGTACCTCACGAATACAAGGCCATACATTTGCTTTGTGGTGAACACCTTGAGCCAATACTTAACAGATCTAAGACATGTTCACCTGATAGCTGCAAAGCATGTTCTGAGGTACTTGAAGGGTACAGTGGATTATGGGCTCAAGTATGAGGCGAATCAAAAGTTTAACCTAGAGGGTTATGTTGATTCGGATTGGGCAGGCAGTGCCATTGATCGGAAGAGCACTTCGGGGTGCTGCTTCAGTATGGAATTAGGTGTGATCTCTTGGTCTAGCAGGAAGCAGTCCTGTGTGGCACTGAGTACAGCTGAAGCAAAGTATCTCACAGCTTGTTCAGCTAGTTGTGAGGCAGTATGGCTTAGGAAGCTACTATCTAATTTGTTTGATCTCCAGTTGAGTGCTTCCTGTATATATTGCAACAACCAGAGTTGTGTGAAGTTGTCAGAGAACCCAGTGTTCCGTGACAGGTCAAAGCACATTGAGATCAAGTTCCACTATATCAGGGATATGGTGCAGAGAGGAGCTGTGAAGCTCCTGTATGTTGCGACAGACAAGCAAATAGCCGATGTGTTGACCAAGCCACTTGCTAGAGTGAAGTTTGAATACTTCAGAGGGAGACTTGGTGTACTTCAGATCGAGATGCCTTCCAGAGGGAATTGATGAGTCCGGAGACACAGATGCACACTGGGCCATTCTTGCATGGTGGTAGGTTGGTCCTCCCATGGAAAGATGTAAGGGTCGAGCCATTCTTACATGGTGGTAGGTTGGTCCTCCCATGGTAAGATGTAAGGGCTGAGCCATTCTCACATAGTGGTAGGTTGGTCCTCCTATGGTGAGATGTAAGGGCTGGGCCATTCTCACATGGTAGTAGGTTGGTCCTCCCATGGTGAGATATAAGTGCTGGAGCCATTCTGACATGATGGTAGGTTGATCCTCTCATGGTCATGATATAAGTGTTGAAGCCTTTCCGACATGATAGTAGGTTGGTCCTCTCATGGTCGTTGATGTAAGTGTTGGGCCTTTCCGACATGGTGGTAGGTTGGTCCTCCCATGGTCATTGATGTAAGTGTTGTGCCATTCCGACATGGTGGTAGGTTGGTCCTCCCATGGTCATTGATGTAAGTGCCGTGAGCCTTTCCCAGATGGTAGTAGGTTGGTCCTCCCATGCTGCTGAGTGTAAGTGTTGTGTGTGTGCATTTGGGTTGTGCTCCGTGGACTACATGGTGATCTAAAAACATTGATGTGACAGTTTGGTACACAGGTTTTGCAGAGGCATATAATCAGTCCTAAGATGCTCTTGCAGGTTTTGCCAAGGCAGTGTAATCAATCCTGAGAGATCTTGCAGGTTTTGCAGAGGCAGTTAAATCAGTCCTGAGGTGTACCTACTTGATGGCTTGCTTGCCGAGATGATGATGATGATCAAGTTGATCATGTGATGATATACATCAGTTGGATGTATAGTGAGTATCAGGTACTCTGTGGTTGTGGACAGGTTGTGCAGTGGCATGTAAAAGATACTAGGAGATTCGAGAGGTTGAGCTGTGTGCTCATAAAAAAGCCTGGGATGCTCTTGCAAGGTTTTGCAAACACACGTGATGAGTCCTGAGGATTCCACAGTATGACCAGTGATGATGAAGACCTACAGGTGGTGGGCCTACATCCAGTATGAAAAAGGACTGGCTCTGTAGAACTTCCTATGATGAGTAGATTCAGAGATTGGACGAGATAGCAGCAGCTGTGACGATGATGATGATCCAGAGAAGAAGACTTGTGCCCGATGATCTATGTCGAGAAATACCTTCCTAGTTAAGAGGGAGTGTTGATGTATATGTAACTTCGGAATGCATTTCATATATATATATATTTATTGTACCCTTATAAGCAATATGTTATTCCTCTATAAGGAAGTGTCGTCATTTGTATTGACAAGTGTTGCAAGTGGGTTAACTTGCCGATGGGTTATTAGACTACCTGATGTGGGTATCGGCCTGAAATATATGTAACTGGGGTTATTAGGATGAGTTAGACAAGTTTACCCCATAAGTAATTAGGCAGGTCAGGACAAGTATAAATAGAGAGTCGGGATTCTCTATTTTGATCATCTCATATCTCACTCTTCTCTCACTCGGAAAGTGGCGCACATTGGAGGAGGAGGATCAGCTGCATAGTAGGAGACTATCTATTGTACTTTAGTTGAGCCATTGCTCTATCTATCTTTGAGGAAGTTGTGGGGTTTTTCACCTTAGGGTTTTCCCCACGGAAACTTTGTGTGTCTATTGTCTCATGCTTTTGATTCTTGTGATGCCTGACATGCTTGATATGATTGTTATGCATTGATATAATGTACATGTTATTCTCTCAGTAAAGATCCTATAGCATATTGAATTAATGCTTAAAATCTAACACTTGACATACCTTCAGATCTCATGTTCCTCATCCTTTTAGTTAGCATTGGGCACATTGATCTTAAGTTGGGAGGACATCCAATTGCACATCACTGTGAGACTTCATCGCAAGCCAAATTGAATATGGCACTTGTGATAAAGAATTTTATGCATTTGTTCGTGGCTTGAACTTTGGCAACATTTTTTTGCTTAGTGGAGAGACTATTATTAAAACTTCACACAGGGTATCCATAATTTCTCCAAGGGCTCTTGTATCATTATTCAAAATCCATTTTGTTTATTCATCCCCAACTCTCATTATTCCACTCATATAATCTTATTGATTCCAGGTTGGATTGGATTCCAAGAAACACTAAAGTTTCATAATGCTCATACCTTCGAGGGCATGCGAATCACAAATTGCCTAACTTGTTAGTTCTATGAAATACTGAAATGTTGATTGTTCAGATTGAAATTTCTTTATCTCAAATCCAGGTGAAATACCAACCTTCCTAGACCTTCCCATTCATTAAGATCAGAATAGTGTATTATCAATTCCAATATGCAGATGAAATACCAACCTTCCTAGACCTTCCCATTCATTAAGATAGGAATAGTGTATTATCATTATATTCCAATGTGTAGAGATGCAAGAAAGCATACCAATGTCATAACTTTCACTTTCATTTTTTGAATGAGTTAGCATAGTCTAACGCATTCATATCCTTAGGTTTATTGGGTGTTGACATTATATAATAATGTGACTTTGGATCAAATCTATTAAAGTCAATGTCAAACTAGTAAACAAGGTTAAGATGTGCTGTCTTTATTAGACTTTAGTTGTCATAACACGCTGGTTGGTTGCAAAGGGGATTTTCTCTTTCATGAGACATGAGTATTGTACATCCCTTCTTCATGCTTCTTTCCTCTCTCTTTGCGACTTTATACTATGTATGCATAACCTAATAAGATACTAGAGCAAAGTTTGCTGTTGGCATGTGGAAGAATCGGACCTTGACACTAGAAGATTAAACTTTTAAAGTCATTGTGGGCACATTAACGTAGGTGTGGCCAATAATCGTGTCACATGAGTTAGTGAAACACACAACAAGCCAGTGGAAGGCAGTGGTACCCAGTTACAAATATAAAATAAAAGTAAGTATTTTTTATAGTGTTTGATATGGCAAAAAGGTTTAATATATAATTATATTCCTAAGTCTAGAGTTTGGAAATTGACCAAATTAAAAAGAAGAATGAATCATAATGGTATGAGTGGGCTTCAATCTGCTTTGATGTTCTGATGATGACTGGTCCAAAAGAGGAAGAAACTGGTCCACAAGAGGAAGACTACGATGGTCAGAGTGTGAGCATTTGGCGACAGGATTAAGCAATTTATTAACCAATGGGCAGAATTGGGTTACGACTTTGCCAACCTTTCAAGTTGATGGAAGTGGGAGAATATATGGCTGCAACAACATCGTGAATGATGGGCTGCAAGAGCAATGTGAATAGGTCAGATGAATTCCCATGGAAAAAATTGGCAGCATAGTGTTATGGAAGGTCAGATGGAGGCAGAAAAAATTGTCTGCAGTAACAACACAGTCAGGCATCTCCACAGATGGCATGGTAGTCTGGAATATGGGATGACTTACAGAAAATTTCTGGTGCTAAAATTGCTCTTATCAAATACACACAGGAGATGATAACTCACAGCATGTTGGCATAGAAAATAAATTTTTGTAACATGAAATGTACTTAGTTCTTTTTCTGTTTGATAGTGTAGCTATAGGAGCTGCTTTGGCATTCACACTTGTATTTACACTGAACTTTAGTCCCAACCTTTGTGGTCATTCTTTAGACATTAATAAAATTAACTTATCACACACAGGAAAGGAATTTTTGTCACATGAAGGACATGCTGGGTAGACAAAAATGTCATACAGAATGAGGAAGAACTTCCACTGTTGAAGGAGCAAGTGGAAGGCTCAGAAGAAAAGTCATGCAAATTTTTGGTATGTTTCCTTTGTTTTGTTGTCGGGTGGTTTAAGTTCTCTATTGAACTCTGGATTGATGGAAAGGTAGGAGGTAAAGATGACTGGAAGAAAACCTTCACGCAAGTTGAAGCAAAAGTTGCTCCTACAGCAAAGTTGAATATATCAAGGTTAGTGCCAGTTCTGGCAATACAATTTGTTTGGTGGATTTGCAGGTTGGGTATAAACAGTAGTATGTGGAGAAATCAGCCACACAAATTACAGCTTGCATGTAAAATGGATCTTAGGGATAGGGACACTTTACAAGTTAAAGCAGGCTCAGAGGCTTGGTTCATAAAGACTGATCCTTTGCTACCTAGGTGTAGAAAAGAGCAAAGTTTTGGAGTTCAAATCAACTTCTGCATATGCTATTTGTGGGCAGAAATTTTCAGTTGCTTGGTGTATCCTGTATTAACTGGGTTGGTTAAATTGCATGCAGTTAACTTTATCTCTTTGTGGCAGAATTAAAAGCTGTTTTCTTGGAGTTTGACTTTAGATGAAAGGAATGCATGGTACTTGCAAAAGACATTAGAATGTGAGCTTTATGGACAACATATTGGAGAACGTGGATTTAAACAACATTTAGTTTGTTGAGATAGGAAGATGCACTGCACTGAAGCTTTAGTTGATGATGATAAAGCCATTCCTATATGAAGTGTACAATGCCTTGCTTTGTGTATTAAACCAAGAGTAGAAGAATTTCTGAGAATGACAGATATATCATTGACCAATGCGTCCCATTCTACTTCACCATTGCACTTTAGAAATGTTGTTGGCATTTAATTTGTTTTATCCCAGACTGGACAACAAGAAATTGCAAGTTGCCCAAATAAGCTAGCTGGATTATGGATTAAGTGATACCAGAGTCGTGAGATGTCTCTTATTCATACTTAACATTGACATTCTTTTGGTTGTCTCTGCAAATAATGCCAAGTTGCAATCATTGATGATGAGCTTTGGAAAACATCGGAGCTGAGATGCAAAATATGCGGGTAAAAACATGATGCAAAATAAAATCTGCCATAGACAAAGAAACATGATTTGGCATTTGGCTGACTCAACAGAATAAAAGTTTGATTTGTGTCGTATAAAGATGCAATTTGTAGGCACCTGCAATGATGCCCATTAACATGTAACTTTTGTTAAAATCATTCAACTGTATTTTTGAACTTTAGGTTGGCAATAGCACCCCCTCTCTAAAATGTAAGTGTTTATGTAATAGCGATATGAGAGCAATTATTAAGGGTCTTCTCCTTGCCTCTTAGCTTTGCCCTTTCCTTAATGGCAGGCAGGAGTGGTCCTTTAGGTCTGACCAGCTGGGCCTGGGCATTAGCTGTCCCATACCCGTCTCTACAGCATGGTTTTTATAGTATCCAGTGAAAATTTTGTAGTCATTGCTTCTTTTCTTATGAGTTCTGTTTCTCTGTTGGCAGGGATTTGATGAGTACATGAAACTTGTACTGGAAGATGCAGTAGAAATTTCTGTAAAGAGAAAGACGCATAAACCGTTAGGTATGTTATCTACTTCTTTCGACATATCAACGAATATGATGGAAAAAGGAAAAAACTTACAATCATCATTTGATGCGTCTTTTCTCGTTCTCTTTTATATCTTCTCGCAATAGCGTCTTTCTAAGTTGTTTTTGTCATTTGTAGAGCATATTTTGGAGGATTGTTGACAAAGAGATCCAAGTTAAATAGGGTTTTTGCACGCTTCTAAATAATTGTGCTTTTGATGTGCATAACCGTTTTAAGAAGAGTGTAAAAGAACTAATCATTTTCAATGGACTCCTAGTTACAGTTCCCATTGAAAAGATTAGTTAGTCGGTTAATTGAACTTCCAGAGTTTTGTCACTGTTACTTTCCAGGATAATTTTTTTTATCAATTTTTTTTTCTTGACAGTGCTTGTTGGAATCACTAGGTCCTACTTGTTATTTGTAACAATGTGTGATACTTGTTATTATATGAGTGGATGGGTTATGGTTTATTATTTTGTTGGTCATTGTAATGTATGCTCCTACATGAAGAATGTTCACGATAAATTTTTTTATTATCAATTTTCTTTCTTGATAGTGCTTGTTGGAATCACTAGGTCATAGTTGTTATTTGTAACAATGTGTGATACTTGTTATTATATGAGTAGATGGGTTATGGTTTATTATTTTGTTGGTCATTGTAATGTACCGGGCCTCTATATGAATAATGTTCTCATGTGTTTTAGGAGTTTGTTAGATATAGTTGGTGAATAATATTCTCATGTGTTAGGAGTTTGTTAGATATAGTTGGATTGTTATATATAGTTGGATATGCTAGATTATCTCCAGCGAGTTTAACTCCTATGTTATGTGTAGTTGAGATATTCTCTCAACTAGTTGTTAGTGTGTTGAGATAGTGTGCATATCTTGAGACAAAACTTTATATATTTATTGTATCAATGTTTTTATATATTTATTGTATCAATGTTTTTGGATTTTCAATGTATTGTTGTTTTAGAATTGACTTCCACCCATCTTCATCTCAAGGAAATCAAAATGAAACTTTTATGGTTAAAAAAGAGTTAGGCTAAATAATAAGGTATTGGAGAAATAGTCGATAGGAGGAAGATATCCAAGAACAAAAGGGGGAATTAAAAAACTAGGAAGGAGAAATAAACTAGAATACTATATAATTATAGATAATAGTAAAGAAGAAATGGAGTATTACAATAAAATTATTATTATAATGAATTGATATTGTCATGAAAACCTTATTATAAGGATGAGAGAAGTAAATGATATGACTAAAATGGGACATAATAAATATTAAGAATTTATTATAAAGATGATATAAGTAAATAATTGGAATAAAAGGGGACAATGAGATATTAAGCATAAACAAGACAATGTGACAAGTAAACAATGACAATGATAGAAGTAAATAATATGACTAAAATGGGACAGAATAGATATTAAGACAATAATTGGAATAAAAGGGGACAATGAGATATTAAGCATAAACGAGACAATGAGACAAGTAAACAATGATAGAAGTAAATAAGACGACTAAAACGAGACAGAATAGATATTAAGAATTTATTATAAAGATGATATAAGTAAATAATTGGAATAAAAGGACACAATGAGATATTAAGCATAAACGAGACATAATGAGATATTAAGAATATAATTTATTATAAGGATGATATAAGTAAATAATATGATTAGAAGGGGTAAAAGAGAGTAAAAAGGATCAGAATGAGATATTAAGAATTAATTGGAACAAGTTAATATATACAATTTAAGGAATATATTTGGAATAAAGATAATAAGATTAAATTGATAAAAGATGAAAATAATAAGATTAGAATTATTATAATGCATAAAAATGTCATTATAATGAAATTATTGTTATTAGAAGGATGAAATTGATATTATCAAGACTAATAGAGGAGTAGATACTATTTTTTTTAATTGGTTATAAATTAATAAGTATAACATTTTCATGGAGTAAATTTATATGAAATGAAAATAATGAGATTAAATTAAGGATGAAAATAATATGATTAAATTTATAATTATGGATGAAATGAATTGTTAATATAATGTTATTGTTATTATAATGATGAAAATTTGTTATATTGAATGGAAAAAATCAAGAAAGAGAGTTAGGTGAAAAGAGAATCATGAATTTTTTTAGGAAGACGTATATGGACACAAGGGATGTGGTATGATAAAAAAGGTTAAGAATCAAACCAGGCAAGAACAAGAAGAATTAGTGAAAATCCAAAAGCTTTGACACAATGTCTAACCACTGTGAAAACATCCATGCTCATATTTATATATTTACATTTGTACAATTATATTTTTGAATTATATCAATTAGACATAATTTTAATTTTGATGTGTGGAAAACATGTTAAGGCTCTCCTGCTTGTTAACATATTATTAGAAGTAATACGGGCTTGACACTCTCACAATAGGGGTTTGTGATCATGGCAGTTTTTCAACATTACTAATCCAATATAGACATAGGATTAGTGTAGGAGAGGGTAGCTGTGCAATGTTTGGAATGCACCTCATTGTTTGTACTATGTCAAGCTCATACAGGTCAACAAAATCATTGCCATTCTCTCTTTGAAGGGACAAGTTCTATAAGTTTTGGTAGAATAATAGAATCATAGAACTCAATTGATTTGGTTTGTGAAATAACAAGGGGGCATTTTATGATACTGGGTGCCACTGTTACCACGGATGTCACTAGACAAGTGCTATAATTACACAACAAAGGAGTGTGGAAAGCAATTTATTTTCTTATTCCGAGTGGAAAAATTGAGGATGAGAAGTACATTTACTATCCATGTTGATGAGGCTGATTGGTTGAGCTTCTTAGAGTTGTGCTTACCTCATCCGCTCAAAGAAACACTTGTGTTAATGTTAGGCCTTGGAGTACAATAGGTTTTTGGTAAATCTATGTGATGCTAGTATTCATCCCAAAGGAACAATTGGTTCCCAATTGGTACACTGTTTGAGATGACAACCTTGAATGGAGCATGGGCACTTTTGAAGTGAGTTTCTTGGGTGAATAACCATTGGTTGGTTATCGTGGTAGTTAAAGATGCAGTGAAGTTGCATTGTTCTTTCCAAATACAAGTGCAAAGTTAATTAAAAGATGGAATGAAGAGATTGTAGTGGAGAGGACATGATTGTGTTCTAGATGGTATAGAGAGTATCTTTGGAGTTTGGTCCAAAAGATGACGGGGATAGTCCATATGGAGGCAACAAAGGTCAGTTGGTGATGGACAACAAAGTAAAGTTCATGTGTCATGTTCAATAAAAACAATAACCTTATGTAATTCTAAATCACAACTAGTACTTGTAACAAGTCTAGGATTGTATATAGTTTCCCTTGGAGATTTTTGACTGTGTTCCCTACCTAGAGTCGAGACTTGGGAAGAATATTGAAATGGTACCTAGGCGATATTATAAAATCTTGTACTTGGCATCTCCATGAGATGGCGTATGTAAATTCTATGTACATGTATCTATGTATGTAACATGTAAAGGGCATATTGTTGTAAGACTTGGATGGGCATGCATACCTGTTTTCCATGTGTCCTTGATGGTTTGAATAACTTGTTTGGTATAGTGCAATACCTCTATTATGGAGTTTTTAACACTTGGAGGAGTGATTTGTATGTTAGCTAAATGCTTTGTGAGTGGACGACGTTGGTTGTACTCCGGGAGGTGTGGTAGCCCTATAAATTTGTTTTTTTCTACATTCAAGAGGAGTTCATCAATGAGTTGATTTAACCATGTGTCTAAAGGGCTTCTACTATATCGCCGGTTGCAACGATTGGGTACCCATTGAATTACGAGATCCTTAAGAAATTGGATCCTTGGTGTTTGATAGATCTAGGCTTAAGATGGATCTATGCTAGGTAAAAATTGAGATATAGTGTTTTCGTATTATGCATAAAACACCATGAATCATGTATTAAAATGTTGATAAGATTTGGTTTGGATTGATGGATTGGATTATTAAGGCAGTTAACTAATTTTACAGTAGCCACCCTTTTGAGCATTGAAATTTTGGAGACTACCCGCCCTACCCTGCCCATACAAACTTTTGGTGTGATGCACACTTTCTACTTGACGAGGTTCATACTTTTTCGTACAGTTTGATCCTTGGAAGTATCCGTTACAGGAGATGTTCAAAGTACATGCACCGATACATGTTGGACATCCATTTTTTTTATTGATAAACAATACATGCACATTGATTTTGCTAGCAAAATGTTTGAAAGGAACTCTTGGATGAAATTTTAAGAAGGTCTAAAGATTGAAACATAATTTTTTTAAAGAATGTTCTGAAGATGGACATCCCTTTCAAAGTTGCCATCTAAAGAAAAATATAAGAACGTTCTTCAGATTGGAGAACATTTCCAAAGTTTCCATTTAAAGAAAAAGATCTACAATTCACATATATGTAAGCTTTGTACCAAAGATTGAACATAGATCTACAACTCACATCTATGTAAGCTTTGTACCGAAGATCAAACAATTCAACTCAACAGGTAGATGACATCGACTTGCCGAAGATATTGGGTTCTTATGAGCTCCAAAGCCTATTGTTTAAAAGCTTGCAAATTGTGAATTTATATGTTTTTTAAGTCTAATTTGATCATATTTGAAATTCGCTTACCTTGTTTTATATGGTCTTACAAAAATAATTACTTTTATGAAAATGTAAAGATATATCCATATTTGTATATGTATCAAAACATTGAAGGCAAAAATATTCATGTTTGATTTAAATAAACAAAAAACACCAAACTTCGAGCACAAAGAAGTTGGAGAATTTGTTATTGTCGCTCCTATGAAGTATCATGTTGATACGAAGTTCTCTTGACATCCAATCAAACATCTAGCAAGGAATGGTGAAACCAAAGATTCATTAGATTATATGATGGAATAAGGATGAATAAATAAATATATATTGAAGAATGACAGAGGAATCTTTGGAGACATATGACATGATGTGGAAAATGAAGGGTTTGATTTATTGTTTCTCATGATACATTGTTATTTCTTTAATTACTTGTTTTGATAATTGAATTTCCATTTTTTTAATTTTTAATTTTAATGATTTAGTTTCCAAAAAACGTTTCACACTTGTTATATTTAAGAGAGATCAGAGGAAACATGAACATGGAGCGAGTTTTGTGAGCTTTCAAGCCTTCTCTTTAGCAATACATTAATTGTGTATGTTATAGAACTTTGCTGTAGCATTCCTCGAGTTTCAAAAATTACCAACACTCGCTTAAAGATCTAGTTTCACGTTTTAAAATTCAATTAGTCAACTATTTCTCAAATCTTAAATAACTTTGTATTATATGTTACTAGGAAAGTGATTACTTCTATGAAAATGTAGAGTTATATCCATATTTGTATATGGATCAAAATAATCTAGGCAAAATATCCATACGTCTTAGAATTTTTATTTAAACAATTGTTTTTTTTATCAAAATAGTATCTCAAGAGTATAGAACAACATTTATATTGTAAAAACAATTTCAAGATGTACATATATTTTTTTTAAAGTGTTCAAGTTTGATTATTAAAATTATTATCAAATCCATATGGATCATCCTTATAGCTGAACAAAGGACTTGAAGGGTTTGCTATTATGGTCTTAATTTGTCATTAAGTAGACTAAGAGTTGAAGGACTGAAGCATAATCATACAAATGAAGAGACAATGAATTACATGATGGAGGTGATCTGGATCCCTAACCAAGGGGTTCTCATAACCAAGGGGCTCTCGTAACTAAGGGGCTCTTGTAGATATTGAAAAGAGGAGGATGATCAATAGAAAATTGAGTGATTGATATAGGGATAATATTATAAATTTATTAGAAATGCAAAATCATATTTCTAAGAGGGATTATATGTGCAATAGTGGCTACTAAGTTTTTTTGCCTTGTTTTGTTATTGTATTTTAAAACCCAGGTTTCTAGAGAGACATGCAATAGAAAGCTAGTGTTTTAATATAATACACAATTTCCAATTTAGGATCATCTTAATATTATATTTTGCACTCCTTTTTGCTCAGATTTAATATAAATGAAATCAACAAAAAACACTATATTTATAGTACCAAGAAGTTGGAGAATTTGTTATTGTTGTGATCTTGAAGGTGTGCACATTGTGAAGATAGGAATGTTGATAGAAAGTTCTCTTTGACATGCAATCAAATGTATAGTAGGAAAGGTGAAACCAAAGATTCATAAGATTATATAGATGGAATAAGGTTAGACTAAATCAAATATATTTTTTGAAGAATAACAAAGGAATCTTTTGAGAATTATGACATGACGTGGAAAATGAAGGGTTTGATTTATTGTTTCTCATGATGACATTGTTATTTCTTTAATTACTTGTTTTGATGATTGAATTTCCATTTTTTAATTGTTTTTTTTTATGGTTTAATTTAAAAAAAAAGTGTTTCGTTATAGAGTTATTATAGTTACAAATTGTATTTTTGTTAGTATATTATAAACAATTTCATTATTGTTAGAATGTGATGATTGAAAATTTGAAGTAGCTGGTGTGGATTTCCCACATCACAAATTGAACATGGAGGTATGCTTGAGGTTTTTGAGTTTTGTGATCTTTCGATCCTTCTCCTTAGCAATATATTAATTGTGTATATTATATATAGACCTTTTCCGTAGCATTAGTCGAGTTTCAAAAATTACTAACACTTACTTAAAGATCTAGTTTTTTATTTCATGATTTAAAATTCAATTAGTCAACTATTTCCCAAAACTTGGATAACTTTGTTTTATATGGTCTTAGGAAAGTGATTACTTCTATGGAAATGTATCTAGTTATATTCATATTTGTCGATGGATTAGAACAATTTGGGAAAAAATATCCATACCTCTTTAATTTTTAAAAATAGTTATATGTATGTAAAAGTATTTTATATCAAAATAGTATCTCAAGAGTATAGAGACGTATTTATATTGTAAAAACAATTCCAAGATGCATATATTTTTTAAGGTGTATTCAACAAAGTATGCAAAAATGAAATTTCTTTTGAGTTGGAATAAAACTATTATCAAATACATATGGATCATCCTTACACTTGAACCAAGGACTTGAAGGGTTTTCCATTATGGTCTAAATTTGTCATTAAGTAGACTAAGAGTTGAAGGACTGAAGCATAATCATAAAAAGGAAGAGACATTGAATTACATGATGGAGGTGATCTCGATCCCTAACCAAGGGGATCGTGTAGATCTTGAAAATAGGAGGATGATTAATATAAAATTGAGTGATTAATATGGAGAGAATATTATAAATTGATTACAAATGAAAAATAATATTTCTAAGAGTGATGAAATGTGCAACACTAGCTACCAAGATTTTTTGCCTTGTTTTGTTATTGTACTTTAAAGCCTAGGTTTCTAGAGAGGCATGTATTAGAAAACTAGTGTTTTAATATAATACACAGTTTACAATTTAGGATCATCTTAATCTTGTATTTTGCACTCCTTTTTGCTCAAATTTAATATAAAAAAAATCAACAAGAACACTAACTTTCTAACACCAAGAAGTTGGAGAATTTGTTATTATGGTGACCTTGAAGGTGTGCACATTGTGAAAATAAGAATGCTGATACAAAGTTTGCTTGGCATCCAATCAAACGTAGGTGAAACCAAAGATTCATAGATTATATAAATGGAATAAGGTTAGAATAAATAAAATAGATTTTGAAGAATAACAAAGGAATATTTGGAGAATATGACATGACATGGAAAATTAAGGGTTTGATTTATTGTTTCTCATGATGACATTGCTATTTATTTAATTACTTGTTTTGATGATTGAATTTCCATTTTTTTAATTATTTGTTTTGATGATTTAATTTCCAAAGAAAATGTTTAACACTGATTATATCTAATAAATATCAAAGGAAACCTGAAACACATATTTAGTTATAAATATCAAAGGAAACTTGTTAGCACTCCCATGGTCACAGGGTGCAAGTTGAGTAAGGATGATGAGTCATTGGAATTCGATGATACTATGTATAGATCAATGTTTGGAAGCCAATTGTATGTGAAAACCACAAGGCCGGATGTGATGCAAGTTGTAGGAGTAGTTGCAAGATTTCAATATGCTCCAAAAGAAACACATGTAATGACAACTAAAAGAATTCTCAGATATTTAAAAGGGACCATTGATTTTGGATTGTGGTATTCTAAAGGAGAAAACTTTACACTAACTGCATATACTGATGTCGATTGGGTTGGAATCATTAATGACAGGAAAAGCACAAGTGGATCAACATTATTTTTGGGAGAATGTCTTGTGTCATGGTTAAGCAAAAAGCAAACATCCATTTCCTTATCCACAACAGAGGCTGAATACACTGTTGTTGCCTCATGTTGCACACAAATTATATGGATGAAGTAGACATTAGAATATTTACAAGTGAAGTATGATAATCTTGTAGTGATAATATGTGACAACACGAGTGCCATAAATATATCCAAAAATCCCATTATGCACTCCAAGGCAAAGCACATTCCAATTAAATATCATTTCCTCAGAGATCAAGTATCACAAAATACTGTCAAATTGGAATATGTTGATACTAAGGAACAAATTGCAGACATTTTTACTAAACCACTACCTAGAGAGTCCTTTTCCTATCTCAGGAAGAAGCTGGGGTTTATCCCTCTTCCTTAGTATAAAATGAAGATTGTACTCTATCACAAAAGATGGATATAGTTGACAGGGGGAGAAATGATGACAGGGGGAGTGTTGAGATCCTTTGTCATTAATGTCAAAGGGGGAGAAATTTGAAGAGATGTTGTCATTAATGAAAAAGGGGAGAATGTTGAGTGTGATTGTCATTGATATCAAAGAAGTTCATTAATGAAAAAGGAAAAGTATGGCAATTCGGTGTAAATGGTCGATGTCATATTTAGTCAATGCTTAATTCTGGTTGGGTCTTAAAAATTGGTCGAAAATGTCGAAGCAAAAAAGTGGTCAATAGTAATATAAAGTTAGTTGATGTCGACTTCTTGTATTATGGTTGAGTCCTTGTAAATTAAGTCAATGGTTGAACTCTTGTTGACCTCTTGTAGACCATTATCAGTCAAGTCTGTTGTGGGGAAAATGCACCTATAGTTCAGGGGAGAAACTACCAACTTACGGTGATAAAGATAGACTTACAAGCATTCTGCAAGTACAACAAATCAATGAAGAGATTAGGGTTTAGAGATGTAGGCACCTCATTCAGAAGGTTGATCCTAGCTTTGCCTCCCTCGCTCTTCAATGCTTATCCAGTGTCGCAATGCCCAGACCTGCAAAACAACTTGATACCTTTCTCAAACACATTTAACTACATATATAAGACTAATATTCATAATAGAAGAAGACATCAGACTATAATCAAACTGTAATAAAATCTAAGACACATCAATAGGTCATATTTGGAAAGAGAAGAATGTCTGATCTTTATTAATAAATGAAAGAAAGTACATACAGTTATACCTTCTTTCAAGCTTGGCACTTCACGAAACCTAGATTCAAGGTCTCTTGCTTCAGTTCTCCAAGGATTCTAGCCTCAAATCAACTGTGCTAGGGTTTACCAAAAACTAAGCACAAGAGAGGGGAATGAGGGTCTCCATTCCTCCAGCATAACAATATTGTAGACTTGGTCCCCTCACATGGCCCTTCTACCCTCCTTATATAATCAGTGAAGGATAGGAAAAGAAGTTATAACCGAGTAGGAGGTTCCCCAACCAACTTAACTTCCCAAAATTTTGAGATTTTGACCAAAACAGGGGTGTACACTACTTTACAGTAGACAAAGTAGCGTACATATGGAGTTGAGTGCTACTATTTCAATAGTGGAGTCATGCTCAGAAGGTTTGAGCGCTACTATTGTACACTAGAGTAGGGTACACACGCTACTATCATGCCTGTGTACCAACGCTCATGTTAAAAAATGGCCAAAAACAGGCTTTTCTGCTATTTTTCAGGAGATGGTTTGGTCTGGAAAAATGTTCCTAAGGGTCATATACATCAAATGGGTCAAGAATGAGGTAATTTCAACCATTTTTAGTGTCCCAAATGACTCCTCCATCCACAATTGTCCTGTTGTGTGATTGAAACTTGATCTCAAGAAGTGTCGTCATGCAACCAAGGGAAGCAAGTGTCGTCACGGACAGAGAGGTGTCATTTCAAGCTATAACAGATTCAAATTCAGAGATGTAGTTGGAAAGTCGGAGTCGCAGTTGGAAATTCAGATTTGGAGTCAGAACCGAAGTCATGAGTCGGAGTCAGAACCAGAGTCACGAGTCAGAGTCAGAACCAGAGTCATGATTCAAAGTCGCAGTCAGAAAGTCGGAGTCACAGTCGAAAAGTCGGAGTGACGAGTTGGAGTCGCACTCGGAAA
The DNA here is from genome assembly GCA_027924585.1 of Larix kaempferi. Classification (NCBI taxonomy): domain Eukaryota; kingdom Viridiplantae; phylum Streptophyta; class Pinopsida; order Pinales; family Pinaceae; genus Larix; species Larix kaempferi. Next base: position 2,923,131 of record BSBM01001396.1, on the reverse strand, counting down.
TCTGGAGTCACGAGTTGGAGTCGAAGTCAGAAATCCAGATTCAGAGTTGGAAATCGGAATTGGAGTCGGCAGTTCAAAAAGTTGGGATCTATTAGAGTTCGTCCCGATGAACGAGTTTTTGGTTGAACTGCTAAATTTGGAAGATGATAAGTTTAGGCAAACTCTACAAACAACATGTTGACTATTAAAACTAAACACAAGTTATAAATATATTCCATTAAAGAAAAATTTAAATTGTTTTGTAAAAGGACACGATGATTTCTTGTAGTGCTTCATCGAAAAGACACGATAGTTCAAAAACTTGTGATATATATAAAGATAAATAATTTTGAAAGAAAGGTCGACTCTACTGTTCATATTAGAGATCAACATAGTTTAGAGAAAGAAAAAAAACATAAACGCTCCTATAGTTTGAATTGAATATTTTAATAGAAGAAGATCTTGTAAGAAGTCTTTGAAGTTCTAAAAGTAAACATGGTGGTAGGGTGGTTCTAGGACAGGTTGTAATCCTGTAGGGGGTCAAAGTCTCCTTCCAAAAGTAGCTGGTAAATAGGGTGTTGGTGCATCCTTCAGTTGTAGCTAAGAAACTTGGGGATTGGTGTCTCTAACAAGTTGGCACTTGAACAAAAACATTTGCAAATATAATTTTGCATTTGTAGAAGAATTTTTGGTTTTCCCAATTGGGTTTCCATGATAAAATTTGTGTTCTACTTATTTTGTTGATTTTGTGTTTTAATACATATTGTAAAGTGGTTAAAATAATATAAAAGGCTTAATATTGATTCACCCCCCCCTCTCAGTATTACTTGATATTTCAGCATATGGGTTATCCATTTTCAAAATAGGTGGCATTGATTACATTTTACATTTTGCTTATTTATTTTATCCTTAACATATGGTTTTGGAAAAAATTTCTTTCAGAAAAAAAATGTTTAATTTATATAACATGATGTTATTGTTGGGGAGTGTCTTTACCTTGAACTATAGAAAAAGAAATTACAAAAGGGAATAGTATTCCAAGAAGAAAGGTGGTGTCTAAAGACATCGTTACAACACTTAAGCACAACACATTATGATCAAAACATCACAATGCATCATTTTCATCTTACGATCAAGCATACAAACACAGCACATAGGGTCGTCCTTTTATAGTCTCAAGATCTAGTGAACTCCCTCGAAGTGAGGAAGATATGGTTCACAAATAGGGGTCATTGGTTCTAACTGTTTGTACAAAATCCATAATGTCCCAAAGTGTATTTGGCTATTGTAGTCTCGTTGACCATGGTCTTATAGACCATTGAGTCCAGACTTCGACTCTCCCATTTGGGCCTCCAGTTGATTTATTTTCTAGTCGAGTGTAGTCTATCCATTTTCTATCTCCAAAAGATCCAGGAGTGCGATGAACTTGCACAACCTTAGGTTCCAACACCCCCCATTAGCACAACACTCTGGATATTCGGGAGATGAAATTATTTTCTCTGAACATACCCCCATAATTGTAGCTTCCTGAAGCTTAATCATAGCTTGAAGTTTCACAAACTTAGCTTCTGCTAAAGGATTTGTAAAGGTATCGACCACTTGATCATTTGTCCTGTAATAAACAAGTGAGACAACATTTTCCTATATAAATTGTCTCAAATAATGAACATGAATTTCTACATGCTTCATCTTTCTATGAGAAATAGGGTTATCGAAAACCTTAATAGTACTTTGATTATCACAATAAATAATAGTTGAGGCCTGAACAAGAAACCCAATTTCTTTAAGAAGTTGACGAATCCAAAATGTCTCTATACCTACATTGAAAATGCCATGATATTCTGCTTATGTAGTAGAAAGAGAGACTACCTTCTATTTCTTATACAACCAGACCAAAGGTCTAGAACTCAGTTGAAACACATAGCTAGAAGTGGACTTGTGGTCATCAATGTTTCCTCCCCAGTCATAATCAATGAACATGACTAGTGGTTTTGTACTGCGACAATACTTAAGACCATACTAATAAGTTACCTTAATATAGTGAACAATTATATTTGTATCTTTCTAGTGGATTTCTCGAGGATCCTACATGAACCAGGAGACCACACTAACAACAAAGGAAGTATATGGTCGACTGTGAGTAAATTAAATCAGGATATTGACCAACTGTCAATGAAGAGTGGAGTCGACTCGTGGAGAGTCACCGTATTTCGACAACTTCACTCCCGATTGATAAGGTGTAGCACAAGACTTACAATTGCCCATTTTGAATCATTTCAAAATATCCAAGGCATATTTCGGTTGAGAAAGAAAGATACCACCATCCATTTGCAAAATTTGAATGCCAAGAAATAAATGCAATAGACCAAGGTCAATCATTTCAAAGGTATCCACAAGTTGTTTCTTCAAACCCAAAATCAGAATGACCTTATTTCCAGTTATGATTAAATCATCAACATACAATTCCACCATCAGAGTATCACCATTAGCATGTAATACATAAATAATGTGATCATATTCACAATGTTTGAAGCCAAGATTGACAAAGAAATGATCAATCTTCTCATACCGAGCATGAGGTGCCTATTTCAAACCATACAAAAAAAAATCTATTCGACAAACAAGACAAGAATCTGTCACAAATCCAAGAGATTGCTCCATATAGATTTCCTCATGAAGAAAATCACTTTTAACATCCATTTGATGAAGCCCCATCCAAAACTAGCAGCAAGGGAAAGGATTAGTTGAATAGAGTTTGTCTCTGCAACAAGGGAAAAGGTTTTAGTGTAATTGATGCCTTCTTGCCGAGAGAATCCCTTGGTGACCAAATGAGCCTTGTGGCATTCAACAACACCATCAAAAATAAACTTGGTCTTATAGACCCATCGACAGTTCACGACATTCTTTCCTTGTGGTCGAGAACAAGTTCCCATGTCTGATTCTTCTTCAAGGAATCAATTTCAGTAGTCATAGAATTTTCCCATTCTGGCACACCTTGAACATCAAAATACGAGTCAAGATCATAGGTGTCAAGAACACACGTCATAAATGCAATGATTCCACATTGTTTCTGATTGTGAGTATGCTAACCAATACTAGCATCTGATCCAGTAGCTTTAATAGTATTAACAACCCAATGAGGAAAGCATGTCGGTGACGACTCAGGTTGGTATCATCAGTCGAATGAGATGAGGAATTCGGGCTACCAACTTCTACAATCATGGTAGACCGACTACTGGTCGACTCAAGAAAAAAATTCGTTGGTTCGGTCGGAACACCATAAATAGGTAGAGTCGATCCAAATTATTCAAGAATGTCAAATGACTCACTATGAAAGAGACACAACACAAGGAGGAATTTAACATGAAATTCATTTCATCAAATATCATGCTTTTGCTTAAGACGATTTGTTGTTTGATAGGATTAAATGGTCTATAGGATTTTGACTCATCATAGTAGCCCATCATGATGCAAGCATGACTCTTTTCATCTAGTTTCTTCCTATAGGTACCATTGATATGCACCCAAGCAACACATCCAAAGGTTTTGAGGTGTCTGAAAGAGGGTTTCACGCCATTCCACTTTTCGACTGGAGTCATGTCAGTGACTTCTCTATTCGGTACAAGGTTTAGGATATAATTTGAACAACAAATAACTTCTTCCCAAAACTTTGTCAGAAGATCTTTGGTTTGTAGAAGGCACCTGACCATTTCTACTAAAGTTTGATTCTTCCTCTCTATGAATCCATTCTGCCGAGGGGTGCAAGGGATAGATATATGCAAAGAAATACCATTTTGTAAGAGATACTCTTCAAACTATCGACTCACATATTCACCACCATTGTCTGATCTCAAACATTTAATGGGACGTGGACATTGCTTCTTAGCCAATACTCTAAATTCCTTGAATCTTTCAAAGAATTGACTCCTATTCTTCAAGAAATATACCCATGTAAATATAGGGAAGTCATTAATAAAGGTTAATATGTCCTTTGCACCTGCTAATGAAGGCTTGTTAATGCAACAAATATCACTGTGAACAAGTTCCAGTCGGTTTTGTGCTCGCCATGATTTCTCAGAATCAAAGGGTGCCCGATGATGCTTTCCAAGCATACATACTTTACAAGCTCCATCACGTGGAATAATATTTAGGAGTTTAGTAACCTTTTTTGAGTTGCCATCATCTTCAAACTTTGAAAGTTCGGATGTCCAAGTCATTCATGCAAAATTCGGCTTCTTTCGTCGGTCTATGCAATGAGTGTAGTTGGTACAGTCGCTACAATTGTCTCCGTTACCGAAATTGGCTGGGAGGAATCACATAACTTATAAATTATGTCTTTGGTACCTAGATTCCCTAAAGAAATAGTACCCCCCCAAGACTTAGATCCTTTACGATAAAGTGATATGGCTAAAACTCTATAGTCTTCTTAGCTTGTGTAAGTTGAGCAACCGATACAAAATTAGTGCTCAGACTAGGCACATGATAGACATTTGATATTCAGCCATGTTGACATTCAACGTATTCATTTCCAACAATAGTGAGAGCATAGTCGTCAACTACATAAATATTTTTTTTTGGATCTCCACTTAAGGATGAGAACATAGAAGCATCTTTATCCATGTGATGAGTGCATCCAAAATCGACTATCCATTCTGTCAGATTTGTATGGGCATGTAATGCACGAGAAGTAAATGCATAAAAGGTATAATTTTCAGTAGGTCAATTGATTGACTGACCATTTGATGCACTGTCCTCGAGGTGCTTGACCTGTTCTTCCAAATCCTTCATCTTCTTCCAACAATTCTTCTTGACATGTCCCACTTTTCCACAATGTCAATAGGTATTTTTCTTTCAATCCTTATTTGTCGATGGCGACTCTTTTGTAGGGTGGTTGATACATTCTGGTTGATGATCCGATTGACGATGATCTTTAGAATTTTACTTGAACTTACTTTTAATAAAATGAGCCTTGTGTTTGCTACGAACCTTCCCTTCTTCAAGAATTTGTTGTTTGTCTTTAATCAACATATCACATAAAGTATCAAAGGTAAAATACTTACCATATTTCTTGTGTGACATCCAATTGGCACGAAAGGAGGAACATAAGACATCATATGGTGTCTTCAAATTCATCAGAACCAATTCAATGAGTTGTCCATCCTTCTTTGGAAAGTCCTTTCCACATTCGCCAATTTCTAGTTCCTTGATTCGAGCTAAATAGTCCTCAATCTAATAAAAATAAAGCGGTTCTAGATAGATCAACTCTTTTTGTATATACATAACTTCAACTTCATATACCTTGTTGAAAAGAGTCTTCAGATTAGTCTAGATGGCATGAGGATAGTCGATTTCGCTCGTGTGAAATCTAATCTCCCTCAAAATGTAGGTCGTGATGACCCCAACAACTTTGTCCTTCTTTACATTGATGATAAACTTAGCACCGACATCCGTCGAATCAACAATAGCAGTATTTGTCTACTACCACAATCCCTTGGTCTTCAACAAAGTTTCCATGTCTATTTCCCAAATTGCATAATTATGTCCATTAAGAACAATAGGTTCTACCTTGGAAGTCATCCTTCTGATCAAAGTTCAAGAAGGGCTATAAATCAACAAATCTTCAACCCATAGTTGATTAAACCTTGATCTGAATCATCACGATTCACAGAAAACATGGCTAGGTCAAAACCAATAGCTCTGATACCATGTTGGGGATCCGCTTTACCTTGAACTCCAGAACATAAAATAAATGAGAGAAGGGAACAATATTCCAATAAGAAAGGTGGTGTCTAAAGACACTATTACAACACTTAAACACAATGCATTATGATCATAACATCACAATGCATACTTTTCATCTTATGATCAAACATGTGAACACAACCCAGAGGGTCGTCCTTTTATAGTTTCCAGATATAACGAACTCCCTGGAAGTGAGGATTATTTGGTTCATAGATAGGGGTTGTTGGTTCTAATTGTTTCTACAAAATACACAACATGCCAAAGTGTAGTCGAATGTTGTAGTCATGTTGAACACGGTCTTGCCGACCATTGAGTCAAGCCTTCTATTTTCTCAGTATGGCCTCTAGTCGATTACTTTGCTAGTTGACTGTAGTCTATCGAATGATTGTCTCCAGAAGAACAAAAGTAATACAAAACACAAATATCTTTCCTAGATTGATCAAATTACCAAAGGTGTGGGAAGGATGACTTACCTTATGAGTGTATTACTATCTCCTTGCTTGGTGTAACTCTCGATCTTTAGATCTCTAGCTATAAAAAATATACAACAAGAGGAAACAAGAAATTACTAGTAATATGTAAAAATAGATCAATCTAAATTAGCAGTCAAAGAATCCAATTCTAAATATATCACAACGATAAGATTTTTATGGAAACAATCTGCATTAATGTAAATATAAGAAGTACATAGGGAAAGATTACAACCGAGCTTTGACGTCGTAACTCCTTCCAAATGATCCTAGCCTCAAATATCCAAGCTTTCTACCTCCTAATGGATGAAAGGGAACCAATTCTAGCAGAATTTCACCAACATTTAAGTGCTCTATCTTTCTCCCCCTTAACCATGGAGAGGGGTTTGTATTTATAAGCATAAAGGGATAGGAGAGGTTGAGGATTTGTGGGAGAATCTCAAGAGATCATCCCAAAAGGTAAGGGGATCAAATTCCACCTTTCCTAGTTCATACAGATAAGCCTTCACGTAACCAAGGGTTCTAGAATTCGCTCGAAGCTTCTCTTTATCCTTTTAAACCAACAACACTGACACTTTGTACACAAGCAACTCGCGTCTTTGAAGGGTGACACACCTTGTCCAAAGGAAGAAGATTTCACCGACGCGCTCTGTCGATGTGCATAGCACGTTACTAAGGGTTCAACGCATCTTTTCAATGCGCAGGGCATGTCGAGGTGACAACAAAAGGAAAAAGGAACAACAACAACTCTTGTTTCAATCATTTGTCCTAGGTGATTTAGGAACCAGGGAACATATAGGACACATAATTCATGATGACGAGATTTTGGTGTAACATGCGTTCACCATTTCTGAAACTGAAACATAGGGGATACACCTTGGAAATGACATTGAAACATTTCCAAGCCGAATCCAAAATAATGAAATGTTTCCAAGCCGTATCCAAACCATTTCTAGCCATTTCCTAATTTTTTGAAATGTTTCAGCTACTACAATGAGAGTTTCCATCCAAAAAGAGACTTTTTGACATGAAAAAAAACTCCTAAAGGAAAACTATGAAACCCTAACCCTCAATTGAGCCTCGAAGCTTAGAAATAAAGCCCCAAAACTTATAAATTGATTGAAACCCTAACCTTAAATTGATGAATGCTAATTTAAATTTTCTTGTCTCAAGGTTTTTTTAATTTTCTCATTGTATTTTTCCAAAAATTAAAAATGATTGATGCTTACCTTTGGTTCCAAAAAATACTAAATTTTGGACATTTTACTACATCAAATGCTTGTCTACTACAGTGTGAGTGTCCCAACCTAGTGTAGAAGTACAATGACTATGTTTCATTGTCTTCTTTTTCAAGTTTTATGCCAATTCCATCACATTGTTGCAATAAACCCTAGAGACTTTCATATATGATAGAACAACGTGCATATCCAGAATGACATGGTGTTAGTTTCAACCATAGAAAACAACATATTGCATTTATGAAGGGTTACAGGGACTAGCACTTATTTCCAATAATCTTGCAACAAGCTTTAGTGTTTTGCTTTTCCTTTTTTGAACCAATATGAACTCTTGACCTATGACCTAATTTACTCCATTGCCAATACATTCCCATGTCCTTATCCTTATGTTTGAAGGAAATTATGATGGTCATGTTTAGAAAATTCTCCATATGATATACATGTGATATTTCAATATTATTTCATGTTTTTTTATAAGTTTAAACAATAAAAGTAAACAACATATCCCACATAAGTCATTTGATGCAGGAGCATCAGGGCCTAGGAAGAGCAGTTGAAGATGATTGACAAGAGAATGCCGACCAGGGGGAGTGCCGACGATCACTGGTGTGGAAGTGTAGATTGGTTGTCGAAGTCAATAATTCGAGCAAGAGCAGTTGATATGCGATTGAAAAAAGATGAAAAAAGTTGAGAGTTGACATGTTAAGGTTGACAGATGACAGAGTTGTAGCGAAGACGTCGAGGGTTGACATGTCATCGAATCGTGACTCCGACAGGTTTGGGCATGAGCCAAGCGAGGAGGAAGGAGCAGACTGGAGAAACCTTAGATGCAAAAGGAAGCTGAAGGGTATGTCGAAGGTAGACAGAAGAAAGTATGGTCAAGGCAGTGATAGGAACAACTACTGTAGAAGTGTCAGGAGGACACACAGAAAGTCAATCAAAGTACTTGGTAGTCATTCGGGGTTGCTGAGGAAGTTATTAGCAGTTATTGCAAGTGGTTGGGATCATGACAGATGTCGCCACAGGTGGAGGTTGTACAGCACAACAAAAGTGCTGAAAATTGAAGGTCTGCAGGATCAGGGAGATTGATGGACAAAGGAAGCGTGTCTCGAGAAGAGCAACAACAGGGTAGAAGGTGAGAGGACTTGGATCAGTTGGATCAAACACTCACGAGAGTAAAGTTCGATCAGCAGAGGATCGATAGATTAGAGTTCAGGAGAATATTTGTAGATTGGATAGGACAGTCACACATCTACTGAGCGCAGAGGAGATCGAGCCATAGCTCAGAGTTCCGCAATGAACCATGAGAGGGTGAATATCAACACACTAAGAGAGCACACAGTTACTTCTGTATTGTAAAAGGCTGAGGCCGACATAATTAGTTGTTTTACATTCCTTGCATTTCGCATTGTAATCGATTGATTTGAAGTAATAGAAGGCAACTTCTAGCATCCTGTTTACATCTTGTTTATGTGAACATGTGTGTTGTGTGTAACTGTTAAGCAAGAACCCTTATTGAGGTTTTCTTGTGTCAAGTGGTATCAGAGCGGGAAGAGAATCTTGTGAGCAGAAAAGGTGGTGATACCAACTTGCCTTGCATCAAGTGGTATCAGAGTGGGAAGATAATCCTATGAGCATAAAAGGTGGTGATACCAACTTGCCTTGCACCAAGTGGTATCAGAGCGGGAAGAGAATCCTGTAAGCATAAAAGTGGTGATATCAACCTGACTAGGTCAAGTGGTATCAGCAGTGGAAGTGAATCCGGTGTGCAAGTGCGTTGAACAGCTCTAGCTGCGGTTGGGTAGAGTTGTACACGACTTGTGGAAGTCCAGTTGCGATTGGATGAGTGGGAGTTTCAGCTAAGGTTGAAAATGGCTCACATAGGCGTTAATGTCTGAGGAGTTGGACGACGAGCGCGTGCCGCAGTAGTCACAGTTGATCGTGAAATGTTTGATGAATGTGTGCGAACAATGTGAAGCTTGACTAATGAAGTCGCAGCAATCAAAGAAATCCAAAGGCATGGTTGTATTCCTGATGTGTTAGACCATAACGATGAGGAGGTCAAAGAGGTGGAAGCACAGGAAGCAGCAGGCGAAGAACCAGAAGACAAACTCATTAAGTTTCTAACGAATATGAGAGGTAGGACAAAGATAGATGTATGTACATACTCAGGAAGTCTGGACTCGGAAGACTTGATTAACTGGTTCAGAGAAATGGAGAAATACTTCAACATAGAGAATATCAAGGATCCTAAACGAGTTAAGACTACATGTCTGAGGTTGAAGGTTCATGCCTCATTGTGGCGGGGCAAACTGTAGGCTGACAGAGTCAAGAAAGGCAAGGATAAAATCAAGTCTTGGGACAGGATGGTCGTCAAGCTGAAAGGGAAGTTCTTGTCGGGTGACTATGATTTCCTTGTTCTGGAAGTTACATAAATTTTGACAAAAAGAGATGACTGTGAAGGAATACACGGAAGAGTTCTACAGATTGTTGATAAGTTCGGGGCAAACCGACGAAGGAAAAGAAGCTATCGCAAGATATGTAAATGGCTTGAAATACGCCATACAAGACGAGTTGAGCATGTCAAGATTCAAAGCGGTCAATGAAGCCTACCAGTTAGCTCTGAAGGTAGAAGAGAAACTATCGAGGAAATCTGCATTGACCAAAGGAAAGATGACTTGTCGGGGTGCGAAGAATGTTTCCGTGAAAGGCCAAAGTAGTGGATACAAGAGAGAAGTCGTCGAAGATAACTGACGTGCGGAAGGGACATCAACAAGAGAGAAGACGCAAGAAAATCGATGTGATGGTCGAGAGACACGCGGTCGAGGTGCTTATGGTCGAAGTGGACCATCTGATAGAAAAGGAGCTAACATACCAGCCATAGTCTGTTACAAGTGTTGATGAGTCGGACACAAGGCATATGAATTCCCAGAGAACCTACATGCTGCAGAGGAGACGAAACCCAGATGTCGAAGACATGAGCAAGTCAATGAGAGGGAACATTCGACATCCGACAGTAGTGAGGATGGGAAGAAGAAAATTTGAAACTTGACGGTCAGGCGAATATTGGTTCAAGACGACCGATGCGACGAGAAAGGGCCACCACAATGAAAGTCTATCTTTCGAACTAGAGTGCGGATCGACGAATGGCATTGCAAGACCATAGTTGATGGTGGCAGTACGGAGAATATTGTGTCGATAGAGGTCATTGAAAAAGTGGGTTTAAAATGTTGGGAACATCCACACCCATACAAGATCTCATGGTTGTAGAAAGGACACCATGTGAAGGTGACCAAACAGTGCCTGATTAATTTCAAGGTTGGGAAGCTTGAAGATAATGTACTGTGCAACGTAATCCCAATGGACTCATGTCATCTGTTGTTAGGGAGACCCTGAAAATATGATCGGAATATGATCTATGATGGTCGAGCCAACATAGTCACAGTGTGGAAGAATGGTGTGTGAAGGACTCTGAATCCAAAGCAGGAGGAGCAAGCTGACTACAAGCAGGGCGAGATCAACTTTTGGGAGAAGCGAGTGTTGATGTGTTCAACCAAGGAATTCCTCACGGAGGAGGAAAATAAGTCGGGATGTTTCGCCATCATTCCAAAAGGGCCATGTTTCGAAAGATCGACAATGGAGAGAATTCTGGTTGAAGTCGATGAGTTTCAGAGCATAGTAGTCGATTAGGAACCGACAGATTACCACCGACGAGAAGCATATCTCATCAGATCGACTTGATTCCAGGATTGAGTTTTCCAAACAAGGAACCCCATAGAATGAGTCTGACAAAAGGTAAGGAACTCAATCGATAGGTCTAGGAGTTGTTGGACAGGGGATTAATCAAAGAAAATCTGAGTCCGTGTGCGGTACCAACAATATTAGCGCCAAAGAAAGGTGGAGAATGGAGGATGTGTACAGACTCTAGAGCCATCAACAAGATCACGATCAAGTACTAGTTTTCATTGGCGAGGATGGATGACTTGATGGATTGCTTGAGTGGAGCATAGTACTTCACGAAGATTGACTTGAAGAGTGGTTATCACCAGATTTGGGATAGAGAAGGAGATGAATGGAAAACAACATTCAAGATGAAGGAAGGGCTATATGAGTTGTTAGTCATGCCATTCGGATTGACTAATGCACCTAGTACATTCATGCGGTTGATGAATGAGGTGCTGAAGCCATTCTTGGGTAAGTTTGTCATAGTGTACCTAGACAACATCCTGATGTTTAGTCGAACCAAGACAACTTTGGGAACATTCGAAAAGTATTGTAGAAGTTGCAGGAAGAGAAGATGATGGTGAACCTACAAAAGTGCTTCTTCATGAAGGAAGAACTGGTGTACTTGGGATTTGTAATCTCAGGTAAAGGGTTAGTGATGGACCCATAGTAGGTGAAGGGAATATTGGATTGGCAGGAATCGACAAGTGCGACTGGAGTAAGAAGTTTCCATGGACTTGCCAGTTTCTACCAGAAGTTCATCAGGGGATTCAGTCAGATTTGTGCACCTTTGACAGAGTGCATGCGAAAAGGGGAGTTTAAGTGGAAATTTTTTTCCCAATGAGATTTTGACAAGTTGAAGGAAAAAGTCACTGAGAGCCCAATGTTAGCGCTCCCAGATTTTGACAAAGTTTTCCAGGTCAATTACGACACAAGTGGAATGGAAATTGGAGTAGTTTTGAGCCTAGAGAGCTGACCAATTGCATTCTTCAGTGAAAAGTTGGATGACGCGAAGTGGAAATATTCGGTGTATGACCAGGAATTTTATGCTATCATCCAAGCATTGAAGAAGTGGAGGCATTATTTGTTTCCCAAGAAATTTGTGTTGTACAAAGATCACCAAGCACTGAGGTATTTGAATACTCAGTCGAAGTTGAATCAACGACACATGAAATGGGTTGAGTTCCTGCAAGGATACACCTTCATGTTGTGACATAAGTCGGGCAAGTTGAACAAGGTTTCCGACGTGTTGAGTCGAAGAGTTGCATTGTTGAACACGATGACAGTTCAGGAAAGGAGAATAGAGTTGGTGAAGGCAGAGTATGCGACCGACGAGTATTTTGCGAAAGCATGGGAGGATTGTCGTGAACCATGGAGCATCGACAGAATGCCATACTTGGATTATTTTATCCAAGAGGGATACCTATTTGAGGGACAACAGTTGTGTATTCCTAGAGGATCCGTGAGAGAAAACCTAATTCAATAATTGCATAGCGATGGATTAGCAGGTCATATTGGCATCGACAAGACCAAGGCATTGGTCGAAGAAAAGTATTATTGGCCAGGAATGATAACATATGTCGGTAAGTGGCTACAACAGTGTCGAGTTTTCCAGTTGGAAAAAGGTAGAAGTCAAAACAAGAGGTTATATACACCATTACCTGTACCGAATACCCCATGGGAGCACCTGAGCATGGATTTTGTGCTAGGATTGCCGAAAACGCAGCAAGGAAGTGACTCAATCTTTGTTGTAGTTGACATATTTTTGAAGATGGCACAGTTTATTCCATGTCGGAAGACAAGTGACACCACAGGCATTGTTGTACTATTCTTCAAGGAGGTAGTTAGATTGTATGGGTTCCCAAAGCGTATAACATCAGACAGAGATACCAAGTTTATGGGGCATTTCTGGAGAAACGTACAAAAGAAACTAGACACAAGGTTGCAGTTTAGCTCAGCATATCATCCGCAGACAAACGGGCAGACCGAGGTGGTGAACAGAAGTTTGGGAAACCTTCTCAGGTTTTTGACGACTGATAGACCCAAGCATTGGGATAACGTGTTGGCACAAGCAGAGTTCTCATACAACAATTCTGTGAATTGGTCGACAAGTTTGAGCCCATTCCAGATTGTTCAAGGAAGAATCCCACATGGAGTGGAATATTTGGTTGAGTTACCGACAGAAATCAGGAAAAGCGCGGATGCAGAATCATTCACAGAGCATATGAAAGAAGTGCATGAAGATGTGTGAAAGCGCATAGAGAAGAGTAATGCGACATACAGGTTGAGAGCTGACAAAAAGAAGAGGCTACAGTCGTTCAACGAAGGAGACTTAGGCTATGCACATTTGTGGAAGGAGAGATTTTTGAAAGGAACATATAACAAGCTGAAGAAGATTGGACAATGTAAGATTTTGAAGAAGATTTCGGACAATGCTTATGTGTTGGAGCTGCCGAAGGACCTGAGCATTTCACCAACGTTCAATGTCTCAGATCTGTACAAGTTTGAAGAAGGTTCAAGCAGTGCACTACAACAAATTTGACATTTAGGGGTGGTTGTCATTCGCTTCCAAAAGTGACTTTTGGAGGCGGTTTTGGCTTTGGAGGTGATCTTGAAAAAACCACCCCTAATAGCACTGACGCTAAAACTTTTGGCAGTTCTGGAAGAGATCAAAACCACCCCTAAAAGTGACTTTTGGGGGGGGTTTAGAACCGCCTCCAAAAGTGACTTTTGGTGGCGGTTCTAACCCCCCCCCCCCAAAAGTCACTTTTGGTGCTGGTTCTAAACCCCTCCCAAAAGTCACTTTTGGAGGCAGTTCTAAACCCCCCCCAAAAGTTACTTTTGGAGTTTTAGGGGCGGTTTGAAACCCCCCCCCCCAAAGTCATTTTTGGACTTTAAGGGGCTGTTTTCTTCCGCCTCCAAAAGTTACTTTTGGGGGCAGTCTTTAAAACACTGCCCCTAATAACACTGACGCTAAAAGTTTTAGCTTTTAGGGGTAGTTCTGGAAGAGATTAAAACCGCCCCTAAAGTGACATGTGGCGGTGGTTCTGAACCCCCCCCAAAAGTCACTTTTAAGAGCGGATATAAACCCCCCTTGTAGGTACCTACGGGAGCGGTTCTAAACCACCCTTAAAAGTATTTATTACAAAATTTTTGGGGCGGTTTTAAACCCCCCTCGTAGGTACCTACAGAGGCGGTTAAAACCCCCCCCTAAAATTCTTTACAAACCTTTGGGGGAGGTTTTAAATGCCCCTCGTAGGTACCTATGAAGGCGGTTCAAAACCCCCCCTAATACTCTTTACAAACCTTTGGGGCGGTTTTAAACCCCCCTTGTAGGTACCTACGGAGGCGGTTCAAAACCCCCCCTAAAACTGTTAGGAACCCATGTCTTTAATTTGTTAGTATATTGTTGTTGGACGCATATGCTTTGTAAGTCATCCTGTAGTATTTGTTGATCCATAGTTTATATTAGCCCATAGTATTGGACGCATATGCTTTGTAAGTCATCCCATAGTATTATATGTCCTATGGTTTTGACTCATAGTATTGGCACCTAGACTTAGCCCATGGTTTGTATTGACACATAGTATTGACCCATGGTATCGGTGCCTAGACTTAGTATATAAGTGTGTGTTGAGGCCTATGAAGGCACTATGAAGTTAATTGTATTGAGCTTACTCAAAGGAGGTTGCCCCCTCGAAGTGGCCCATGATCAATATAAAAGTGATTATGAGTTCTATTATTTCTAATATCTTGTGAATTTGCATTAATTAATTATTGTAGGTTCATCACAAAAACTCTTTACAAACCTGTGGGGGAGGTTTTAAACCCCCCTCGTAGGTACCTACGAAGGCGGTTCAAAACCCCCCCTAAAACTCTTTACAAACCTTTGGGGGTGGTTATAAACCCCCCTCGTAGGCACCTATAGAGGGGGTTCGAAACCCCCCCTAAAATGCTTTACAAACTTTTGGGGGCGGTTATGAACCCCCCTCGTAGTGACATATGAAGTTAGTTTAGAACCCCCCTCATAGCCATAATAAAATATATTTTATTTAAAACATCAATATTGAAATATAATTAGGGCACGAAGGAATTGAACCTTCAACCTCCTGCTTGTAAAGTAGGCGCTCTACCATTGAGCTATAACCCTTTAAGAATTGGGGGAAGGGGCAATATTAACACCAAGATTGCATCATTTGTAATTCTAAGAAAAGACTAATAATCCCAACATTGTTTCTGACTAGAGAGACCTAAGAAAGTAGTCTGAATGGCTCTGACCTTATAAGTTGGATGAACTTGAAAGGTTTCATATGCAGCATTGATTCAATAAAGAAAACAGTAATACAGAAACATTTTGCAGGACAAAGTTGTCATTCAAGTTCATACACATACTCATGAAGTCTACATCTAACTAGAATATCAAGTATTCATGGATAAGAACGAGCATCTTTTCTAATGGTTGCTTGATGGATCCATGTAAGAGTAGCCTTCTCTTAAAAATTATGTTAGTAGATCAATGGGTTCTACAATTATAACATATTGAGACCCAACTCAATCCAGTCTGGTGATATAAATAGCATTCAACTATAGGATGGAGAAATACAACGATTAAAAATTGCATAGCATGGATAAATCTATAAGCTTTTCTAAGATAAACAACTCATAATAATGCATTTATAGATATAGAATATCTGCAATTGATCTAATCGCAAATGAACACCACCATCACTCAAAAGGCCAATGAGATGAAGTGTGCCATTTTCAAAGGACTCCTTAATGTATTTAAACCCTTCTCCCTCGTATATTTTTCCAGAGGCAAGAACATAATCCACTAATTTTTCTCTGCACCCAAAGTCAAAATCAAAGTTAACATGTTTCCCATTCTAAAAGATGTAGCACAAATAAATAGTAGAAATATCCTTTCAGTTACCATTTATACAATTATAAAGTACATCTTACACAAATATCATATGATATCACCCCAATTTGTAAGGTGGTCAATAAATTAACTATCACACAACCATGATTTTAACAAAATGTTAATGCTTACCAAATCTTAATGCAGGGGAAAATACCCAATGTATATGATTCTCATAAGTCACTATGAATGCAGAAATGATCCACATGCAAGATATTGACAGTTTTCATCAATAATTTTCCAAAAGTAAAAAAACCACAATAAGCAAAAATAAAATGAGATACTTGTTTACCATACTGGAAAATAGCAAATATCAAGCATAGTAAGTCATAGAGGATAGTAAAGTCGAATAAGGACTTTGTTCCTTCTTTGAAGGATCTGGAAAACAAAGTAAGATTTTTATTTAATCTAGTTGAGTCATTTAGATGGATAGCTTAGCTTTAGCTTACAGAGCTTGTTAGCTCGCAGAAGCTTTTAGGTAGCTTAGTGGAGCTTAGTTAGCTCGAGGAAGGTTCGATCAAGAGGAACAAGCTCAGATTTTTTACTCTTGGAGCTTACACAGCTCTAGAGAGAGGTCTCTGTTTGTAATGATCGATCCAATATTGTATTTAGGTTCAGATAAGGGAAAATTGTGAAATAAGATCATATGCCTGTATTTTTGGCTTAATTGAGTTTATTGATTGAGTTTGGAAGCAATTTCCCATTTGAATCATATCTTGTGACCACGTTGACTGAAGAAATGTCTTGAGTATTGACATTTACACAAAGTAGTCAATGGGATTGCTACCTACATTATGTAAAATTCTTTAATAGTGGTCAGGGCATCTTCAGGAGGCCTATAGGTGATACTCCCAATGCCTAAAAGGAAACCTATAGGTGATACTCCCAAATAATGTTGAAATTTTATTGATAATAAGGATCTATACCTCTTAATAACGGGTGTGTTCTCAGGGATACAGATAGGTTAATGGTCAGCTTCAAAATTGGTCATCTAGGGCATGAGACTAATAACGCAGCCGAGTTGGAAGGTCTTCTTCAGGGAATCCAGCTGGCTTGTACCCATAATTGTACTTCTCTTGTTGTGGAGGGTGATGCCCGGATTATTCTCCACATGGACTATGAGGTTCACAAGGGAAAACGTAGCTCAAAAGTAGCGACGTCGTGGCGGTTAGAGGGAAAGATGGATAATTTAGTGTCTCTGCTATCTCTGGGGCTGGCAATTTCTTTCTCCCATGTTAAGCGCAATGGAAACAAGATGGCGGACCTGCTCGCTAACCTTGGGGCGGTGAATTACTTGGACCTAAGCGCCCAAATGTGGGAAAACCTACAGAATTTAGATATGAAAGACAGATGTAAGGATATTCTTTCCTGTGATATGATGAGTTACCATGCTGATGACGGAGGGCGACATCAGGCGGAGGATCCTACTGCCATGTGATCCATTCCTCCCTTGTTCTTTCGCCCTTCTTTTAAAGGATGATCGATGAGCAATCTTTTCATCCCTTTCCTGTGGAGTTTGATGTCTTCTCACTAACTTAGAAAGGTACTTCTACCATGATTACAGGAGGGAAGGATTTAGGGGAAGCATGATTTGCCATTAATGGACCGTGCAAAAGATCACCACCTTTAGTTGAAGTATGATTTGCCATTAATGGGCAGTGCGAAATGTCACCACCTTCAGTTGCATTACAATTTTCCATTAATGGACAATGGGTGGCGGAACTCTTTCTAAACCCAAGGAAGGTGGTAGACATGAATGTAGAGTTCAGAGATTTAGTTGCATGCACCGCCATTGTTTTCTGGCTATGAAAGAGATTGAGGTTTGTAAGAGGTTAGATAGTATGGGTGATCATGGTAATTGGGATAGAGGCAGTGCCACTGCAAGCCGTCGTCATTCTCGGGTGGGTGATACTTCTCAGGGTGAATCTGGCGGGAATTTCTCTCATGCCCAGGAAAAATCCCGTTGGGAATCCAGTGCCTTTTTTCGGGACGTTCCCTTGGATCTCCAAAAAGAGATTTTCACTATGGAACGAAAAATTTGGAACCAGCTTGATAAGGCAACTTTGGATGCGGAACGTTGTCAGACTGTAAATTGGGTCATGGATCCAGGAAACATCGTGGGTCATTTTAGCCTATATGAGCGCACCATTGTGCTCTATTGGGTAATGAAAATTCTTATGGGTTATTCTATCCGGGATAGGACGGAGCATCGGTTTGTAAATGAGATGCTTAGCTATGAAAGAAGCATTCTGGAGGAAACTAGGGCCGTCCACCGTAAGCTATATTTTCTCCTTCAGGCTATGTAGCTTCAACCTCCTCCTGCACAGCCGACAACTTATGCAGTTCCTCCTCCTGGGTGCTGTCCTGATTTCCCCTACATTCTGTTCTAATATGGCATGGGGGATGTTTAGTGTCTGGCTCGTTGGGTGTCGGTTTATCGTCTATTATGTCTGTTTTCTAAGTGTGGGGATTTGGTTTTCATTTCTATTTTAGGAGGTTTTGTTGTGTAAATGATAAAGGGAGTTAAAAGGCCTGCATGCACGTGTTTTGTTTTAATTTTGTAGTATCTGTAGTATTCTTCTTTGTAGTATGTATGGTCAGGCGAAGTCTTCTTCGGAGGTGATTTTGTTCATTAAGTGACTCAGTGTGATGGCAGGGTTATGACCTTTTTGGGTTCATTTGTAAATCTTTCTCTTTTAATATAAAGTTCTCTCTTCTTACTTACAAAAAATAAATCAGGATCTATACCTCAAAGTTCAACTCTGATGCCAATAACGTCAAATGGTCTTGGCATCCTCTATCCTTTACACAAATATTTCACACAAATTAGTTGTTACACCATCAATCTGGTATAATTATGGTTGTAATAAATGTGCTGTAATTAAATTTGTTGTAATCAAATACTTTCAAAATTGTTCATTACATTACATGTCCGTTGTCAATAGCTATCCCGCAATCAACATTTTTCCTTCAATAAATGTGCAACAAAATCAATTCATAAAATAGACAAGTACAACTGTACTTAAAATGAATAAATCAACACGTTATAATCAATGAAACGACAATAATAAGATATCTAATTGACAAATTCATTATGGTGATAACTTACCAATATGCATTAGAGAACGATACAAATTGTCATTATATTGCTTTCCATTGCGAAGACCTGCATATATAATGACAAAATGGTATTTTCATATAAGCGATTGATAGATATGTAAAAAAATCCATAACATATATGAAATTCTAAAAAAACAAAATGAAAATACCTGAATGAGCTTCTCTTGGTTTCAAGAATATCTTATTCTCTACTAAACAGGGCCAACCACATGAAGGTTGAAGCTCATATGGCCCCTCCCCCACCTCACATCACTCTCAATTTCCCACACCCAATCCATCTACTGTAAAAATAAATGAAAGTTACATAACACAATAAAATAGATAATATCCATGCATAAACAGTAGCAAAACAAAAAATATGTGCATGAAAGGTAAATCCAAGTAATAATCTAAGATATAAATTTTCACAGATACAACTTAAATGAGAACTGATAAATAAATCATGCATGCTACTTACTGAACAACATCCAACCATGTGCCTTAACAATCTTGTCGAACATAATCCATTCCACCATCACCGACAGCTTCATCCTCTTTGCATTTCGTCCCTTCAAAATCTGCAACACTTGATAAATATGCATACTCCAATTCATATCTATTACAATTTCTTGATCCCTTCGGAGGGCATGTCAAAACTACACACCAGTCATTCTCTACTGGATCGTGAACATAAAATACTTGTTTCGCTTGTGATGCTAGAATAAATGGATCATCTTGCAGTCTATCCTTACTCAAGCATCTCTTCAGATTCACCATGGTGAAACCAATTTCATCAACTTTCATTCCATTCTTCTTGTGTACATCTATCCAATCACATTTGAACAATGAATACTGCACCAAATAGTAGTCCAATAACATTATTTCTTTAGTCACTCCATAATATGTTGTCGCTTGATGTATAGGGTTTTTATCCTTTGCACTTGATCTCATTAATGTTTGTGCATCTATGCACACACCACTATTTTGGGTGGCCCTGACATTTTCTATGCTTTTAACATGAAATCTACACCCATTGATTAAGTATCCATCATACTTAGTTGCATATTTCCTTGGGCCACGTGCCAACCATTTAAGGGTATCATAAATATTTTATTTTCCTTCCACCTGTAAATTTTTAAATGTCGTTAGAAAACCATGCAATTTCAAAATATATTGAAATAATCTCACCTTCATACATCATAATAGTCTTGATCAATGAAGTTCAATTAAATCTAATATGAAGAATATATTATTACCTATTTTCTTAACCAATCACTAAATTGTTGGTTATGGAGCTTTTGTAGTAAGACTTCATCTTTTTGGTCTTGGATGTTACTATTGGCAATTTCTGTCAAGTGCATCCTATTTTCAAGTAATGTCAATAAACAATTTATGAAAAAATTGTGATATATTATAATAAAAAATGATTTCATAAGTATGTGCTTATTACTTACTCTATTCAAGTTTGAATTTCATCTACGTTGTGCAAGACCCATCTGTGGGCTTGTAACAAACTAGTTTTATCTAATTCAATAGAAGTTCCACTAGATAAGGCATTCCCATACTGTCCAACCTATCCTTCTTCATCATCCCAAGCTTCATTTCTATTAGGAATGATTTCAATATAATCCATACCTTCAACATATCCAGCACAAAATTTTATGGATTCCTCCACAGTGTAGTTTTCAGCTATGCAGCCTTCGAGCCTATTCTTATTTTTCACATAACTTTTGAAAACTTTCATGTTCCTAGAAAAAAACACACAATTTGTAGAGAAATCAAAAGTATGAATAAAGAGTTGCTAGTAATGTATTATTATTATATGCACATAAAATGATGGAATTTATGTGGATTTGCACTTAATAAAAATTCACTGACCTTTCAAAAGGGTACATCCATCGATATGCATCTGGTCCACAATAACGTAGCTCTCGCACCAAGTGTACAGTCAAATGTATCATTATATCAAAGAATGAAGGGGGGAAATATTTTTCGAGTAAGCACAAAGTTTCCACATCATCTTGTAAGTTATCAAGATCTGTTGGATCCACCATTTTTTCACAAATTCTCCTATAAATGAAGCAACGCCTACAAATAGTGTTTCGAACTACTTTTGGTAGCACATGGCGCAATGCTACTGGAAGGATTTGTTGCATGAGAACATGGCAATAATGTGCTTTCATACTATGAATCTTGAGATCTTTCATAGATACATTATTTCTAGGGTTTGAACTATATCCATTTGGAACTTTTAACATGAACAAAACACGACAAAGAATCTCTTTCTCCTTTTTTGAAAGAGTGTGTGGTGCTAGTGGAAGAAATATTTTTTTTCCTTTTTGTTGTGGCAATAGGGACCTCCTTATACCCAACTGTTGTAAGTCATCACGAGAATTTTTCCCATCCTTTGATTTATCTTTTATATCCAGAAGGGTTCCAAAAATACTTTCACATACATTTTTTTCTATGTGCATTAAATCTAAAATGTGACGCACTAGGAGTTTCTGCATCCAACCGTATAAAAAATCAATGAATTATAAGATCAAAGACTAAACAATATATTAATAATAAACACAATGAAATCCTTCAAGCATCATACATTTTAGGCCTTAAGTTAATGTGTGCACATACCTCCCAATATGGTAAATTGAATAGAATTGACCTTTTCTTCCACATGCAGTCTTCGAATTTTCTCCTTTTTTTAAATTTCTCTTTCTTTTTGTACTTTTAGTCTTTCCCCATTTCTCTTCCCTTCCTTCTGTTTCTGTAAAAATATCTGACACTTGCACAAATGTAGGTGCAATGAGATGCTCATACTTCCCATTAAATGGTCCTTTTTGTGAACGATACTTATGATTTATTGGAAGATAGCTCCTATGTCCCATGTACACACACTTCCTACTACATTTGAGATACATTGAATCTGTGTTCCTTCCACATATAGAGCATGCGCAAAACCCTTTAGTCGTGCAACCAACCATATTTCCATAAGTAGGAAAGTCATGGATTAACCACATCAATATAGCCTTCATATTAAAGAATGATCTTGAATGAGCATCGTATGTCCTTGCCCCTTCATCCCATGTTAGTTTCAGTTCATTTACCAATGGTTCCAAATAAACATCTATGTCATTTCCTGGTTGCTTGGGACCAGGTATTAACAATGACAACAAACAAAATCTCCTTTTCATGCATAACCATGATGGAAGGTTATATGTGACTAATACTACTGGCCATACACTATGACTACTACTCAAGTTTCCAAAAGGATTAAATCCATCCCCTGCCATTGCAAGTCGTACATTGCGAGGATCGTTGGACAAATCAGGCCATTTAGAATCTATAGTTTTTCGTGCCAGGCTATCAACTGGGTGGCGCATTATTCCATCCTTACTTGCATTCTCATGATGCCACCTCATTTTCTGTAAAATATATGTAGAGCTGTAACAAAAACATAAAGAATCATATATGCATTACACTACTTAGTAGATTAAAGAAGATGATTTTTTAGTAGGTTTGTAGTACATGAAGGTGTATGATATAATGGAATTATAAGAGTTCAAAATAATACCTGTACATTCTCTTCAACCTCAGCACTTTGGTCAGGACACAAGTATGCACCTTTACAGAATGAGCATCAACCTTCCATCTTGACTTGCCACATGTTGGGCATTCATTTATTTTTTCATATTTTCCCCAATATAAAATGCAATCATTGTGGCATGCATGTATCATTTCATAGTCCAACCCCAATGATTTAATCAAAATTTTTGCAGCATATGTAGATTCTAGAAGTGTATTTCCTGTTGGAAGCATTTCTCTTTGCAACTTCAACAACTGGGTGAAATTTGCATCAGACCATCCATTTCTCACTTTAAGGTTGTACAATTTCACAGTGGCCGATAGCTTAGTGAAACTAGTGCAACTTGGGTACAACGGTGCCTTTGCATCTTCAATTAACTTTAGATATTGATTGATATCATTTTTTTCTTCTATTGATTTTGCTTGGCCAATTTCACAATTCACATCTGTATTTTCATTATAATATTGATAAGCATCATTCACCATTTCAACCATATGACCATCAACCATGGTTTCCTCATTATAACCATCATTCTCAAGAACTTCAGTATCATTTGTAAGCAATGTTGCAAAATCATCATTATGATTATCATATTGATGTCCGACTATGTGTTCATCACCATGCGTAATTTCTCGAGGAAAATCATGCATCTTTGTTGTGTGGCATTTCTTGGTCTTGTCAAATATATAGTCCTGAGTAGGAACTCTCTCTCCATGGAAAAACCAAGTTTTATATGAACTTATTATACCATGAATCATCAAGTGGTCTTGTACTTCCTCAAACGTCAATACTGCAACATTGCAACATTTTTTACAAGGGCATCTTGTGGTGTCATTATCCTCTGAATGTTTTTTTGCAAACTCTATGAATTCTTCAACCCCGACTTGATATTCCTTTGACATCCTACATAGAACCAATTTGCACATCACATAAGAAAAAACCACTACA
The DNA here is from genome assembly GCA_027924585.1 of Larix kaempferi. Classification (NCBI taxonomy): domain Eukaryota; kingdom Viridiplantae; phylum Streptophyta; class Pinopsida; order Pinales; family Pinaceae; genus Larix; species Larix kaempferi. The sequence continues at coordinate 2,899,431 of BSBM01001396.1, read as the reverse complement.
AATTACAATGAAGACATATGTTATAAAATATCATATTGAATAATCAAATATAAAATGTACTATAGCTCATTTTGAAATATGTCCAATCCTTTTTTTTGGCCATTTGAAAATAAAACCAACCCAATTTCTCGAATTGGCTCCTTGAGAGTTGGCCTCTCAACTTCCTTCCAATATACGGTTAGGAATATTCCTGTAGTACACCCATATGCTTTCCAAAATAGCCTTTACCAGCACATGACAACCATATATTACACCATACAAGCTTCCACCTTATAATAACCAAATCCAAACATTAATTACATAATATTTTGGTTTTAACTTGGAGCCGAGATAAGAATTTTTGGGAAGTTACAATCTTGATGTTGATCAGAGGATTAAGTATAAAGGAATGTGCCTGCAGCACGGATTAACGCCTATAGACGGTTTGGATCAAAAGCGGGGGACATCAATGGTCATGAGCCTCCTTTGCGAAAAAAGTTGAAGGTCTTTTAAATGCTGGCAGGGTGCTAGTCTGCATGTAGGTCAAGGAAGATCGACAATGGAAGGCTTAGATCAACGGTCATAAAATTGTTCGCGATTTAAACATGCGTGAAAAGGATTATGATTCAAATCCGTGAACGTTTGATAAAGCTCAGCATCTCCCAACAGTGCATATTTAGTGAGATGAAGATTGACGGCTCAGGATTAGTTCACGGATTTGACTTGCGTGTAAAATCAACAAGCCCAAAATTTGCGAACTCAGTAAAGGGCGCATCCTAGGATGGTCAAGATCCAGGAGGAGAAAAGATCGACAGTTGAAAATTCTTTTGCAGATTAAAGGTGTTGTTGAGTTGATATGTGGCGGGGTTGGAAGCCATGGGGGACCATGCAGGTAAAGGTCAAGGAGATCTACGGATGAGAGTTGATCGTATGGATAGACGGATGACGTGACTCCATCGCTGTCATAGCTGTAAGGGTGATATAGCATGTTTATATTATAAAACGCCCGTCTGCACGAAGATTCGCATCCTAATTGACTTGTGTGCATTGGAAAGCTATAGGAGTGGATCGTGCAGAGCCGACCAGCCAACCAGACACCCAGAAGCTCCACCCAATTGTTAACCGACCAGGTAGGCCATCCACCTCCACCCTAAACTATTTAAATGTCTAGACCCGTGGTACCCCCAGGCTTTGTGCCCCGAAAGTTAATTGACCTATTAGAGGATAAAGAGTGTGAGGTTTACGATCCCATGCTGACAAATAGCACCATAGAAACTTCCAAAGAAATATTGGAGGTCATAAGGTCCAGAGAAGTGGATGTCCATAAGATTAATCAATCCTTTTTCCATTTTTTTACAACCAACCAAACCCGTAGTTTCCCTGAATTTTTAGACTAGTGTGTCGGCCATTACTCCTCAGACTGAAGAGCAATCATGGATGCCTCAAGCTCTAAAATCTTGTGATATGTAGACACCCCTACTATTAGGAAAGCTTTGGTCATTCTAGAAGAATTCTGCCAAAAATCCCAAAGTTACAAAATGGAAACCCTAATCCAACATTTCCGTCAAGCCCCAGCTGACCTCAAACAAAGCTTTTATCATGCTTCCTTGCTACCAAATACCTCCTCTCAGGACGCACCTTTTCCTGGTGAAGCCAGCCTTTTTAGGGAAGAGTCGAAGTGTGCTATCTCCATGCTGGCCCAGTTCCTAGGCTTAGACAATGACCTATACATAACTGAGCCCCTGATAAGTTTGATGTTTGTTCTAAACACTTGTCCTATCGAGCCAACATGCCCAAATTCACTTACCCAATGTGCATGCCTAAAGTTTGATGAAGCCTTGGCAAACAACATCCACTCCCAGCTCATAGAATTCCCTAAGACAAGAACTTTTAGGTTCTAGTCTTACTTGTTAAAAATGTTCTTGGAAGCTAATGAAGAAAACCTGCAAGCTCCAAAGCTACAGTTGAATAAGGAGATGTATTCAGACTACAAAACCTTCATGAATGATCTTATGGCAGAGATATATTTCATCTTTTTCTAGAAGAGGTTGCCTAGGGTACTGCCTGAGATGAAAGACCTACTGCAGCCATCCATGGAGATGAGGGTTGGGGATTGGTTCCTGCTGAATCATGGGATTGTGATTAGAGTTTATGGCTACTCCCATGCCCTCTATGTGCTACCTACCTTCCTAACCCCCAGAGTACTCACCTTGGAATTTATAAGACAAAAATTGAAGGTGGAGTGTGAACATTTCTTGGATGACAGGAAATCTTTGGACATCAGATTTCCATGGACACTAGGCTCCTACATTGTCAAAGAAAAAACAGCTCCCCCAACTATTGAGCGAATGATGGGTGATCTGGGATTCCCATCCAAAGCGGCCATAAACTATGATCCTCACCACATTATCTCAGAAAGAAGGAAGGAAGGTAACAGGAAAGGATATGAGCACTTCAAACTAACAAGTCTAGCTGAGATGGCAAATTGGTTAGAATACATTGACAAAGGCCAGTTGTAAGTAGACCCACTAGAAGACTCTTCATCTTTAGAATTCCTTTTTCAAAGTAGCACATCAGCAGTGCCTGGTTCACCTGGTAAAACCCCAGCAATATCGGAAGCCATGTCCCTTACCATTCCTCCAGAAAAATCTATACAGGAAGGGGGTAGTGAGCCCATGGATGTAGACAGTGATGTTGAGAGAACCTCAAAGAGGAAAAACGTATAGGATCCTGAGCATCAATTAGTACAGGTACAAGCAAAGCAACCCAAGAAAAAGCAAGTTAGATCCTCAGTGCCATCCTTCGAGGTTAAGCAACATGTGTTCAACATAAAACCTATTGGAGCTATAGCATCACGCCTAAGCAGGGCTAAGTTACTGGAGGGATATGAGGAGAACCCAGATACAATCTCAGAAGAAGCTAAATTGTATGTTGATGCAAGAAAAATCTCCAAGAAGGATGTAGCCTTGGTGGCAAGCAAGAACCTTGCCCAGAATACCTTGAGTCTTGCCTTAGCCACTAAGAGTAAGGCCACGGAACTAAAAGTAAATCTGGAAGACATCCCAGTACTTGATGTGATCAATCTGCACAAGGAGATAGGTGAAGTCATCTATAACAAGTTGTTGAGGGCTTCCATAGAGCTATCAAAAGTGCAGGCGAGCAAAACGAAAGTGCAAAACCAGTTGGGATTGGAAAAGGCAGAGAACAAGAGCCTGAATGTTAAATTTTGAGCATTAATTCACAATACTCTAGGATCTTTACTAAGAGAATAACATGTACAGTATATCAATTCATATCAATCATAATGAGCATGTCAATCATCACAAGAAGCAAAAGCATGAGAGACAAGAGACACATAGTTTCCATGGGGAAAACCCTAAGGTGAAAAACCCCACAACTTCCTCAAAGATAGAGAGAGAAATGGCTCAACCAAAGTACAACCAAAATACATAGAGATAGTCTTCTATTAGCATATGATCCTCCTCCTCACTAGTGCGCCACTTTCTGAGTGAAGGAAGAATGAGTTTTCCGAATGATCCAAATAGAGATCTCCCGATCTCTATTTATACTTGTCCTGTTTTCCCAATAACCTTATGGGGATGACTTGTCTGGCTAGGTACATCAACCATATAATATATAAATCAGGGCCGACCCCACACATGGTGGTCTAATAACCCATCGGAAAGTTAACATACTTGCGACACTTGTCAATACACATGACGACACTTCCGTATAGAGGAATGACACATCTCTATAGGAGTACAATAATATATAAATGAAATACATGGATGAAATACATTCCGAAGTTACATATAAATCAACACTCTCTCTTAACTAGGAAGGTATTTCTCGACATAGATCATCTAGCACAAGTTTTCTACTCTGGATCATCGTCATCGATGCATCGTCCTTGAATCATCGTCATCTTCATAGCTTCTGCTATCTCAATCAATATCTGGATCTACTTGTCATAGGATGTTCTACAGATCCAATCCTTTTTCATACTGGATGTAGGACCACCACCTACGGGTATTCATCATCACTGGCCATACTGTGGAATCCTCAGGACTTATTACGTGAGTCAACAAAACCTCGAAAGAGCATCTCAAGACTGATTACGAGCACATATCTCAACCCATCGGATCTCCCAGGACCTTTTACATGCTACTGCACAACCTGTCCACGACCACAGAGTATGACGAAGCACAACCCAGATGCACACACACAACACTTACACTCACTGACATGGAAGGACCAACCTACCACCATCCGTGAAAGGCTCACAGCACTTACATCAATGACCATGGGAGAACACATCTGCCACCATGTCGGAAAGGCTCTGCACTTACATCAACACACATGGGAGAACACATCTACCACCATGTCGAAAAGGCTCTGCACTTACATCAACACACATGGGAGAACACATCTACCACCATGTCGGAAAGGCTCTGCAGTTACATCAACGCACATGGGAGAACACATCTACCACCATGTCGGAAAGGCTCTTCACTTACATCAATGCACATGGGAGAACACATCTACCACCATGTCGGAAAGGCTCTGCACTTACATGTTAAAATTCAATATGCTAAGACAGAAAATAGCAGCATTTCATTCCATTTCACAATAATAGCATATACAGGATCACTGAAGAAACAACAAGCATAGCATAAACACAAGAGACACAGATTTATCCTGGGAAACCCTCATGGGGTAGAAAACCCAGTAAAGCTTCCTCAATATAGATGACCAGCAATATATAAAGATGCAAACCAAAGACATGATCTCCTTCTCCACTGTAGCAGACCTCTCCTCCAATAGGTGCGCCTCCCTTGAATGAGTGAGTGTTTATAATGAGGAACACACCTCCTCTATTTATACACTACTTTGATATGTATTTTACACAAGTACACGTAGGCTCGTATTTAACCAATAGGTTAAATATACCACTACAACTAACTGGGCCGACCCCTCTAGGGTGGTCTAATAACCCTTTGACCCACATAACACATTTAGGGCCGACCCCCACTAGGGAAGTCTAATAACCCGAGTTACCACATTCCGACGGAGGAATAAACATCTCCGGATATACAATAAGATCTTCACGGAGGAATGAATCATCTCCGGAATAATAAAGTACAAATATAATATTCTTTGAAGTTACAATATTTAACACTCCCCCTTAACGAGAAGGATATTATAACAGTATCTGCACGAGCAAGGAGTCATCAACATCATACATGATACATCTATAAATCATTGGAAGCTTTCTCAACATCATCAGTAACTCAAGCAGTTACTGGAACATCTTCAATACTGGAACATCAACATCTTCAGTACTGAGTCTTTATCTTCTGCAGCACTCGAACAACTACAACAACATCAACATCTGGATCCTCACGATCATCAGTATCGTCATCTCACGACCATTAGCATCGTCATCACACGATCATCAAGATCATCATCACACGATCATCAGCATCGTCACACACGATCATTAGCATCGTCATCACACGATCATCAATATCGTCATCACACGATCATTAGCATCATCATCACATGATCATCAACATCGTCATCACACGATCAGCAGCATCGTCATCACATGATCATCAACACGATCAGCAGCATCGTCATCACACGATCATCAGCATCGTCATCACACGATCATCAGCATCGTCATCACACGATCATCAGCATCGTCATCAATACAGGTATCCATAACAATACAAGTATCCACATCATTAGTACACGTATTCATGCCAATACAAGTGTACATATCATCAATACAAGTATCCACACTGATACAAGTAACCACATCATCAATACAAGTATCCTACCGATACAAGTAACCACATCATCAGTACAAGTGTCCTACCGATACAAGTAACCACATCATCAATACAAGTATCCTACCGATACAAGTAACCACATCATCAGTACAAGTATCCTACCGATACAAGTAACCACATCATCAGTACAAGTATCCTACCGATACAAGTAACCACATCATCAATACAAGTATCCTACCGATACAAGTAACCACATCATCAATACAAGTATCCTACCGATACAAGTAACCACATCATCAATACAAGTATCCTACCGATACGAGTAACCACATCATCAATACAAGTATCCTACCGATACAAGTAACCACATCATCAATACAAGTATCCTACCGATACAAGTAACCACATCATTAATACCATCACTTTCTCGGAGACCATTCGTCTACGGATCAATTCAGGGACCGAAGTCCGAGGATGATACAATCCCCATCACGTACATTTTGAACTAGCAGTTCCGGGATGATGCAATCCCCATCACGTACATTTTGAACTATCAGTTCCGGGATGATGCAATCCCCATCACGTACATTTTGAACTATCAGTTCCGGGATGATGCAATCCCCATCACGTACATTTTGAACTATCAGTTCCGGGATGATGCAATCCCCATCACGTACATTTTGAACTATCAGTTCCGGGATGATGCAATCCCCATCACGTACATTTTGAACTATCAGTTCCGGGATGATGCAATCCCCATCACGTACATTTTGAACTATCAGTTCCGGGATGATGCAATCCCCATCACGTACATTTTGAACTATCAGTTCTGGGATGATGCAATCCCCATCATGTACATTTTGAACTATCAGTTCCGGGATGATGCAATCCCCATCACGTACATTTTGAACTATCAGTTCCGGGATGATGCAATCCCCATCACGTACATTTTGAACTATCAGTTCCGAGATGATGCAATCCCCATCACGTACATTTTGAACTAAGGTCCAGGGACGATGCAGTCCTATCCTCTATTCTCGGAGACCTCACGTCTACGGCTCTCTTTAGGACTGGAAGTCCAGGGATGATCCAATCCCCTCAAGTCCACCAAGGACTTCATTCTCGGAGACCTCTCGTCTACGGCTCTCTTTAGGACTGAAAGTCCAGGGATGATCCAATCCCCTCAACTGTCCACTAAGGACTTCATTCTCGGAGACCTCACGTCTACGGCTCTCTTTAGGACTGAAAGTCCAGGGATGATCCAATCCCCTCAAGTCCACCAAGGACTTCATTCTCGAAGACCTCTCGTCTACGGCTCTCTTTAGGACTGAAAGTCCAGGGATGATCCAATCCCCTCAACTGTCCACTAAGGACTTCATTCTCGGAGACCTCACGTCTACGGCTCTCTTTAGGACTGAAAGTCCAGGGATGATCCAATCCCCTCAACTGTCCACTAAGGACTTCATTCTCGGAGACCTCACGTCTACGGCTCTCTTTAGGACTGAAAGTCCAGGGATGATCCAATCCCCTCAACTGTCCACTAAGGACTTCATTCTCGGAGACCTTACGTCTACGGCTCTCTTTAGGACTGAAAGTCCAGGGATGATCCAATCCCCTCAACTCTATTCTCATCCATACAGGTACAATCATATATCACATCAAAACATGTATACATCACATCAAGACATGTGTACATCAAAACATGTATACATCACTTAATCAACACATGTACACATCACATCAAAACATGTGTACAACAAAACATGTATACATCACTAATCAAAACATGTACACATCACATCAGAACATGTATACATCACAACTAGCATGTATTCTTACTAATACATCTAAACATGTATACATCACACCAAAACATGTATACATCTAGCATGTATTCTCACCAATACATCTATCATCAAAAGCATGTATAAGTAAAGCTAAGTATTCTAAGTATAAGAGTCCTAAATCTAAATATTTCTAAGTAACTGGGTGTAGAGAACAGGTTACCTCATCAACGACCTTGTTGTTTGATGAGACAATCTCATCAGTAGTGACTATACTACTCCCCCTTTCGAGGACGGTCCTTTTGAACTACACCAAGCTTGTCTCGGAAGTATTCAAACTTCACTCGAGACAGAGGTTTGGTTGGTAACTTCTTCACTTGACGTAGGGGCTTGGTTAGTACAATGGTAACCTGTTACAAATTCAAACTTTTAGAGTTCATTTCTGTGACATATCTTGTTAGTTCCCTATGTTCTTTGACTTATCATGGAACACTAGATTCTATGTCATCTTGATACAACTCTAATTATCACATAGGATCTCAGTTGGTTCTAACTCTAAGTCAAACAATCCTAAAGCCAAACTTCTTCACAACTAGCAGAGCAAGCAGCCATATATTCCGCTTGTGCTGAGAGTCACACTAGACTGCTTCCAGCTAAACCACGAGATCATGGCTAATCCCAGACAATAACATCCTCTCGAGGTGTTCTTCTTGTCTGATACACTTCCTACCCAAACAGAATCTGAATAGCCATCTGAAGTCATGATCTTCAAGATAGCATAGATCAAATTCTATCGTGTCCTTTATGTGCCTCATCACATACTTTGCAACTATCAGGTAAACACATCTAGTTTCCACTAGATACTAACTCAAGGTGTTCATAACAGAGCATATATCTAACCTAGTATATGTTAGATATATCAAAGACCCAATAATTTGACTGTACAGAGTTATATCCACTAACTCTGATGAGTTATCCCCTAACGGCTTCAAGCTGGAATCCATAAGAGTGGCCATTCCAACACCTCAAGTCATATTTCTCATCATACTTTCCCTGATTGATAAATATTCCTTCTGAGCCTTGCCATACTTCCAGACCTAGGAAGTAAAGCATCAAATTGAGATCTTTCATTTTTCATTTCTGCATTGAATGATCTTCTGCATATCTATCTGTGCCATCTCTCGTTAGATGGGTCTACTGATATGAGCCTCAATATCATTCGAACTCTGTGGTGAGTTCCTTCTTGCATCCATGTCATATGTGTATCATATTCAACCTTGTAGCAAAGGTTGAGATCCACATCACCCATGGTGATCATTAAGCTTAAATTATTATCGATCCTAGGTACCTATACAGAACCTGATTCATACCTCTTCTTTAATTACACCATACTTGGAGCAAACATCTTGTCATGATTCTCTTCCCCTTTCTAAGAGAATCTTCTAGCCATGAGCCTTCTATATTTTGTTTGATTTGTAAATCTTCTTGTTTGAACATCCACCACTTGTACGGTGTCCATCATTCTTCATGACCTTTCCTACAAATCAAAATTAAGTACATGATTAGTAATACTTCATAATCATCAAAAGATAACCCATTATGCATACAGATATCATTTACATAGTGATGCAACTATTTTGACCATTACTTTGGCACAACACTTTCCCATATCCTGTATGCATACAGTGGCTATCTAGATGCCTTCCATCTCTACCAGAACATACTATCGAGAGTGTGCACAACTCTCAGCATGTCAGCAAAGAGGTTTCATTCTAGACAAGCAACAATGGAATGTTTGTCCAAGCATATGCACATTAGTTGTATACTGTTCAATGCTCTATGAATGTTTACACTCAGCATTATATATTCTAGGAATACAAATATGCATGCAGGCAATATCATTACTATTTCAAATAGCAACTCAAATACTTATCTTTTATGTTTGTGTGGCTGCCTCCCGCTTGATCTTCTGTATGTCTTTTGAACTTCTATTCATTCTGTACCACTGTGCATGCTCAAGAGTCATCCTCATGATCTCATATACAAACATACACTCATTAGTATATTCTAAATGCTATCAAAACATTATAGTACTAAATAATCTTGAAAACGTATAGTCATGATTATAGTTAATAAACATTAGTATTCAAGATTTCAGGGAAGTCTTCTTTTACTCATGCGTATCATTGATAAGAGATATAATATGCATAATCCCTTGGTTACTAACTTTATGAATGAGCATAACCAATCATTCCAAGTATACTTATATAAGGGATCCTAACACAAGGTAAGATTCATGGGAAACATACCTGGATTATTATACCTACTTGGTTATGTACAACATACCTAAACAACCTCTTCAATGATTTAGAGATCCTGAGCTAGAACCTGCATGTCTCATAGGTTAAGCATAATATAACAAAGTCATACATACCTCGTAAGTAGAACAAAGATTATGGATGAGTCTTTGTCTTCATGTTTTCATGGTCATGAAGCCTGATTTGTCTTTTGTGATGTACCTGTATCTTGTTAGCAGACAACCTCAACCTCACACAACACCATAATGCATTAGTACAATCATAAGTGTCAACACCCTAACCAATGAATATCTTCTATCATGCATTCATAATTTTGTTAAGGTGATACAACAAATCTAAAATCAAGATTGTACTAACTGTAATAATCATGAAGACAAACATACCATAAACTTAATCATGAACAAATCTCAAAACATACCTCGATGAGTCATACCTATCGAGATCGCTTGTAATCTCCTTATGTAAAGCCTTAGCCTCATCTCCCTCTGAAACATGAACTCCTTCACTTATGTAGGTGACCAATCTATCTTCTTCTAGGATTAACCCTATCCACTTGATTTGCAAGAAATGGACCTGGAGTTGGATATGGGTTTGTCAGAGAAACCCCAAAAATTCAAACTTTGAATTTCAGACTTCCGAAAGGATAGAAATATGCGCCTTGATGAGCTGATCAAACTGATATATTTAGAATTTGAAAACTGCAAAGTTTTACTCCTCAATTTTGCCTTTGAAACTTTCGGATTCACTGGACGTGACCCTGAACTGGGGTTTGATGAAGCCCACTCTTTTGCCCCATCAAAAAGTTTGAACCAAAGCTCTAAGCTTCTATTTTTCTGAGGAGCTTCCAGCCGTGGTCACAGATTTCAAAAATTCCTATTTTTACAGAAGCCCTAATTTTCCACTTTTCTGATCAAAGTCCCAAACTAGGGTCTAATCAAGCCCGGCCTTCTGCCCAACCAAAAATTCTGATATTGGTATCTAAATTTCTATTTTGATGAGTAGCATCCATCCGTGGTCTCCGATTACAAAAATTCCAACTTTCTTCAAAGCCCTAAATTTCGGAAGCCATGAATGAAGGTACCAAAAAATAATTCTGTTTTGACAGAAATATGTACCTGATTGTTTCTGGTGTAACTCCGAAATTTTTGATCCACAGGGTCTGAAAAAGTTTTCTGAGATAGCCTGACCTGTTAGCTTTCCATCCTGACAGGTCTGACCTCAATTGGATGTTCTGAGAGAGAGTTATGCCAAATGTCGCAACGTGACCTGTTTTGGGAAAATACAGGAGAGCGAACTTGTACGGCGTGCCACGTGTCACTGTTTGACCTTCGGCCTCTGAAAAAGTTTTCTGAGATAGCTCGGCCTGTTATCTTTCCATCACGATAGGTCTGACCTCAATTGGATTCTCTGAGAGAGAGTTATGCCAAGTGTCGCAACGTGACCTGTTTATGGGATAATACAGGAGAGCGAACTTGTACGGCGTGCCACGTGTCACTGGTTCAACCTCGGCCTCTGAAAAAGTTTTCTGAGATAGTAAAGTCTGTGTACTACCTGTCACTTTTCACGAAATTTCATTTGGATATTCCTAGCCCAAGTTATGACCTTTTTCCCAAGGTCACCTGATTTTGACTCAGATCTGGAAGAGGCAGAAACCCTATATTGTACAGATCATAAATCACAAAGTACAACGAATTAGAGGTTGTCCTTTGGACACAAGGTACCTGGAGATCTTATCTTCGTCCTGTAACAATTTCAGATCCGAAAACTTCGACAAAACGGATTTATAGAGAAAGTGCTACGATGACTGGTTTTTGCTATGTAAAACCCTAACCTTCAAATTGTCGTAAGTAAAGCAAGTGTCTTTAGTGCCATACCTTGTCTTCCTTCAGGTTAGCTCTGATACCATGTTAAAATTCAATATGCTAAGACAGAAAATAGCATCATTTCATTCCATTTCACAATAATAGCATATACAGGATCACTGAAGAAACAACAAGCATAGCATAAACACAAGAGACACAGATTTATCCTGGGAAACCCTCATGGGGTAGAAAACCCAGTAAAGCTTCCTCAATATAGATGACCAGCAATATATAAAGATGCAAACCAAAGACATGATCTCCTTCTCCACTGTAGCAGACCTCTCCTCCAATAGGTGCGCCTCCCTTGAATGAGTGAGTGTTTATAATGAGGAACACACCTCCTCTATTTATACACTACTTTGATATGTATTTTACACAAGTACACGTAGGCTCGTATTTAACCAATAGGTTAAATAACCCACTACAACTAACTGGGCCGACCCCTCTAGGGTGGTCTAATAACCCTTTGACCCACATAACACATTTAGGGCCGACCCCCACTAGGGAAGTCTAATAACCCGAGTTACCACATTCCGACGGAGGAATAAACATCTCCGGATATACAATAAGATATTCACGGAGGAATGAATCATCTCCGGAATAATAAAGTACAAATATAATATTCTTTGAAGTTACAATATTTAACATTACATCAATGCACATGGGAGAACACATCTACCACCATGTCGGAAAGGCTCTGTGCATATGTGTCTTCGGAACACATCACACATAATCCAATTGATTATGTAATGTATCCACCTGATACATATACAGATACATGGTCCAAGCATCCAACATGATGCATATACATATAAATGATCCAACTGATCATAGCCAGCATCCAACATGATGCGTACATATAAATTATCCAACTAATCATATCCAGCATCATCCTGATGCATATACAGAGCAGTAATTTGAGCATCGTCCTAATGCTCATCATCCAGCGCTTACATCCACAGCCATGTGAAGGATCCTCCTTCCACCATGCTAGGAATGGCTACATAATATGTCTCCATCACTTCTTCCTCGAAGTGTCATCGATCCGAAGAACACCAAGCCTCTCTCTGAAGTACTCGAACTTCACTCTGGCTAGTGGCTTCGTCAACACATATGCAATCTACTCATTCGTCGCAACATACAGGAGCTTCACTACTCCCCTATGCACCATATCCCTAATATAGTGATATTTGATCTCTATGTGTTTCGACTTGTCGTGGAACACCGGGTTCTTAGACAGCTTCACACAACTCTGGTTGTCACAAAATATACCAGTAGCCTCCAATGGTAGATCAAATAACTCACACAGTAGCTTCCTCAGCCATATTGCCTCACAACTAGCCGAACAGGGTGCAACATACTCTGCCTCGGTTGTACTTAGTGCTACGCAGCTTTGCTTCCTACTAAACCAAGAGATCACACCTGATCCCATACTGAAGCAGCACCTAGATGTGCTCTTCCTATATGCAGCATTGCCTGCCCAATTTGAATCAACATAACCCTGCAGGTTAAACTTTTGATTCGCTTCATACTTGAGCCCATAATCAACTGTACCCTTAAGGTACCTCAATATGCTTTACAACAACCAGGTGAACACTCCTCGGATTTGTCAGAAACTGGCTCAATGTGTTCACCGCAAAGCAAATATCTGGTCTTGTGTTCATCAGGTACATCAAGGACCCAATCATCTGACGATACATAGAGACATCAACCGGCTTAGATGAAGCATCACACAAAAGATTCAAGTTCGATGCCATACGAGTGGCCATGGCCTTGCAATCCATCATCCTGAACCTATTCAGGATATCTACTGCATACTTCCCTTATCCAAGGAAGATCCCATCTGCACTCTGCCACACCTCCATACCTACGAAATAATGCATCATCCCTAAGTCCTTCATATCAAACTCGGAAGCAAGCTTCCTCTTTGTATCAGCAATCAATCTGTCATCTCCTGTTACAAACAAGTCATCTACATATAGAAGTAGTATCACAGGATTTCCTTCCTCAACCTTGTAGTAAAGGTTGGAATCTGCTTTACTCTTAGTAAATCCCAAACTAGATAGGAAACTGTCCATCCTACCATACAAAGTTTTGGGAGCTTGTTTCAAGCCATACAAGGCTTTTTTCAATCTGCACACATATGACTCCCTGTCAGGTTTTTCAAAACCAAGTGGTTGCTCCACATACACTTCCTATTCAACTACACCATTCAAGAAAGCAGTCTTGACATCCATTTGATGTATCTTCCATTTCATCGCTGCATCCAGGGCAAGTATTGTTCTAATGGAAGTATACCTAGCTACAGGAGAAAAAATTTATTTATAATCTATTCCCTCTTTCTGAGAGAAGCCACGAGCTACGAATCTTGCCTTGTACTTTTCTATGCTGCCATCTGCAACATGCTTGATTTTGTAGATCCATTTGGAAGTCACAACAGACTTCCCTTTAGGTCTTGGGACAACATCCCAAACATCGTTCTTCATTATTGATTGGTATTCCTCGACCATGGCATCCTTCCATTCTTTCTTTTCCGCTGCTTCTTCGTAATTGGAAGGTTCTTTGTTCATGATATCACAAAGTAAAGAAACATAGCTAGTGTGCGATCTAATTCTCTTCTTTGCTCTTTGTTCTTCTTCTGAAATGCCAAATCTTTCTGCATCTTGAATGAGCTCTCTAGCCCATGTAGTTTTCCTCTTGTGAGAGTTTTCCTCACGTGGTGGATCTACTAGTTGTTGCGGATCTTCAATTTCATGATCAACATTTGGAATTGCTTCAGTCATGGTAGTGTCTTGAAATCTAGTTTCCTTAGGTTCTTCATAATCTTCAACTGGTGTCTTTCTTGATTTGATGAATGCTGAGTTTTCATCAAATGTCACATCCCTGTTGACATCAATCTTCTTGAACCCTGGAAAGTATATTCTATAAGCCTTCGAGCTTTCACTGTAACGCACAAAGATACCCTTCTTTCCTGAAGGATCTAGCTTGGTCCTCTTTTCCTTTGGGACATGTGTGTATACTGGACAACCAAATATTCTGAGATGGCTAACTTCAGGTTTCTTACCAGAAAAGACCTCTTCTGGTGTCTTGTTGTCCAATATCTTGTGGGGTGTTCTGTTCTGCACATATACAGTTGTCCTAGCTGCTTCTGCCCATAGATGCATAGGTAGATCCTGGTCTTGTAGCATTTCCCTTGCTGCTTCCATGATTTTTTCTGTTCTTTCTTTCTGCAACTCCATTCTATTGTGAATTGTAAGGAGCAGTCAACTCCCTCTTAATCCCTGAATCACTGCAAAGTTTCTTGAAGTCACCTGAAGTGAATTCTCCACCATTGTCGGATCTGAAAGTCTTGATTTTCTTATCAGTTTGATTCTCCATCAAGGTTTTGAATTCCTTGAACTTATCAAACACGTCATCTTTGTTCTTCAAGAAGTAAACCCAAGTCTTCCTGGAGAAGTCATCAATGAAAGATACATAGTAAACATATCCACTCAGAGAACTAGATGACATTGAACCACATACATCGGAGTTCCTAATTTCCAAGATACCTTTTGCCTTGCTTTCACTACTTGGAAATGCCTTCTTTATGTTCTTTCCTTTTGCACATCCTTTGCAAACACCTTCATGCTTGGTCTTGATTTCAGGAAGACCTTCTACAACTTTACTTGCAATTGGTAATGCTCTGTAGTGCATATGTGCAAGTCTTCTATGCCAAAGTTCACTTGGCTCCATGGAATCATGCACCATGGCATGTTCAAGTTGTCCCTTCAAATTATACAAACCTCCCTCTTTCTCTCCAATCACTACTGCATCATCAATAATTGTACCCTTTGGCCACATTAGGACTTGGCCATCTACAAATGCAACCCTCATGCCTTTTGCATCCAATGCAGAAATGGAGAGCATATTCTTCTTGAGCCCATGTACATAAAGAACTTCTTTCATCTTCAAGGATTTTCCAGAATCTAGGTTGTAGGAGGCTTCACCACTTCCTTTGATGGGGTATTGATAGTCATCCCCAAGTTTCACTTTATGGGGTGATTCATGTTCAGATAGATTTACAAAAGATTCTTTAAACCCAGTCATGTGTTTAGAATCCCCATTGTCAATAATCCAATCATTACAACCATGAGAGATAGTACCTGTGAGAGTAGAGATCAGAACATACTCTTCTTCGCTTGATGAGTCATCATCGTCACTTTCTGCTCTAGCCTTCTTCGTGGGTGGCTCATCATCTTCAGCAGCATGAGCATGATATCTTTTCCTACTGCCCTTCTTCTTCTTGATGTTGTTGTTCTTTTTGTTCTTGGGACATTCTGAAGCAAAATGACCCTTCTCATTGCATGTGAAGCATCTTAGATCTTTCTTATCTTTATGTTGATGATAGTGTGAAGATTTCTTGGCATGAGAGTGCTCTCTCTTTGACCTTCCTTTCTTGGTGTGTACTGTGAGAGCTTGATCTTCACTTCCCATATTTTCTTCTCGGGCCACAAGCCTTGCTTCTTCTTGTGAACATTCTTCCTGCAGTCTGTTGAAGGAGATCAACTTCTTTCTTGCACGAATTCCTTGAATAAAGGAATCCCACGACCTAGGTAGGCCATTTAGAGTGGTCATGACAACTTCACCATTTTCCACCATTTCATCCACCACTTCCAGTTGTTCCTTAATCTGAGAGACCCTAGAAAAATAAGATTGAATGGTTTCTCCATTCTGAAACTTTACTCCTTTCAATTGGTTCCACAAGGTCATCTTCCGATTTATGTTCTTCCCTTCAAATAGCTTGGTCAGAGAATCAAACATTTCTTTGGGTGTCTTTAGAGATGACACATGTGGGATGAGATGGTCCTTGATAGAATCAGCAATGATTCTCTTTGCCTTGACCAAGTTCTTCTTATGCAATATCTTAGCCTCTTCATCCTCTGGGATAGGGATGTCTTCTTTTATGTATGAGTCCAACTCATTCTCTTCCAGGATTAACCCAATCCTATACTTCCAGGCTCGGAAGTTATCAGCCCCTTCAAGCTTATCCTCAAGCTTGGTGTGGTGAGACATCCGTAAAGAGTACTTCAAATGGAAATAGAAAAAATTTAGGTCTTACCACTTGACTGGATGAAACACTGGATCTCGTTCAGGATTAGGGTTTGTCAGAAAAACCCTAAAATTCAAAATATGAATTTTAGTTTTCTGAAAGGGTAGAAAGATGCGCCTTGATGAGCTGATCAGCCTGGTGTATTCAGAATTTGAGATCTGCAAAGCTTCACCCTTCAGAAATGTATTTTTGTCTTCCTGGGTTCACTAAGGAGGACCCTGAATTAGGGTTTGAGTTTCCTGGAGATCTACCCAG
Source organism: Larix kaempferi (assembly GCA_027924585.1). Taxonomy (NCBI): domain Eukaryota; kingdom Viridiplantae; phylum Streptophyta; class Pinopsida; order Pinales; family Pinaceae; genus Larix; species Larix kaempferi. The sequence goes on along the minus strand of BSBM01001396.1, from coordinate 2,882,349 downwards.
CCAAAAATCTCGATTCAAAGATATAAACTTTGATTTTTCCAAGGAGCTTCCAGCTATGTCTTCAGATTCCAAAAATTCCTATTTTTGTGGAAACCCTAATTTTTAGGGCCAAATCTGAAAATGCTCAAAATTGAATTCTGATTGGATAGATAGATTCTCCTTGATGAGTAGAGTCAATCTACTATACTTCTTTTCCAAAATATATTGAGAGAAACCCAATAAACAAGAAACCCTTGGTTTCTGTCACTACACAATGTCTTCTTCTCAGGTTAGATCTGTTAACATGTTAAATTTTGAGCATTAATTCACAATACTCTAGGATATTTACTGAGAGAATAACATGTACAGTATATCAATGCATATCAATTATAACGAGCATGTCAATCATCACAAGAAGCAAAAGCATGAGAGACAAGAGACACAGAGTTTCTGTGGGGAAAACCCTAAGGTGAAAAACCCCACAACTTCCTCAAAGATAGAGAGAGCAATGGCTCAACCAAAGTACAACCAAAATACACAGAGATAGTCTTCTAGTAGCAGATGATCCTCCTCCTCACTAGTGCGCCACTTTCTGAGTGAAGGAAGAATGATTTTTCTGAATGATCCAAATACAGATCTCCCGATCTCTATTTATACTTGTTCTGTTTTCCCAATAACCTTATGGGGCCAACTTGTCTAGCTAGGTACATCAACCATATAATATATAAATCAAGGTCGAGCCCACACATGGTGGTCTAATAACCCATCGGCAAGTTAACATACTTGCGACACTTATCAATACACATGACGACACTTCTGTATGGAGGAATGACACATCTCTATAGGAGTACAATAATATATAAATGAAATACATGGATGAAATACATTCCGAAGTTACATATACATCAACACTGAAGGCACAATTGAAAAAGTTCTAGGCTTCACTATTGGCCACTGAAACTCAAGAAGATAAAAGGGCTAGCATTCAAAAGCTATTAGATGAAAAAGATGAAGAATTCTGTCACTAAAGAAGAAATTGAAGATTCTAGCTGGCCAACTGGTGAATGCACCATAAATTGCAGAACTAGAAGAGGAAAAAGAAGAGTTGCAGGGTAAGTTGACTGATTGTAAAGCTAGGCTAGTAGAGTTTGAAGAAAGAGAGAAAAAGTGGCAAGTAGATATGAAATTGATAATGGACAGTGAGGAAGCTTTGAAGGCTAAAGTTGAAGGGCTTGAGAAAAAGTTGAAAGACAAAGAACAAAAGATAGAAGCCATGGTAACACCCTCGGTGTGTTAGGATATCTCATCATTCACTATGTACTTTGCATGCATGCATGCATTACATGCATCCACATGCTACCCAGTCATCAGTATGGTACCTCCAGCAACTAGTCCCTAGTCTCCCAACACTCGGGAGCTACTTTCCACTCAGATTTATCCCTCCTAGCTTGTCATGCACCCAGTTCTCACCTTCCACTTAAGAAGGGCACCTTTCTCACCTACCAGTCCAGTTACACTTCAGTTATCACTCCAATTTACCTCCGATTGACCCATAACTGATGTTATCACTCCGATTGACCTTCGATGAGACATGACTGACAGTTCTGAGTGCAGTTAAGCCCTCATGCGCCCTCCACTGAGCCTCCATCCCTATTTTAGTGCCACTTACCATCAGTTACACTTATTACACTCAGTTAAACTCAGTAAGACTTAGTTTGACACCTAGCTAACAGTTACTTGTGGATTGATGACCACCATTGATTGATGAGATGGACTCCTAGTTGGATCCAAGATATGCCATTCAATTGATTCGAATGACCTCTTTGGTTAATTCGAATTTCTCACTCATTGTGACTGTATTGTATTGTATTTTCACCCTTATTGGGATATAGAGCACTGATGCATGTTTTTGCACAGTTTACACCATATTTTCTGAGTTTCATCTATTGTGATTGATTTACTTGTTCATTAGATCTACTGTGACTAATTTTACATGGTATCAGATCCATTGCAGGGACAAGATCTCTTTTCTACAGGTGTTATACAAGAAGATTTGAGTGAATTTGCTCAAAATTACTGAAGTTTTGGCATGAAAGATCTCATGTGCATTCGCTCATGTGCATACAAAGTAGAAAAATACACTCCAATCCACTCCAGAAGCTTGAGTTTTCCACATAATTCTTGGATTTGATACATTGGACCCATTCAACTTGCTTGATCTCCAATCCCAGGTGTGATGCAACTCTAAAGGGTGGATTGTTCGACCTTACTGTTCTTGTTTTGATTGTGATTTGCAGGTTAATCATCTCCACCAATTGTATTCGCTCTCTTGTGTTTGACAAGTTCTTCTACATCAAGTGCACTCGCTATTTGAGATGGAATACTCTTCTTCCAAGCCAGTTCTTACTCCTTTCAATTATTTTGAATGGAAAGATGATATGGAGATTATATTGCGCTCAAAAGGGTTCTATAGAGTCATTGTTGACCTCCAATTGGAGCCAAGCACATTGTCGGAAAGAACCAAACACTAAAATAAGCTTGATGAAGCTTATGGTCTCCTTTGCCTATCTATTTCCAAGGATCTTCACTTCCATCTCAGCGGATTGAAAACTCCAAAAGCAATATGGGAGCAACTTGACAATTTCTTTGGCAAGCAGGACGAGCTTAGGGCCTTTCAATTGGAAAATGAATTGATTTCCCTTAGTCTTGAGAATTTCAAGACCATAAATGAGTTTTTCACAAGATTCAAGCACTTGTCATTGTAGTGGAAGAATAGTGGTGTTTTGAAAGAGGATAAGCAATTGATCCTCTCCATTCTCACAAAGCTTGGGAAATATTGCTCAGTATTTGTCTCTACTTTCAATTCCGGTCGGCTAACTACCCCGAATTGGAAGATGCCTACCTTGAATGCCTTCATTGAGTCCGTCACAAAAGAGCATGATAAGTTGATTCAAATGGGGTCCATAAAATCCAAAGATTCATCCCTCTTTGCTCAAGGACCCAAGAATTTGAATGGTAAAGGAAAGTAAAGGAAAGAGAAGCCCAAATTCGAGCCTACCAAGCAAAGAGATAAAGGCATGCAACCGGAAGCACCATCCGGTTTGAGGAACAAGCAGAAGGGTAAAGAGGGAAAGGAAAAATCTAAATGTTCATATTGCAACTGTCGATTTCATCCTGAAAGTTCATGCATGAAGAAAACAATAGATCAAATGGCCCTCCTTTTGGAAAATAACAACATATGTCTTCCTGACGGTGCATGGAAGAAGGATAAAAATCATGATCATGAAAGAGGTCAAGCACTCATGGCTACTATTTCGAAACCCACCACTCTACTGATATATTCTGGTGCCTCGAATCATATGGCTGCAAAAATTGAATCCTTTTATTCATTTGATCCAAGCAGCTCCATCCCCATCCATTTGGGAGATGACTCAAAAATTTCATCAAAGGGTAAAGGTACCATCCATGTAGAGCATGGAAGCTTCCAGAATGTTCTCTATGTGCCTTCCTTGGCTTCAAATCTACTTTTTTTGTATCAAATGACAAACGCTTGTGAACTAAAGCAATTTACATTCAACCCTAACAAATTTGAAATTTATGATATTAAAAGTGGAAGACTTATTGCAGTCGAAAAGGCCAATCACAGTGCAAAATACTATGAGTTTTCTCACTTTGCGCCGCTTGCAAATCCCACTACTCTCCTCACTCATGGAAACGAGGTTAGTAGGATTTGGTAGGAAAGGTTTGGACACCTTAACTACAAGTATTTTCTCCTGTTACAAAAGAATTCCATGGTTGATGGTCTTCCGCAACTCCGTTCCTCGAAGGGAATTTTCCCCGGTTGCATTGTTGGGAAGCACCCTGAGCACATGTTCGACCGCGGCAAAGCTAGCAGAGCTTCTACCAATTTGGGCCTCATAAATTCTGATATCAGTGGTCTACTTCCAAATATGTTCATGAATGGTTCAAGGTATGTTTTGACATTCATCGACGACTTCTCCCACTTTACTTGGGTATTTTTTCTCAAAAACAAGTCAGAAGTGCTTGGAATATTCAAGGATTTGAAGGATTCTGTTGAGACCGCCACTGAAAACAAGATAAAATATCTTAGATCTGATAATGGTAGAGAATATATCAAGGCTGAGTTTCTACAACTTTGTGCCGAAAGCGGAATTCAGATCCAACATATAGTTCCCTACACACCCCAGCAGAACGGTGTAGCAGAAAGGAAGAATCGGTCACTGAAAGAGATGGCTACCTGCATTGTTGAGTCAAAAGGTTTGGATGCAAATATTTGGGCTGAAGCCATTAATTTTTCTGCATATATTTAGAGCCAAGTTCCACATTCATCCTTGAAAGGTAAAACTCCTTCCGAAGCATTCTTTTGTCGCAAATCGGATGTGTCCAATTTGAGGGTTTTTGGCTCCACCGCATGGGCTAGAATTCCTTCTGATAAGAGAAAGTATTTGGATCCACAAAGTATTGAATGTATCCTGACAGGATATGGGGAATAATAAAAAGCATATAAACTCATGAATATCAGATCCAAAAATCTATTCAGAGAGCGAAGTGTGAAGTTTGAAGAACCACTGCCAGATCTGAAACTAGTTGAGGAAAACACTGTCGATCTGCACCCTCCACAAGAAGAAGTTTCAAGTGAGTATGAATAAAGTATTGGATCTAATATATCTGATATTATATCATACTTTGATGGCCATGAAATATCAGGTTCGGAATCAGACCATAATGATCCTCCTCAGTTACCAAAGTGGGCCCAAAACACTCTACAATCTGCTGCTCCAAACATTGGAAATCCTGTTGATCCAAGGAGAACAAGAGCAGACTATCAAAGAGCAGGTATGGCTCTTTCTTTTTCTGATCCATTATTATATGAGAAATTTTATTTGATTATTGGTTCATATCCCAAATCATACTATCATGCCCACCGATATCCACGATGGCAAACCGCCATGGATGAAGAGTACAGTTCTCTTCAAAAGAACAATACATGGGAGCTAGTTTCTCTTCCACCTGGAAGAAAATTAGTTCAATGCAAGTGGATCTACCACATGAAGGTTGCTGCTGATGGCTCTATCAGAAAATACAAATCTAGGTTGGTGTAAAAATGTTTCTCCCAAGTCCAAGGTGTGGACTACAGTGAGACTTTTGCACCGGTTTCAAAGATGGATTCCATCCGCCTAGTTTTTGCCATTTCCGCATCCAATCACTAGGAAGTGCACCACATGGATGTGAAGAGTGATTTTCTACATGGAGACCTTGATGAAGAGGTATATATGAAGCAACTAGAAGGATACATATCAGATCCATCATTAGTTTGTAGATTGAAGAAATCTTTGTATGGATTGAAATAGGTCCCAAGAGCTTGGTACGCATAGATGGACTCCTTCCTTCTTTCTCAGAATTTCAAAAGATGAAAATATGATCCTAATGTGTACCTACATAAAGTTAAAGGTAATTTGTTGATTGTGGTTTTATATGTTGATGATATTTTCATTACTGGTAACACTCTCCTTACAATTAACAAGCTGAAAACCACTTTAAATCTAGCTTTTGATATGAGCGATTTGGGCTTGCTTAAGCAATTTTTGGGCTTGGAGATAGCTCAAAATTTTAATGGGATAACATTATCTCAGCAAACGTATGCTAAATACCTGATATTAAAGTTTAATATGGCATAATGTAAGGCTTCAGCATTCCCTTTCCTCTCAGGAATCAGTCTTGAAGAGGGAAATACTACACCACTTGTTGATTGCACTATTTATCGATAGTTGATTGGTTCACTACTCTACTTGACACACTCAAGGCCTGATATATATTATGTTGTGAGTGTTGTATCAAGGTATATGCAGCAGCCCCATGAGCTTCATTGGTGGCCAGCCAAGCGGATCTTGCAGTATGTGCAAGGTACGAAACATTTTGGCATACATTATGCTGCAGATTTTGACCTAGATTTCATTGGTTTCACTGATTCAGATTGGGCAGGTGATAGCATAGATTGGAAGTCCACTTCCAGATATGTTTCATGATTGGACATGGGCCTATTTTCTGGTCAAGCAAAAAGCAGGCAGCCATTTCACTTTCTTCATCAGAGGCAGAGTATCGAGGGGCAGTCAATGTCTGCATTTAGGCAGTTTGGTTGCAGGGTATTCTTTCCGAGTTTGATTTTGGTAGCACTACTTCAACTGTCCTATTTTGTGACAATCAAAGTGCTATTAAGATATCCACCGATCCAGTTCAGCGGCAGAGGACCAAACACATTGAGATTCATATGCACTACATTCGAGAGTTGGTGCACGATCACACCATCATTCTGCAATATTGCCCTACCGATGAGCAAATTGCAGACATCTTCACCAAGAGATTCACTGAGAAGAAGTTCTCTGACCTCCTTTCACTGTTGGGGGTGAGTTCCATCATAGTGGAGACAGATTAGATCCAGTTTTTTATGCTTAGCTTGAGGGGGGGATTTCTTCCCACTGGGTTTTCCCTCTTTCCTCACTTAGCTTATTTTCAACATTTTTTGGATTATTGTATTGGGGTGACCTTTGGTCTTAGTAACCAGGGCCCTACATTTTATTTTTTACATCATAGTATAGCTTGAGGGGGGGGTGTTAGGATATATCATCATTCACTTATGTACTTTGCAGGAATGCATGCATCCATATGCTTCCCAGTCATCAATATGGTACCTACAGCGCCTAGTCCCTAGTCTCCCAGCACTCGGGAGCTACTTTCCACTCAGATTTATCCCTCCTAGCCTGTCATGTGCCTAGTTCTCACCTTCCACTGAAGAAGGGCGCCTTTCTCACCTACCAGTCCAGTTACACTGTAGTTATCACTCCGATTTACCTCTGATTGACCCATAACTGATGTTATCACTCTGATTGACCTCCGATGAGACATGACTGATAGTTCTAAGTGCATTTAAGCCCTCACGCACCCTCCACTGAGCCTCCATTCCTATTTTAGTGCCACTTACCATCAGTTACACTTATTACACTCAGTTAAACTTAGTAAGACTAAGTTTGACACCTAGCTGACAGTTACTTGTGCATTAATGACTACCATTGATTAATGAGATGGACTCCTAGTTGGAGCCAAGCTATGCCATTCAATTAATTCGAATGACCTCCTTGGTTAATTCGAATTGCTCACTCATTGTGACTGTATTGTATTGTATTTTCACCCTTATTGGGATATAGAGCACTGATGCATGTTTTTGCACAGTTTACACCATATTTTCTGAGTTTCATCTATTGTGATTGATTTACTTGTTCATTAGATCTACAATGACTAATTTTACACAGTGGAGGCTGGAGATTTTTCTATTGTGGGGGAAATAGCCAAGGCAAGTCTGGATGATGTAGAAGTGGCAAGATTGAAAAAGAAGAATTCCAACCTCAAGACCATGTGGGATAATGCCGAAAGGGACAAAGAGGCTGCAGAGAAAGACAAGAAATCTTGGGAAACCAAGTACCAAGCGATGTAGGGTGATTATGACAAGCTGAAGTAGCAAGTTATAGGGAAAAGTGCATTACAGGAGGTAAAGAAGATCATCTAGGATGATGTTATTGTATAGGCAGAGGAGATGAGGCCATATTTGGACTTCATGGTAGATAAGGAAGCTGTAATCAAACTCGCAAGGTCAGCTATCACAGTTGCAAATGAGAAGTTAAACAAGAAGCCTAAGGATTATGCGCAAAATGCAATAGAGTTCTTAAATGCTATGTCTGAAGAGTAGGCTCAAGCAGCCAATATAAAGGACAGAGTGGCCACAATAATCAGCGCTAAGAAGGTAATACTCAAGCACCAGCAAGTGAGCATTGTCCAAGCAGGGATAGATGTCTTGGCTAACCAAGTGAAGTTGTTCAGGGAGGCATTTGATCCATTATTTAAGAAAGGTTTGCCTATGTTTTGGCAAGAATATGGAGCCATGAGGACAAAGGAGGGATATCATGGCAAGCTATGGGAGTGTAGGTTAGACCAGGAGTGCTTTGCATATATGGAGCAGCCTCTGGTAGGTAAGATGGTGGTGGAAAAACTGACGAAGGATTTCGAGTTGGTCTCTACATTTAAAGAAGCTCTTACAGTCCTCGTAGGCTATTCATACAAAGAGCATATCGAAATGAGGGTGTGGCTTAAAGAGATTACCACCTTGGATTTACCAACAGTCGAGCAGTGGAAACTCATCGAAAAGTATGGGAAGGGAAAACTGAAGCTCAGTGCATGAAGAGTCAAAGATAGTGGAAGAGGCCAAATGGAGGAGCAGTTACCAGAATCTTTTGTCTTTTTGCTAGAGTCTGTTGTCCTGTGGTAACCAATTTTTTCAATGTAACAAGTTTTGATGCCCTGTTTCGAGATACGTCTCAGGGGTAAATTGCACTATAAATGTAACCTCTACGGAGGAGGAAGGGTTTGAATTTCATTTTTGAAGCCTCTGTGCCTGGATTGTAGCTTTGTAAAATTTCTTGGAAGTGTTAATGAAAAGTGTTTTTTTTTTAGTTTGAGATTCATCACAGTGTTCATATTCAGTTCATATGTGTAAATTCTGCTAATGCTTTCTAGAAAAAAACATGACCTGTCTTGAGCCTGCTAAGGGATGTTGTGACATGTCTTAAGCCTGCTAGGACTGTCGTGACTGGCGAAAAGTGCCTTGAGGACTGTTAAGGGTTCCAAGCCTGTGTATGAAGGTACCATGACCTACTGTGGGTTACTAAGGGTGTCATTAGGGTGTGTAAATGTGTTGTCAACCTATTGTTTACTGCTTGACTAGGCCATGATCTATTAGTATGGATGGAAGTCTATGTGACGTCTCGTACGTGGGTCGCTACCCTTTATTGGACTAGTTCTGAAACTAATGAAACCCTTGAGTTATGCCTCTCACCCATGTGTTTCCTACCAAGATGGGAACAAAGCTCACATAGGTTAGAAAGAATGGAACCTACTCCTGGTTGAGGCCTGGTGGAAAAACACAAGTAACCATTGAATACAAAAATGACAATGGTGCATGGTTCCTCTGCGCATTCACACAGTTCTCATCTCCACTCAACATGATGAGACAATGACCAATGAACAAGCTTTATCTAAAGGAAGGGAGAGGGTTTGATTTTTATACAAGGGGGATGTGCTTTGGATAGTAAACTGTAATGACCCCCATTAGATCCTACTGATTTTTTTGGCTTATTTGCTTATGTAATTTGGTTAATGGATTTTGTAAATACACTTGTCAAAAATACCACTGAGCTATGCCAAATAGTCTAAGTTGGTTTTTGTATCCAATGTACTGCTGATATGATGATGCAGGAGCATAGGCTCAAGAGGGCGAAGTCATTCATGACTTCATAAGGTCAAGGGAACTCTTGAGAGACCTAGGGTCTCGTACATTTGTAATTTGCTTTATTTTGTAAAAGCTGAATAAAATGGATAAGGAATCTAGATCCTTTTCCACATGTAATAGTCAGGATTGAGTTAGTTGTGAGTCATAGGGTTAGCAGAGATCAATAAGGACTGTACTACTTTGTTATAGGATCTAGAAACAGAATCCTCTTGTGTTTAAATCAGTTCGAGTTATTTTCTTAGTATCTTAGTTAGCTTACAGAGCTTGTTGGCTCGCAGAAGCTTAGGTTAGCTCACAAAGCTTAGGATAGCTCATAAAGGTTTGAGGATAGCTCAAAGAATATTTTATTATCTCATAGATCTTGAGAGGGAGAGAAATTTCACATAGCATGAATGGAGGAATGAGAGGTGTGTGCACAGAAGAGTGAGCGAGAAGTGAACAAGTAGAAGTCTTTGTGTGTATTTGAATTTCCGGTGAATTGAATAAAGAACAGAGGATTACACTCTGCGTGTGGTTTTGATGGATTTCATGTCTTCATATAGTTCTATATAAGTATGAATTCATCCCGCTTTCACTCCATATAACCCTGTGTATAAACTCTGTGGCTTTGGATTGCCATAGTTTCCGAATTGCAGAGAAGAATTGATCCTGTCAGTGATCAATTAAGTGAAGCTTTGTAGAGGGTTAAACCTTAACCAGTTGCTCAAATAAAACAAGATCGTAGAGTGGGGATCGATCATGGGGAAGATCGACGGTTTATAGTGATAACGCCGGGAGAAGTTGCAAGCTTTGAAAAATGTTTCATGTGCCCGATATTCTATGGAATGCTCTTAATAAATTTTGGAATCCACCGTTGATTTGGTGGAGACACTGATCGAATGATTAGAAATCCATTTCGCCACTAAATTGATAGATCAACAATCAAGATTGAGATCGAGGGTGGGAATAAGCGTTGTGCGGAAACTCTATTACCGCATTCCGGAAAGAATTCCACTGCGGAAGTAAGTTAGACAGCATGGAAAGAGTTTGTTTCGGATATCAAGGGTTTTGAAGTATGTATATTGACTATAATTTTCAGATCTTGATTGTCATAGCACTAACAATGAACAATAAATGTAATAAAGATTTCTTTGCATAAATAACAGGGAAAATAAACCCTAAATATCATATTCATATAACTTTGAGTTTACAATGACTGTAACAACAATTCTAAGGTGGACAAACAAATCTGAAATTACTTTAACTCTAACCTGTAGCTTTCTGGGCATGCACAATGATTTATGGAAGTGAGTTGGCCTTCTTTGGTGTCTCAATTTTTATTTGGTGTCTGCCATCTCCTCAAAACAAGCCAAATCATCTTCTTCTCAGACTCCCTTATTATGTTGCAGCGCCCTCCTTCACTACCTAGAAACGTTATGCACAGTCGTAACAAGAAGGAAGACTACAATGACAGTACCCAACAACGTTGTAGTAGATTCCTATAGGTGTCAATATGGATTGCAGATCCCTTTTTGGGACCTGTAAGGATATGCACCCAACATAAAGTAAATCGTCCTCACAAACAAGACTGTGTCCTCTCCAGATGATGTCATGGCCCATGCAGTCCAAAATCAGCCAACAAATCAAGAATACGGCCTCGACAAGATGAAATCGACCTCTTTGTTACTCCTTTTTTTTCAAAAACATAAAAATAAAAAAAGACAAAAAAAAGAATATGCATGAATCTATAGCATCTTATATCTAGATGGACCTGAAAATTTGTTGTGTGTATAACCACGGCATGAGCCTATAATCCTAGGTATAATATAATATTGTTACTTGTTAGACTCATAGGAAGACCCCCTTGGGCTAAACCTTATTATGGAATATGCTATGGGGATGGCACTAGGGAGTGCTAGTTTCTTATAATATTCTTATTTTTACTTATTGCATAATCGTTTCTAGCTTTTATTCTATTGCTTGTCAAGGATATTTATAACTTACATCGTAGGGAGGCTCTATGGGTTAAATATAAATATGTTTCTAATGTGGAGATATCCCAACCTTTAGACTAACTAATATATGTTGTTAGTATGATAAGATATCAAGATGCTAAAGTTGTCACCACCATTTTAACAGATCAATGTATTTTTAGGAGGAGTTAGAACTGGCCTCGATCACCTCATTTAATGGCTTGGAAGGTATGGGAAACTTCATTTCCTTTAGATCTCAAGAAATCTCACTTGGGAGTGAGTAAATTACTCAAAGGTGTAGTGCAATGGCCATAACATTATTAGAGATCACTTGGTTCAAAAATTTCATATGCCGCCTATCTTTGACTCTCCAATGACCTAAATAGAAATTCCCATGCAAGCATCTGTAAAAACTACTACACTTCCACCACTAAAATGGTTCATTGAACAATGCAAATACAAAAATGAGGTGGGGGCTATAGATTTGAATCACATGATATGTGGTAGATGTAAGGTAGGCATCATTGAAAATCGACTGGAGGAATATCTTAGCAAGTAATCAGATTTTCGTTAGGAGAATAGTTTCAATGGTATAATACTGGTCTAAAAAACCTAGGTCAATGGTTCAAATTCCTTTTATCTTTATAATAATTTCTTATGGTTGGAAGAGGTAATGATAAAAATTCTTAATATTTAAAAGGATTATATAGGTTCTTGTAGGTTTTCTCGAAGTAGGACCTTAACCAATGTATTGAATTGTCAAACTTATGGAGAGCATATAGAGAAAATGTAACACCGTATATCTCTTCTCATTATTCTAATATCCATAGTTACCTAATTGATATGTCAATTAAGAAAGTAGATTTGTAAGGCATACGACCACCATAGAAATTTTAGCTCATATTATTTCCATAAGAAGAGAGATCATAATGAGTCATAAATGTTTGAATGCATATGATATATATCTTTGTAAGGCTACAAGAAACAATCATGAGTCATATCATGCCAGTAGTTATAATTAATAGCATAAAGAGGAAATATCTTGTGTAGAATCATAAAAGAGTCTATGGAAATAGACTAATTTAGTACAATTATTTTGTCCTTATGGTATCCTTACTTATTGGCATGGGACCCTGAATGATATATAAGTAATTTGATCGAGTAACTACCTAGGTATAAATGCGGTAGATACCGACCGTAAATAATACTATGTTTCGATATTGTAACCTCAACATCTAACCTCAGATGAAAATGACATGATCCCTTATGTGGTAAGCTAAAATTTATTACTAGTCATGCACTTGAATCCATTTAAATTAACAAACTCACTGTCCCCATCCCTCTAGTACAAATAAACCTCACAATCAGTGCCTTAGAAGCCATGCTTATTACATTATTTAACTTCATGTCATCCACCACAATAGGCTAATATACATGGTTGATTTCATGGTATACCCTCTCAACCTCCTTATTTGTATCAAGTCATTTTCCTTGTGAAATCCATTCATCAAAGGATTGTAAGTATGAATACTTGCTTCAGAACCATTTTACTTCATATGGCGCTCCACAAGTGCAAGAATATAAATGGCAACTTTGCCTCCTTTGCAATGTCCATAAATCAAGGTAGTATATGTATTACATGTGGTCATGGCAAAACCTTGCAAGAGCATCCCAGGACTTATTACGGGCACACGTCCCAACCTATCGGATCTCCCAGGGACATATTATATGCCATAGGACAAAACCTCGAAAGAGCATCTGCCATATATCCCAGGGTCAAATTATATGCCATAGGAAAAACCTCGAAAGACTATCTGCAGATATCCCAGGGCCAAATTATATGTCCTCCCAGAGCAAAACCTCATAAGAGCATTTGCCAGATATCCCAGGGCTAGTTTACATGCCATAGGCAAAAACTCGAAAGACTATCTGCAAATCTCCCAGGGCCAAATTATATGCTCATCTGCACAACCTGATCCATGGCCACAGAGTATCAACCTGATACTCACCATACATCATCCTGATGTATACATGATCATCCTGATCATCATCACTGCAAAATCCTGCTGCATGTCATCTGGAGCAACATCCTGAAGCTCGTCATCCATGATCATCCTGATCGTATAATGCATCTACCTGATGCATACCAAGTATCTACCTAATACATATCATCATACATGATCCACCTGATCATACTTGATACATATCAACATACATGATCTACCTGATCATACATAGTATCCACCTGATACATATACAAATACATGGTCCAAGCATCCAACATGATGCATATACAAAACATATACAAATGATCCTACTGATCATATACAACATCCAACATGCAGATGCATACATACATATACATATAAATTATCCAACTGATCATATCCAACATCCTCCTGATTCATATACAGAGCAGTAACTGGAGCATCATCCTGATGCTCATCATCCAGTGCTTACATCCATAGCCATGTGAAGGATCCTCCTTCCAACATGCTTGGAATGGCTTCTGCAAATGTGTCCATCACTTCTTCCTCAAAGTGTCATCAATCCGAAGAAAACTAAGCCTCTCTCTGAAGTACTCAAACTTCACTCTGGCTAGTGGTTTCGTTAGCACATCCACAATCTACTCGTCCGTTGCAACATACAGGAGCTTCACTACTCCTCTCTGCACCATATCCTTGATATACTGATATTTGATCTCTATGTGTTTCGACCTATTGTGAAACACTGGGTTCTCAGACAGCTTCACACAACTCTGGTTATCACAGAAGATACCAGTAGCATCCAATGGGAGATCAAATAACTCAGACAGTAGCTTCCGAAGCCATACTGCCTCACAACTAGCCGAACAAGCTACAACATGCTCTGCCTCGGCTATACTCAGTGCTACGTAGGACTGCTTCCTGCTAAACCAAGAGATCACACCTGATCCCATACTGAAGCAGCACCCAGATGTGCTCTTCCTATCTGCAGCATTGCCTTCCCAATCTGAATCAAAATAACCTTGCAGGTTAAACTTTTGATTCACTTCATACTTGAGCCCATAATCAACTGTACCCTTCAGGTACCTTAGAATATGCTTTACAGCAACCAGGTGAACACTCCTCGGATCCATTAGGAACTGGCTCAATGTGTTCACCGCAAAGCAAATATCTGGTCTCGTGTTCATCAGGTACATCAAGGACCCAATCATCTGATGATACATAGAGACACCAACCGGCTCAGATGAAGCATCAAATAGAAGCTTCAGATTCGATGCCATAGGTGTGGCCATGGCCTTGCAATCCATCATCCCGAACCTCTTCAAGATATCTACAGTATACTTCCCTTGTACAAGGAATATCCCATCTATACTCTGCCACACCTCCATACCTAGGAAATAGTGCATCATCCCCAAGTCCTTCATATCGAACTCAGCAACAAGCTTCCTCTTTGTATCGGCAATCAATCTATCATCTCATATTACAAATAGGTCATCCACATACAATAGTAGAATCACAGGATTCCCTTCCTCAACCTTGTAGTAGAGGTTGGAATCCACTTTACTCTTGGTAAAGCCCAAACTAGATAGGAAACTATCCATCCTACCATACCAAGTTATGGGAGCTTGCTTCAAGCCATACAAGGCTTTCTTCATTCTGCACACATATGACTCCCTGTCATGTGTTTCAAAACCGAGTGGCTGCTCCACATACACTTCCTCTTCAACTACACCATTCAAGAAGGCAGTCTTGAAATCCACCTAGTGTATCTTCCATTTCATCGCTGCAGCCAGGGAAAGTACTGATCTGATGGAAGTGTACTTGGCTACAGGAGCAAAATTTTCTTCATAGTATATTCCCTCTTTCTGAGAGAAGCCACGAGCTACGAATCTTGCCTTATATTTTTCTATGCTGCCATCTACAGCATGTTTGATCTTGTAAATCCATTTGGAAGTCACAAAAGACTTCCCTTCGGGTCTTGGGACAACATCCCAAACATTGTTCTTCATTATTGATTGGTATTCTTCGATCATGGTATCCTTCCATTCTTTCTTTTCCGCTGCTTCTTCATAACTGGAAGGTTCTTTGTTCATGATGTCACAGAGTAAAGCAACATAGCTGGTATGTGATCTGGTTCTCTTCTTTGCTCTGTGTTCTTCTTCTGGAATTCCAAATCTTTCTTCATCTTGAATGAGCTCTCTAACCCATGCAGGTTTCCTCTTATGAGAGTTGTCCTCACACGGTGGATCTATAGGTTTTTGCAGATCTTCAATTTCACAATCAACATATGGAATTGCTTCAGTCATGGTAGTGTCTTGAAATCTAGTTTCCTTGGGTTCTTCATAATCTTCAACAAGTCTCTTTCTTGATTTGATGAATGTTGAGTTTTCATCAAATGTCACATCCCTGCTAACATCAATCTTCTTGAACCCTAGAAAGTATATTCTGTAAGCCTTCGAGCTTTCACTGTAACCCACAAAGATACCCTTCTTTCCTGAAGGATCCAGCTTGGTTCTCTTTTCCTTTGGGACATGTGTATATACTGGACAACCAAATATTCTGAGATGGCTGACCTCAGGTTTCTTACTACAAAAGACCTCTTCTGGTGTCTTATTGTCCAATATCTTGTGGGGTGTTCTGTTCTGCACATATACAACTGTTCTAGCTGCTTCTTCCCATAGATGCATAGGTAGATCCTGGTCATGCAGCATTGCCCTTGCTGCTTCCATGATTGTTCTATTCTTTCTTTCTGCAACTCCATTCTGTTGTGGATTGTAAGGAGCAGTCAACTCCCTCTTAATCCCTGAATCACTGCAAAGCTTCTTGAAGTCACCTGAGGTGAATTCTCCACCATTGTCAGATCTGAATGTTTTGATCTTATTATCAGTTTGGTCCTCCATCAAGGTTTTGAATTCCTTGAATTTATCAAATACTTCAACTTTGTTCTTCAAGAAGTAAATCCAAGTCTTCCTGGAGAAGTCATCAATGAAAGAGACATAGTAAACATACCCACTCAGAGAACTGGATGACATCGGACCGCATACATCGGAGTGGATAGTTTCCAAGATACCTTTTGCCTTGCTTTCACTGCTTGGGAAAGCTTTCTTAATGTTCTTACCTTTTGCACATCCTTTGCAAACACCTTCATGCTTGGTCTTAAATTCAGGAAGACCTTCTATAGCCTTACTTGCAATTGGTAATGCTCTGTAGTGCATATGTACAAGTCTTCTATGCCAAAGTTCACTTGGCTCCATGGATTCATGCACCATGGCATGCTCAGGTTGTCCCTTTAGTTTATACAAACCTCCCTCTTGCTCTCCAATCATTACTGCATCATCAATAGTTTTACCCTTTGGCCACATCAGAACTTGGCCATCTACAAATGCAACCCTCATGCCTTTTGCATCTAATGCAGAGATGGAGAGAAGATTCTTCTTGAGCCCAGGTACATAAAGAACTTCTTTCATCTTCAAAGACTTTCCAGAATCTAGATTGTAGGAGGCTTCACCACTTCCTTTGATGGGGTATTGATAGTCATCCCCAAGTTTCACTTTATGGGGTGATTCATGTTTAGATAGATTTACAAAAGATTCTTTAAACCCAGTCATGTGTTTGGAAGCCCCACTATAAATTAACCAATCATTACAGCCATGAGAGATAGTACCTGTGAGAGCATAGATTAGAACATACTCTTCTTCACTTGATGAGTCATCATCACTTTCTTCCCTAGCCTTCTTCTTTGGAGGTTCATCATCTTCGGCAACATGAGCATGGAACTTTCTTTTGTTGCCCTTCTTCTTCTTGCTGGAGTTGATGTTATCCCTTTTGTTCTTGGGACATTCTGAAGCAAAGTGACCCTTCTCATTGCATGTGAAAAATCTTATATCCTTCTTATTCTTTTGTTGGTTGTGATAGGATCTCTTGTAGTGAGAGTGCTCATTCTTGGGCTTGCTTCTTTTGGTGTGAGCTGCGAGAGCTTGATCTTCACCTCCCATATTTTCTTCATGAGCTACAAGCCTAGCTTCTTCTTGAGAGCATTCCTCCCACAGTTTACTGAAAGAGATCAATTTCTTTCTTGCACAGATTCCTTGAATAAAGGAGTCCCATGACCTAGGTAGGCCATTTAGAGTGGTCATAACAACTTCACCATTGTCCACTACTTCATCCACAGCTTCAAGTTGTTCCTTGATCTGAGAGACCTTGGAGAAGTAAGATTGAATGGTTTCTCCATTCAACATCTTGACCCCTTTCAATTGATTCCGCAGAGTCATCTTCCGATTTATGTTCTTCCCTTCAAATAACTTGGTCAGGGAGTCAAACATCTCTTTGGGTGTCTTCAGAGATGACACATGGGGGATGAGATGGTATTTGATAGAATCATCAATGATTCTCTTTGCCTTGACCAAGTTCTTCTTATGCAATATCTTAGCCTCTTCATCCTCTGGGATGGGGATGTCTTCTTTTATATATGAGTCCAACTCATTCTCTTCCAGGATTAACCCAATCCTATACTTCCAGGCTCGGAAGTTATCATCCCCTTCAAGCTTATCCTCAAGCTTGGTGTGGTGAGACATCTTACAGAGTACTTCAAATGTAAATAGAAAAGATTTAGGCCTTACCACTTGCTTTGCTGAAAATTGGATCTGGTCCCAGATTAGGGTTTGTTGGAAAAACCCTAAAAATTCAAAAAGTGAATTTCAATTTTCTGAAAGGATAGAAAGATGCGCCTTGATGAGCTGATCACCCTGGTGTATTCAGAATTTGAGATCTGCAAAGCTTCACCCTTCAGAAATGCCTTTTTGTCTTCCCGGGTTCACTAAGGAGGACCCTGAATTAGGGTTTGAGTTTCCCAGAGATCTACCCAACCAAAAATATCGATCCAAAGCTCTAAACTTCGATTTTTGCAAGGAGCTTCCAGCGATGTCTTCATATTCCAAAAATTCCTATTTTTGTGGAAACCCTAATATTTAGGGCCAAATCTGAAAATGCTCAGAATTGAATTCATATTGGATAGATAGATTCAACATGATGAGTAGATTCAATCTACTATACTACTTTTCCAAAATCTGTGGAGAGAAACCCAATAAACAAGAAACCCTAGTTTCCGTCACTGCACAATGTCTTCTTCTTTGGTTAGCTCTGATACCATGTTAAATTTTGAGCATTAATTCACAATACTCTTGGATCTTTACTGAGAGAATAACATGTACAGTATATCAATGCATATCAATCATATCAAGCATGTCAATCATCACAAGAAGCAAAAGCATGAGAGACAAGAGACATAGAGTTTCCATGGGGAAAACCCTAAGGTGAAAAACCCCACAACTTCCTCAGAGATAGAGAGAGCAATGGCTAAACCAAAGTACAACCAAAATACACAGAGATAGTCTCCTAGTAGCAGGTTATCCTCCTCCTCACTAGTGCACCACTTTCTGAGTGAAGGAAGAATGAGTTTCTGAATGATCAAAATAGAGATCTCCCGATCTCTATTTATACTTGCCTGTTTTCCCAGTGACCTTATGGGGCCGACTTGTCTAGCTAGGTACATCATCCACATATTACATGAAATAAGGGCCGACCCCACACATGGTGGTCTAATAACCCATCGGCAAGTTCAAACACTTGCGACACTTGTCAATACACATGACGACACTTCCATATAGAGGAATGACACATCTCTATAGGAGTACAATAATATATAAATGAAATACATGGATGAAATACATTATGAAGTTACATATACATCAACATGTTGGCTGAGTTTGGACTGCATGGGCCGTGACATCGTCTGGAGAGGACACAGTCTTGTTTGTGAGGATGATTTAATTTATGTTGAGCGCATATCCTTACAGTTCCCAAAAAGGGAGTTGCAATCCATATTGACACCTACAGGAATCTACTACAGCGTTGTTGGGTACTCTCATTGTAGTCTTTCTTCTTGTTACGACTGTACATAATGTTTTTGGGTAGTGAAGGAGGGTGCTGCATTATAATAAGGGAGTCTAAGAAGAAGATGATTTGGCTTGTTTTGAGGAGCTTCCAGACACCAAATAAAAATAGAGACACCAAAGAAGGCCAACTCACTTCCATAAATCATTGTGCATGCCCAGGAAGCTACATGTTAGAGTTAAAGTAATTTCAGATTTGTTTGTCCACCTTAGAACTATTGTTAGAGTCATTGTAAACTCAAAGTTATATGAATATGATATTTAGGGTTTATTTTCCTTGTTATTTATGCAAGTCAATCTCTATTGCATTTAATGTTCATTTTTAGTGCTACGAAAATCAAGATCTGAAAATTATAGTCAATATATAGACTTCAAAACCCTTGATATCCAAAACAAACTCTTTCCGCACTGTCTAACTTACTTCCGCAGCGGAATTATTTCCGGAATGCGGTAATAGAGTTTCCGCACAACACTTCTTCCCCCCGTCGATGTCAATCTCGATCGTTGATCTATCAATTTCATGGAGAAATGGATTTCTAATCGTTCGATCAATGTCCCCACGAAATCAACGGTGGATTCCAAAATTTATTAAGAGCATTCTATAGAATATCGGGCACATGAAAATTTTTTCAAAGCTTGCAACTTCTCTCGGCATTATCACTATAAACCGTCGATCTTCCCCACGATCGATCCCCACTCTACGATCTTGATTTATTTGAGCAACTGGTTAAGGTTTAACCCTCTACAAAGCTTCACTTAATTGATCACTAACAGGATCAATTCTTCTCTGCAATTCGGAAACTATGGCAATCCAAAGCCACAGATTTTATACACAGGGTTATATGGAGTGAAAGCGGGATGAATTCATACTTCTCCAGAACTATATGAAGACATGAAATCCATCAAAACCACATGCCGAGTGTAATCCTATGTTCTTTATTCAATTCACCGGAAATTCAAATACACATAGAGACTTCTACTTGTTCACTTCTCGCTCACTCTTCTGTGCACACACCTCTCATTCCTCCATTCATTCTATGTGGAATTTCTCTCCCTCTCAAGCTCTATGAGCTAATAAAACCTTCTTTGAGCTATCCTCAAACCTCTGTGAGCTATCCTAAGCTCTGTGAGCTAACCTAAGCTTCTGTGAGCTAACCTAAGCTTCTGTTAGCCAACAAGCTCTATAAGCTAACTAAGATACTAAGAAAATAACTCGAACTAATTTAAATACAAGAGGATTATGTTTCTAGATCCTATAACAAAGTAGTACATTCCTTATTGATCTCTGCTAGCCCTGTGACTCACAACTAACTTAATCCTGACTATTACATGTGGAAAAGGATCTAGATTCCTTATCCATTTTATTCAGCTTTTACAAAATAAAGCAAATTACAAATGTATAAGACCCTAGGTCTCTTAAGAGTTCCCTTGACCTTGTGAAGTCATGAATGGCTTCGCCCTCTTGAGCCTATGCTCCTGCATCATCATATCAACAGTACATTGGATACAAAAACCAACTTAGACTATTTGGCACAGCTTAGTGGTATTTTTGACAAGTGTTTTTACAAAATCCATTAACCAAATTACATAAGCAAATAAGCCAACAAAATAAGCAGGATCTGATGGGGGTCATTACAGTTTACTATTCAAAGCATATCCCCCTTGTATAAAAATCAAACCCTCTCACTTCCTTTAGATAAATCTTGTTCATTGGTCACTGTCTCATCATGTTGAGTGGAGATGAGAACTATGTGAATGCGTAGAGGAACCATGCACCACTGTCATTTTTGTATTCAATGGTTACTTGTGTTTTTCCATCAGGCCTCAACCAGGAGTAGGTTCCATTCTTTCTGACCTCTGTGAGCTTTGTTCCCAGCTTTGTAGGAAGCACATGGGTGAGAGGCATAACTCATGGGTTTCATTAGTTTCACAACTAGTCCAATAAAGGGTAGCAACCCATGTACTAGACCTCACACAGACTGCCATCCATACTAACAGATCACAGCCTAGTCAAATAGTACACAATTAGGATGCCAACACATTTACACACCCTCACAACACCCTTAGTAACCCAACGTAGGTCATGGTACCTTCATACATAGGCTTGGGACCCTTAACTGTCCTCAAGGCACTTTTAGCCAGTCACGACATTCCTAGCAGGCTTAAGACATGTCACAACAGCCCTTAGCAGGCTCAAGACAGGTCATGTTTTTCTCTAGAAAGCATTAGCAGAATTTACACATATGAAAATGATGCAAATAGGAAACACAAACTGAATATGAACACTATGATGAATCTCAAACTCAAAAAAATGCTTTTCATTAACACTTCCAAGAAAGTTTACAAAGCTACAATCCAAGCACAGAGGCTTCAAAAATGGAATTCGAACCCTTCCTCCTCCGCAGAGGTTACATTTATAGTTCAATTTACCCCCGAGACGTATCTCGAAACAAGGCATCAAAATTAGTTACATTGAAAAAATTAGCTACCACAGGACAACAGACTCTAGCAAAAAGACAGAATGTTCTAGTAATTGCCCCTCCATTTGGCCTCTTCCACTATCTTTGACGCTTCATGCACTGAGCTTTAGTTTTCCCTTCCCATACTTTTCGATGAGTTTCCACTGCTTGGCTGCTGGTAAATCCAAGGCGGAAAGCTCTTTATGCCACACCCTCATTTCGGTATGCTCTTTGTATGAATAGCCTTCGAGGACTGTAACATCTTCTTTAAATGTAGAGACCAACTCAAAATCGTTCGTCAGTTTTTCCACCATCGTCTTACCTTCCAGAGGCTGCTCCATATTTGCAAAGCAATCTTGGTCTAACCTGCACTCCCATAGCTTGCCATGATATCCCTCCTTTGTCCTCATGGCTCCATCTTCTTCCCAAAACATAGGCAGACCTTTCTTAAATAATGGATCAAATGCCTCTCTGAATAGCTTCACTTGGTTATCCAGGACAGCTATCCCTGCTTGGACAATGCTCACTTGATGGTGCTTAAGTATTACCTTCTTAGCGCTGATTATTGTGGCCACTCTGTCCTTTATATTGGTTGCTTGAGCCTGCTCTTCAGACAGAGCATTTAAGAACTCTATTGCATTGTGTGCACAATCCTTAGGCTTCTTGTTTAACTTCTCATTTGCCACTGTGACAGCTGACCTTGCCAATTTGATTACAGATTCCTTATCTACCATGAAGTCCAAATATGGCCTCAGCTCCTTTGCCTGTACTATAACATCATCCTAGATGATCTTCTTTGCCTCCTGTAATGCACTTTTCCCTATAACTTGTTGCTTCAGCTTGTCATAATCACCCTGCATCACTTGGTACTTGGTTTCCCAAGCTTTCTTGTCTTTCTCTGCAACCTCTTTGTCCCTTTCGGCATTATCCCGCATGGTCTTGAGGTTGGCATTCTGCTTTTTCAATCTTTCCACTTCTACATCATCCAGACTTGCCTTGGCTATTTCCCCCACAATAGAAAAATCTCCAGCCTCCACTGTGTAAAATTAGTCACAGCAGATCTAATGAACAAGTAAATCAATCACAATAGATGAAACTTAGAAAATATGGTGTAAACTGTGCAAAAACATGCATCAGTGCTCTATATCCCAATAAGGGTGAAAATACAATACAATATAGTCACAATGAGTAAGCAATTCGAATTAACCAAGGAGGTCATTCGAATTAACTGAATGGCATAGCTTGGCTCCAACTAGGAGTCCATCTCATCAATCAGTGGTGGTCATTAATGCACAAGTAACTGTCAGCTAGGTGTCAAACTGAGTCTTACTAAGTCTAACTGAGTGTAATGAGTGTAACTGATGGTAAGTGGCACTAAAATAGGGATGGAGGCTCAGTGGAGGGCGCATGAGGGCTTAATTGCACTCAGAACTGCCAGTCATGTCTCATCGGAGGTCAATTGGAGTGATAACATCAGTTATGGGTCAATCATAGGTAAATCTGAGTGATAACTGAAGTGTAACTGGACTGGTAGGTGAGAAAGGCGCCCTTCTTCAATGGAAGGTGATAACTGGGTGCATGACAGGCTAGGAGGGATAAATATGAGTGGAAAGTAGCTCCCGAGTGCTGGGAGACTAGGGACTAGGTGCTGGAGGTACCATAATGATGACTGCGCAGCATACGGATGTATGCAATGCATGCATGCAAAATTCATGCAAAGTACATAAGTGAATGATGATATATCCTAACACCCCCCCCTCAAGCTATATTATGAAGAAAGCCCCCCCTCAAGCTAAGCATAAAAAATGGATCTAATCTATCTCCACCATGATGGAACTCACCCCCAATAGTGAACGGAGGTAAGAGAACTTCTTCTTAGTGAAGTTCTTGGTGAAGATGTCTGCAATTTGCTCATTGGTAGGGCAATATTGCAGAATGATGGTGCGATCATGCACCAACTCTCGAATGTAGTGCATATGAATCTCAATGTGGTTAGTACTCTGCCGTTGAACTAGATTGGTGGAGATCTTAATAGCACTTTGATTGTCACAAAATAGGACAGTCAAAGTAGTGCTACCAAAATCAAACTCGGAAAGAATACCCTACAACCAAACTGCCTGAATGCAGGCATTGACTGCCCCTTGATACTCTGCCTCTGCTGAAGAAAGTGCAATGGCTGCCTGCTTTTTGCTTGAATAGAAAATAGGCCCATGTCCAATCATGAAAACATATCTGGAAGTGGACTTCCGATCTATGCTATCACCTGCCCACTCTGAATCAATAAAACCAATGAAATCTAGCTCAGAATCTACAGCATAATGTATGCCAAAATGTTTCATACCTTGCACATACTGCAAGATCCGCTTGGCTTCCCTCCAATGAAGCTCATGGGGCTGCTACATATACCTTGATACAACACTCATGACATAAGATATATCAGGCCTTGTGTGTCAAGTAGAGTAGTGAACCAATCAACTGTCGATACATAGTGCAATCTGCAAGCGATGTAGTATTTCCCTCTTCAAGACTGGTTCCTAAGAGGAAAGGGAATGGAGCAGCCTTACATTCTGCCATATTAAACTTTAATAGCAGATCTTTAGCATACTTTTGCTGAGATAATGTTATCCCATCAAAATTTTGAGCTATCTCCAAGCCCAAATCGCTCATATCAAAAGCTAGATTTAAAGCGGTTTTTAGCTTGTTAATTGTAAGGAGAGTGCTACCAGTAATGAGAAGATCATCAACAAATAAAATAAAAATCAACAAATTACCTTTAACTTTCTGTAGGTACACATTAGGATCATATTTGCATCTTTTGAAATTCTGAGAAAGAAGGAAGGATTCCATCTTTGTGTACCAAGCTCTTGGGGCCTATTTCAATCCATACAAAGATTTCTTCAATCTACAAACTAATGATGGATTTGATATGTATCCTTCTGGTTGTTTCATATATACCTCTTCATAAAGGTCTCCATGTAGAAAAGCACTCTTCACATCCATGTGGTGCACTTCTTAGTGATTGGATGTCGAAATGGCCAAAACTAGGTGGATGGAATCCATCTTTGAAACCGGTGCAAAAGTATCATTGTAGTCCACACCTTGGACTTGGGAGAAACATTTTTCCAACAACCTAGCTTTGTATTTGTTGATAGATCCATCAGCAGCAACCTTCATGTGGTGGATCCACTTGCATTGAACTAATTTTCTTCTAGGTGGAAGAGAAACTAGCTCCCCTGTATTGTTCTTTTGAAGAGAATTGTACTCTTCATCCATGGTTGTTTGCCATCGTGGATCTCGGTGGGCATGATAGTATGATTTTGGATATGAACCAATCATCAAATAAAACTTCTTAGATAATAATGGATCAGAAAAATAAAGAGCCATACCTGCTCTTTGAAAGTCTGCTCTTGTTCTCCTTGGATCAACAGGATATCCAATGTTTGGAGCAACAGATTGTAGAGTGTTTTGGGCCCACTTTGGTAACTGAGGAGGATCATTATGATCTGATTCTGAACCTGATATATCATGGCCATCAAATTCTGATATAATATCAGAGCTATCAGATCCAATGCTTTCTTCATACTCACTTGAATCTTCTTCTTGTGGAGGGTGCAGATCGGCAATGTTTTCCTCAACTAGTTTCAGATTTGGCAGCGGTTCTTCAAACTTCACACTTCGCTCTATGGATACCTTTTTGGATATGATATTCATGATTTTATATGCTTTTGATTCTTCCCCATATCCTATCAGGATACATTCAATACTTTGTGGATGACTTCCTCTTATCAGAAGGAATTCTAGCCCATGCAGTGGAGCCAAAAACCCTCAAATTGGACACATCTGGTTTGCGACCAAAGAATGCTTCGAAAGGAGTTTTACCTTTCACGGATGAATGTGGAACTCGGTTCTGAATATGTGCAGCAACATTAATGGCTTCATCCCAAATATTTGCAGCCAAACCTTTTGACTCAAGCATGCAGGTAGCCATCTCTTTCAGTGACCGACTCTTCCTTTCCACTACACCATTCTGTTGGGGTGTGTAGGGAACTGTATGTTGGATTTGAATTCTGATTTCTGCACAAAGTTGCAGCAACTCAGTATTGATATATTCTCCACCATTATCAGATCTAATAGTTTTTATCTTTCTCTCAGTGGCGGTCTCAACAGAAGCCTTAAAATCCTTGAATTTTCCAAGCACTTCGAACTTGTTTTTGAGAAAAAATACCCAAGTAAAGCAGGAGAAGTCATCGATGAATGTAAAAACATACCTTGAACCATTCATGGAAATATTTGGAAGCAGACCACTGATATCAAAATGTATGAGCCCCAAAATGGTAGAAGCTCTGCTAGCTTTGCCGCGGTCGAACCTGTACTCAGGGTGCTTCCCAACAATGCAACCGGGGCAAATTCCCTTCGAGGAACGGAGTTGCGGAAGACCATCAACCATGGAATTATTTTTTAACAGGAGAAAATACTTGTAGTTAATGTGTCCAAACCTTTCATGCCAAATCCTACTAACCTCGTTTCCATGAGTGAGGAGAGCAGTGGGATTTTCGAGCGGCTCAAAGTGAGAAAACTCATAGTATTTTGCAGTGTGATTGACCTTTCTGATTGCAATAAGTCTTCCACTTTTAATATCAGAAATTTCAAATTTGTTAGGGTTGAATGTAACTTTCTTTGGTTCACCAGTGTTTGTAATTTGACACACAGAAAGTAGATTTGAATCCAAGGAAGGCACATAGAGAACATTCTGGAAGCTTCCATGCTCTACATGGATGGTACCTTTACCCTTTGATTAAATTTTTGAGTCATCTCCCAAATGGATGGGGATGGAGATGCTTGGTTCAAATGAATAAAAGGAATCAATTTTTGCAGCCATATGATTCGAGGCATCAGAATCTATCGGTAGAGTGGTGGGTTTCGAAATAGTTGCCATGAGTGCTTGACCTCTTTCATGATCATCATTTTTATCCTTCTTCCGTGCACCGTCGGGAAGACATATGTTATTCTTTTCCAAAAGGAGGGCCATTTGATATATTGTTTTCTTTATGCATGAAATTTCAGGATGAAAGTCACGGTTTCAATATGAACATTTAGATTTTTCCTTACCCTCTTTACCCTTCTGCTTGTTCCTCGAACCAGATGGTGCTTCCAGTTGCTTGCCTTTATCTCTTTGCTTGGTAGGCTCGAATTTGGGCTTCTCTTTCCTTTGCTTTCCTTTACCATTCGAATTCTTGGGTCCTTGAGCAAAGATGGCTGAATCTTTGGAGTTTATGGACCCCATTTGAATCAACTTATCATGCTCTTTTGTGACGGACTCAATGAAGGCATTCAAGGTAGGCATCTTCCAATTCGGGGTAGTTAGCCGACCGGAATTGAAAGTAGAGACAAATACCGAGTAATCTTTCCCAAGCTTTGTGAGAATGGAGAGGATCAATTGCTTATCCTCTTTCACAACACCACTGTTCCTCAACTGCAATGACAAGTGCTTGAATCTTGTGAAAAACTCATTTATGGTCTCAAAATTCTCAGGACTAAGGGAAATCAATTCATTTTCCAATTGAAAGTCCCTAAGCTCGTCCTGCTTGCCAAAGAGATTGTCAAGTTGCTCCCATATTGCTTTTGGAGTTTTCAATCCGCTGAGATGGAAGTGAAGATCCTTGGAAATAGAGAGGCAAAGGAGACCATAAGTTTCATCAAGCTTATTGTAGTGTTTGGTTCTTTTCGACAATATGCTTGGCTCCAATTGGAGGCCAACAGTGCCTCTATAGAACCCTTTTGAGCGCAATATAATCTCCATATCATCTTTCCATTCAAAATAATTGAAAGGAGTAAGAAATGGCTTGGAAGAAGAGTATTCCATCTCAAATAGCAAGTGCACTTGATGTAGAAGAACTTGTCAAACACAAGAGAGCGAATGCAATTGGTGGAGATGATTAACCTACAAATCACAATCAAAACAAGACCAGTAAGGTCGAACAATCCACCCTTTTAGAGTTGCATCACACCTGGGATTGGAGATCAAGCAAGTTGAATGGGTCCAATGTATCAAATCCAGGAATTATGTGGAAAACTCAAGCTTCTGGAGTGGATTGGAGTGTATTTTTCTGCTTTGCATGCACATGAGATCTTTCATGCCAAAACTTCAGTAATTTTGAGCAAATTCACTCAAATCTTCTTGTAGAACACCTGTAGAAAAGAGATCTTGTCCCTGCAATGGATCTAATACCATGTAAAATTAGTCAAAGTAGATCTAATGAACAAGTAAATCAATCACAACAGATGAAACTCAGAAAATATGGTGTAAACTGTGCAAAAACATGCATCAGTGCTCTATATCCCAATAAGGGTGAAAATACAATACAATACAATCACAATGAGTGAGCAATTCGAATTATCCAAAGAGGTCATTCGAATTAACTAAATGGCATAGCTTGGCTCCAACTAGGAGTCCATCTCATCAATCAATGGTGGTCATCAATGCACAAGTAACTGTCAGCTAGGTGTCAAACTGAGTCTTACTAAGTCTAACTGAGTGTAATAAGTGTAACTGATGGTAAGTGGCACTAAAATAGGGATGGAGGCTCAGTGGAGGGCGCATGAAGGATTAACTACACTCAGAACTGTTAGTCATGTCTCATCGGAGGTCAATCGGAGTGATAACATCAGTTATGGGTCAATCGGAGGTAAATCAGAGTGATAACTGAAGTGTAACTTGACTGGTAGGTGAGAAAGGCACCCTTATTCAGTGGAAGGTGAGAACTGGGCGCATGATAGGCTAGGAGGGCTAAATATGAGTGGAAAGTAGCTCCCAAGTGCTGAGAGACTAGGGACTAGGTGCTGGAGGTACCATACCAATGACTGGGCAGCAAGCAGATGCATGCAATGCATGCATGCATGCATGCAAAGTACATAAGTGAATGATGAGATATCCTAACACACCAAGGGTGTTACCATGGCTTCTATCTCTTGTTCTTTGTCTTTCAAATTTTTCTCAAGCCCTTCAACTTTAGCCTTCAAAGATTCCTCACTATCCATTATCAATTTCATATCTACTTGCCACTTTTTCTCTCTTTCTTCAAACTCTACTAGCCTGGCTTTACAATCAGTCAACTTACCCTGCAACTCTTCTTTTTCCTCTTCTAGTTCTGCAATTTCTGGTGCATTCACCAGTTGGCCAGCTGGAATCTTCAATTTCTTCTTTAGTGACAAAATTTCTTGATCTTTTTCATCTAATAGCTTTTGAATGCTAGCCCTTTTATCTTCTTGAGTTTTAGTGGCCTAGAAATTTTTCACTTGTGCCTTCAGGCTCTTGTTCTCCGCCTTTTCCAATCCCAACTGCTTTTACACTTTCATTTTGCTGGCCTGCACTTTTGATAGCTCTATGGAAGCCCTCAACAACTTGTTATAGATGACTTCACCTATCTCCTTGTGCAGATTGATCACATCAAGTACTAGGATGTCTTCCAGATTTACTTTTAGTTCCGTGGCCTTACTCTTAGTGGCTAAGGCAAGACTCAAGGTATTCTGGGCAAGGTTCCTGCTTGCCACCAAGGCTACATCCTTCTTGGAGATTTTTCTTGCATCAAAATACAATTTAGCTTCTTCTGAGATTGTATATGGACTCTCCTCATATCCCTCCAGTAACTTAGCCCTGCTTAGGCGTGATGCTGCAGCTCCAGTAGGTTTTATGTTGAACACATGTTGCTTAACCTCAAAGGATGGCACTAAGGATCTGACTTGCTTTTTCTTGGTTTTCTTTTCTTGTACTTGTACTAATTGATGCTCAGGCTCCTCTACCTTTTGCCTCTTTAAGGCTCTCTCAACATCACTGTCTACATCCATGGGCTCACTACCCCCTTCATTTATAGATTTTTCTAGAGGAATGGTAAGGGACATGGCTGTTGATATTGTTGGGGTTTTACCAGGTGAACCAAGCACTGCTGATGTGCTACTTTGAAAAAGGAATGCTAAAGATGAAGAGTCTTCTGGTGGGTCTACTTCCAACTAGCCTTTGTCAATCTATTCTAACTAGTTTTCCATCTTAGCTAGAACTATCAGTTCAAAGTGCTCATATCCTTTCCTGTTACTTGCTTTCCTTCTTTCTGAGATAATGTGGTGAGGATCATAGTTTATGGCCGCTTTGGATGGGAATCCTAGATCACCCGTCATTCGCTCAATAGCTAGGGGAGTTGTTTTGTTTTTGACGATGTAGGAGCCTAGTGTCCATGGAAATTTGATGTCCAAAGATTTCCTGTCATCCAAGAAATGTTCACACTCCACCTTCAATTTTTGTCTTATAAATTCCAAGGTGAGTACTCTGGGGGTTAGGAAGGTAGGTAGCACATAGGGGGCATGCGAGTAGCCATAAAATCTAATCACAGTCCCATGATTCAGCAGGAACCAATCCCCAACCCTCATCTCCATGGATGGATGCAGTAGGTCTTTCATCTCAGGCAGTACCCTAGGTAGCCTCTTCTAGAAAAAGATGAAATATATCTCTGCCATAAGATCATTCATGAAGGTTTTGTAGTCTGAATACATCTCCTTATTCAACTGCAGCTTTGGAGCTTGCAGGTTTTCTTCATTAGCTTCCAGGAACATTTTTAACAAGTAAGACTGGAACCTGAAAGTTCTTGTCTTAGGGAATTCTATGAGCTGGGAGTGGATGTTACCTGCCAAGGCTTCATCAAACTTTTGGCATGCACATTGGGTAAGTGAATTTGGGCCTGTTGGATCGATAGGACAAGTGTTTAGAACAAACATCAAACTTATCAGGGGCTCGGTTATGTATAGGTCATCATCTAAGCCTAGGAACTGGGCCAGCATGGAGATAACACATTTCGACTCTTCCCTAAAAAGGCTGGCCTCACCAGGAAAAGGTGTGTCCTGAGAGGAGGTATTTGGTAGCAGGGAAGCATGATAAAAGCTCTATTTGAGGTTAGCTGGGGCTTGACGAAAATGTTGGATCAGGGTTTCCATTCTGTAACTTTGGGATTTTTGGCAGAATTCTTCTGGAACGGCCAAAGCTTTCCTAATAGTAGGGGCGTCTACATTGCACAGGATTTTAGAGCTTGAGGCATCCATGATTGCTCTTCGATCTGAGGAGTAATGGCCAACACACCAGTCTACAAATTTAGGGAAACTAGGGGTTTGGCTGGTTGTAAAAAAATGGAAAAAGGATTGATAAATCTTATGGACATCCACTTCTCTGGACCTTATGACCTCCAATCTTTATTTGGCAGTTTCTGTGGTGTTATTTGTTAGCATGGGATTGTAAACCTCACAGTCTTTATCCTCTAATAGGTAAATTAACTTTAGGGGCTCAAATCCCGGGGGTACCATGGGTCCAGCCATTTAAATAGTTTAGGGTGGAGGTGGATGGACTACCTAGTTGGTTGACAACTGGATGGAGCTTCTGGGTGTATGGTTGGCTGGTCGGCTCTGCACGATCCGCTCCTATCGCTTTCCAATGCACACAAGTCAATTGGGATGCGAATCTTTGTGTAGATGGGAGTTTTATAATATAAACATGCTATATCACCCTTACAGCTATGACAGCAACGGAGTCCGTCACGTTAGTCGTCTATCCATACGATCAACTCTCATCCGTAGATCTCCTTGACCTTTACCTACATGGTACTCCGTGACTTCCAACCCCACCACATATCAACTCGACATCACCTTTAATCTGCAAAAACATTTTCATCCGTCGATCCGCTCTCCTCCTAGATCTTGACCGTCCCAGGATGCGCCCTTTACCGAGTTCACGAATTTTGGGTATGTTGATTTTACACGCAAGTCAAATCCGTGAACTAATCCTTAGCCGTCGATCTTCATCTCACTAAATCTGCACCATTGGGAGATGCCGAGCTTTATCAAAATTTCATGGATTTGAATCATAATCCTTTTCGCACATGTTTAAATCGTGAACAATTTTCTGACCGTTGATCTAAGCCTTCCGTCGTTGATCTTCCTTGACCTGCACGTAGGCTAGCACCCTGCCAGAGTTTAAAAGACCTTCAATTTTTTTTGCAAAGGAGGCTCATGACCGTTGGTATCCTCCGCTTTTGATCTAAACCATCTATAGGTGTTAATCAGTGCTGCAGACACATTCCTTTATACTTAATCCTCTGATCAACATCAAGGCTGTAGCTTCCCAAAAATTCTTATATCAGCTCCAAGTTAAAACCAAAATATTATGTAATTGATGTTTGGATTTGGTTATTATAAGGTGGAAGCTTGTATGGTGTAATATATGGTTTTCATGTGCTGGTAAAGGCTATTTTGGAAAGAATATGGGTGTACTACAGGAATATTCCTAATCGTATATTGGAAGGAAGTTGAGAGGCCAACTCTTGAGGAGCGAATTTGAGAAATTGGGTTGGTTTTATTTTCGAATGGCCAAAAAAAAGGATTGGACAGATTTGAAAACGAGGTATACATTTTATATTTGATTCTTCAATATGATATTTTATAACATATGTCTTCATTGTAATTTGTAGTGGTTTTTTCTTACGTGATGTGCAAATTGGTTGTATGTAGGATGTCAAAGGAATATCAAGTCGGGGTTGAATAATTCATAGAGTTTGCAAAAAAATATTCAGAGGATAATAACACCACAAGATGCCCTTGTAAAAAATGTTGCAATGTTGCAGTATTGACGTTTGAGGAAGTACAAGACCACTTGATGATTCATGGTATAATAAGTTCATATAAAACTTGGTTTTTCCATGGAGAGAGAGTTCCTACTCAGGTATTTGACAAGACCAAGAAATGCCACACAACAGGGATGCATGATTTGCCTCGATAAATTATGCATGGTGATGAACACATAGTCGGACATCAATATGATAATCATAATGATGATTTTGCAACGTTGCTTACAAATGATACTGAAGTTCTTGAGAATGACGATTATAACAAGGAAACCATGGTTGATGATCATATGGTTGAAATGGTGAATGATGCTTATCAATATTATAATGAAAATCCAGATGTGAATTGTGAAATTGGCCAAGCAGAATCAATGGAAGAAAAAAATGATATCAATCAATATCAAAAGTTAATTGAATATGCAAAGGCACCGTTGTACCCAGGTTGCACTAGTTTCACTAAGTTTTCAACCACTATGAAATTGTACAACCTTAAAGTGAGAAATGGATGGTCTGATGCAAGTTTCACCCAGTTGTTGAAGTTGCAAAGAGAAATGATTCCAACAGGAAATACACTTCCAGAATCTACATATGTTGCAAAAATTTTGATTAAATCATTGGGATTGGACTATGAAATGATACATGAATGCCACAATGACTACATTTTATATTGGGGAAAATATGAAAAAATAAATGAATGTCCAACATGTGGCGAGTCAAGATGGAAGGTTGATGCTCGTTCTGAAAAGGTGCATACTGGTGTCCCGACCAAAGTGCTGAGGTATTTCCCTATAGTGCCGAGGTTGAAGAGAATGTATAGGTATGATTTTGAACTCTTATAATTCCATTATATCATACACCTTCATGTACTACCAACCTACTAGAAAATCATCTTCTTTAATCTACTAAGTAGTGTAATTCATATATGATTCTTTATGTTTTTGTTACAGCTCTACATATATTTTACAGAAAATGAGGTGGCATCATGAGAATGCAAGTAAGGATGGAATAATGCGCCACCCAGTTGATAGCCCGGCATGGAAAACTATAGATTCTAAATGTCCTGATTTTTCCAATGATCCTCGCAATGTACGACTTGCAATGGCAGTGGATGGATTTAATCCTTTTGGAAACTTGAGTAGTAGTCATAGTGTATGGCCAGTAGTACTAGTCACATATAACCTTCCACCGTGGTTATGCATGAAAAGGAGCTTTTGTTTGTTGTCATTGTTAATACCTGGTCCCAAGCAACCAGGAAATGACATAGATGTTTATTTGGAACCATTGGTAAATGAACTAAAACTAACATGGGATGAAGGGGCAAGGACATACGATGCTCATTCAAGGTCATTCTTTAATATGAAGGCTATATTGATGTGGTTAATCCATGACTTTCCTACTTATGAAAATATGGTTGGTTGCACGACTAAAGGGTTTTGCGCATGCCCTATATGTGGAAGGAACACATATTCAATGTATCTCAAATGTAGTAGGAAGTGTGTGTACATGGGACATTGGAGATATCTTCCAATAAATCATAAGTATCGTTCACAAAAAGGACCATTTAATGGGAAGTCTGAGCATCTCATTGCACCTACAATGGTACAAGTGTAAGATATTTTTACAAAAACAAAAGGAAGGGAAGAAAAATGGGGAAAGACTAAAAGTACAAAAAGAAAGAGAAATTTAAAAAAAGGAGAAAATTCGAAGACTGACGTGTGGAAGAAAAGGTCAATTCTATTCAATTTACCATATTGGGAGGTATGTGCACACATTAACTTAAGGCCTAAAATGTATGATGCTTGAAGGATTTCATTGTGTTTATTATGAATATATTGTTTAGTTTTTCTTTGATGTTATAATTCATTGATTTTTTATATGGTTGAATGCAGAAACTCCTAGTGCCTCACATTTTACATTTAATGCGCATAGAAAAAAATGTATGCGAAAGTATTTTTGGAACCCTTCTAGATATAAATGATAAATCAAAGGATGGGAAAAATTCTCGTGATGACTGTTCGAATATCCACATCATTGTTTTCAGGACCTTGCATACAATTAGGGTTTGCATGCAAATTCTAGGGTTTGCATGCATTTTGTATGCAACCCAATCACCATGTGATGCCTCCAACACCTTACCCACCTTATTCTAGCACCCAGGAGCCACTTACTTCATATTTTTAGCCCTCCTAGTCAGGAAGGCACCCACTTCTCACCTACTGCCAGAGAAGGGTGCACTTCTTCACCTACCACTGCAGTTCCACTTCAGTTACACTCAGTTAGCTCCGATTCTCCCTGATTTGGGGCTAGTTTCACTCTCGACTGACTGTTTCACTCCGTTGGACCTCCATATTGACTAGATGACTTGTTCTGACTTTAGTTAAGCCTCCCATGTGCCCTCCACTGAGTCTCCTTCCCTATATCAGTGCTACACACTTCAGTTACACATGACACACTCAGTTAGACTAAGCTTGACACTTGGATGACTAGTTCTTGTGCATTGATGACCACCACTGATTGATGATGGGGACTCCTAGTTGGAATCAAGCTACTCCATTCAGTGATTCGAATGACCTTCTTAGTCAATTTGAATTGCTCACTCACAGTTTCAGAAGATTGTATTGTAATTATTCACCCTTATTGGGATATTGAGCACTGTGCATGTTTTTACACAGTTTTACACCATATTTTCTATGTTCATCTGTTGTGATTGATTTACTTGTTCATTAGATCTGTTGTGATTGATTTACTTGTTCATTAGATCTATTGTGACTAATTTTACATGGTATCAGAGCCATTGCAGGGACAAGATCTCTTTTCTACAAGTGTTTCTACAAGAGGATTTGAGTGTATTTGCTCAAAAATTACAAAAAGTTTTGGCATGAAAGATCTCAAGGGCATTCGCTCCTGTGCATGCAAAGCTTCAAAATACTTCCAATACCACTCCAGAAGCTTGAGTTTCCACATAAATCCTGGATCTGATACATTGGACCCATTCAACATTGCTTGATCTCCAATCCCAGGTGTGATGCAACTCTAAAAGGGTGGATTGTTCGACCTCATTATTCTTGGTTTTATTGTGATTTGCAGGTTATTGTCTCCATCAATGGCATTCGCTACTTTTCCCTTGCAAGCATTTCTACATCAGTGTGCACTTGCTCCTAGCAATGGAATACTCTTCTTCAAATCTTATTCTCACCCCATTCAATTATTTTGATTGGAAAGATGATATGGAGATCATATTACGTTCAAAAGGTTACTACCGAGTCACTCTTGGTCTTGAATTGGAGCCAAACACCTTGTCAGATAGAACCAAACACTACAACAAGCTTGATGAAGCTTATGGTCTTCTTTGTCTCTCCATCTCCAAAGATCTTCACTTCCATCTCAGCGGATTGAAGACTCCAAAAGCTATATGGGAGCAACTTGAAACACTATTTGGCAAGCAGGATGAGCTTAGGGCTTTTCAATTAGAGAATGAATTGATTGCCCTTAGTACTGAGAATTTTGAGACCATTAATGAATTCCACAAAATTCAAGAACTTGAACATGCAGTTGAAGAACAGTGGAGTTATCAAAGAGGATAAGCAATTGATCCTCTCCATTCTCAGCAAGCTTGGTAAAGATTATTCAGTATTTGTCTCTACTTTCAATTTCGGTCGGCTAAATACCTCGAATTGGAAGATGCCTACCTTGAATGCCTTCATTGAGTCCATCACAAAAGAGCATGATAAGTTTATTCAAATGGGGTCCATAAGCTCCAAAGATTCAGCCCTATATGTTCAAGGACCCAATATTTCGAATGGTAAAGGAAAGCAAAAGAAGGAGAAGCCCAAATTCGAACCTCACAAACAAAGAGAGAAAGGCAAACAGACGGATGCACCATCTAGTTCGAAGGTCAAGCAAAAGGGTAAAGAGGGTAAGGAAAAATCTAAATGTACGTATTGCAACCGTGGCTTTCATCCCAAAAGTTCATGCATGAAGAAGACTATAGATCAAATGGCCCTCCTTTTGGAAAAGAATAACATAACTCTTCCTGACGGTGCAAGGAAGAAGGATAGGAATGATGATCATGAAAGAGGACAAGCAATCATGGAAACTATTTCGAAGCCCACTACTCTCTTGATAGATTTGGGTGCATCAAATCATATGGCTGAAAATATTGATTCTTTTTCTTCATTCGATCCAAACAGCTCCATCCCCATCCATTTGGGAGATGACTCAAAAATTTCTTCAAAGGGAAAAGGTACGATTCATGTAGATCATGGAAGCTTTCAGAATGTTCTCTATGTGCCTTCCTTGGCTTAAAATATTCTTTTTGTGTATCAAATGACACACACTGGTGAACCAAAGCAAGTTACATTCATCCCTAATACAATTGAAATTTCTGATATCAAAAGTGGAAGACTTGTTGCAGTCGGAAAGGTGAACCACACTACAAAATGCTATGAGTTTTCACACTTTATTCTGCTTGCAAAGCCCACTGCTCTTCGCACACATGGTAATGAGGTTAGTAGGATTTGGCATGAAATATTTGAACATCTTAATTATAAGTATTTGCTGCTATTATCAAACAATTCCATGGTAGATGGTCTTCCACAACTCCGTTCCTCGAAGGGAATATGCACTGGTTGCATTATTGGGAAGCACCCCGAGCACAGATTCGACCGCGGCAAAGCTAGCAGAGCTTCTACAGTTTTGGGGCTGATACATTTTGATATCAGTGGTCTGCTGCCCCATACATCATTAAATGGTTCAAGGTATGTTTTGACATTTATTGATGATTTTTCCCGCTTTACATGGGTATTTTTTCTCAAAAACAAGTCAAAAGTGCTTGGAAAATTCAAGGATTTTAAGGCTTCTGTTGAGACCACCACTGAGAGCAAGATCAAAGCTCTTAGATATGATAATGGTGGAGAATATATCAAGGCCTATTTTCTACAACTTTGTTCCAAAAGCGGAATTCAGATCCAACATACAGTTCCCTACACACCCCAGCAGAACGGTGTAGCGGAAAGGAAAAATCGGTCACTAAAGGAGATGGCTACATGCATGATTGAATCAAAAGGTTTGGCTGCAAATATTTGGGTTGAAGCAATCAATGTTGCTGCATACATACAAAACCGTGTTCCACATTCATCCGTGAAAGGTATGAGTCCTTTCGAATCATTCTTTGGTCACAAACCGGATGTGTCAAATTTGAAAGTTTTTGGCTCTACTGCATGGGCTAGAATTCCTTCCAAGAAGAGACGAGCTTTGGATCCAAAAAGTATTGAATGCATACTAATAGGATACGGGGAAGAATAAAAATCATATAAACTCATGGATATCAGATCTAAAAATATATTCATAGAGCGCAGTGTGCAATTTGAAGAACCGCTTCAAGAATTGCAACTAGTCGAGGAAGAAACTACCGTTTCACCGCCTTCACCAGAAGAAGATCCGTGCAGCGATAATGAAGGTATGAGTTCTCATATTTATGATATTTTAGCAGCACATGATTATCATGACATATCAGGTTCAGAATCCGACCATTATGATCCTCCTCAGTTACCAAAGTGGGCCCAAAACACTCTTCAATCTGCTGGTTCGAACCTTGGAAATCCTGTTGATCCGAGACGAACAAGAGTAGACTTTCAAAGAGAAGGTATGGATCTTTCTATTTCTGATTCATTACTTCCTGATATTTTTTATTTGATGACTGGTTCATATCCCCAAACATACTACCATTTCCACCGAGATCCGAGATGGCAAAGTGCCATGGATGAAGAGTACAGTTCTCTTCAAAAGAACAATACATGGGAGCTAGTTTCTCTTCCACCTGGACGAAAAATTAGTGAAGTGTAAATGGGTCTACAGCATGAAAGTTGCTGCTGATGGCTCTATCAGAAAATGCAAAGCAAGGTTGGTGGTAAAAGGTTTCTCCCAAGTCCAAGGAGTGGACTACATTGAGACCTTTGCACTGGTTGCAAAGATGGATTCCATCCACCTTGTTTTGGAAATTTCCGCATCCAAGCACTGGGAAGTGCACCACATGAATGTGAAGAGTGCATTTCTACATGGAGATCTTACCGAAGAGGTATATATGCAGCATCTAGAAGGCTACACATTAGATCCATCATTAGTTTGCATATTGAAGAAATCTTTGTATGGGTTAAAACAGGCCCCAAGAGCTTGGTACACAAAGATGGACTCCTTCCTTCTTTCTCAGAATTTCCAAAGATGAAAATATGATCCAAATGTGTATATTCAGTGAGATAAATGTGATTTTTTGGTTATTGTACTTTATGTTGATGATCTTCTCATTACTGGTAGCACTCTTACTTCAATAAACAAGCTAAAAACTGCCTTAAATCTAGCTTTTGACATGAGCGATTTGGACTTGCTGAGTCACTTTTTGGGCTTGGAGATAGCTCAAAATTTTGATGGGATCACTATATCTCAGAAAAAATATGATTCCAACCTATTATTGAAGTTTAATATGGTTGAATGTAAGGCAGCCTCATTCCCATTCCTCCCAGGAATCAATCTTGAGGAGGGAGATTCTAGACCGCTTGCAGATTGCAGTATGTATCAACAGTTGATTGATTCACTACTTTATTTGACACACTCAAGGCCTGATATTTCATATTCCGTGAGTGCCGTGTCAAGGTATATGCAGTATCCCCATGAAATTCATTGGCGAGTAGCCAAGCGGATCTTGC
This sequence comes from Larix kaempferi, assembly GCA_027924585.1. Classification (NCBI taxonomy): domain Eukaryota; kingdom Viridiplantae; phylum Streptophyta; class Pinopsida; order Pinales; family Pinaceae; genus Larix; species Larix kaempferi. Next base: position 2,843,306 of record BSBM01001396.1, on the reverse strand, counting down.
AGTATGTGCAAGGTACGAAACTTTTTGGCATACATTATGCTACAGATTCTGAGCTTGATTTCATTGGTTTTACTGATTCAGATTGGGCAGGTGATAGCATTGATCGAAATTCCACTTCCGGTTATGTTTTCATGATTGGTCATGGCCCTATTTTCTGGTCCAGCAAAAAGCAGGCAGCCATTGCACTTTCTTCAGCAAAGGCAGAGTATGGAGGGGCAGTCAATGCCTGCATTCAGGCAGTTTGGTTGCAGAGTATTCTTTCCAAGTTTCGTTTTGGTTGCACTACTTTGACTGTCCTCTTTTGTGACAATCAAAGTGCTATCAAGATCTCCACAGATCTAGTTCAGCGGCAGAGGACCAAACACATTGAGATTCATATGCACTACATTCGACAGTTGGTGCATGATTGCACCATCATTCTGCAATATTGCCCTACTGATGAGCAAATTGCAGACATCTTCACCAAGAGCTTCACTGAGAAGAAGTTCACTTACCTCCGTTCACTGTTGGGGGTGAGTTCCATCATGGTGGAGACAGATTGATCCATTATTAGGCTTTAGCTTAAGGGGGGGCTTTCTTCCCACTGGGTTTTCCCTCTTTCCTCACTTAGTTTATTTTCAGCATTTTTTGGATTATTGTATTGGGGTGACCTTTGGTCTTAGTTACCAGGGCCCCACATTATTTTTTGCACATCATAGTCTAGCTTGAGAGGGGGTGTTCGGATATCCACATCATCTTTTTTAGGACCTTGGATGCAATTAGGGTTTGCATGCAGCCCAATCACCATGTGATGCCTCCAACACCTTACCCACCTTATTCTAGCACCCGGGAGCCACTTACTTCAGAGTTTTATCCCTCCTAGTCAGGTAGGTGCCCACTTCTCACCTACTGCCAGAGAAGGGTGCACTTCTTTACCTACCACTGCAGTTCCACTTCAGTTACACTCAGTTAGCTCTGATTCTCCCTGATTTGGGGCTAGTTTCACTCTCGAATGACTGTTTCACTCCGTTGGACCTCCAGATTGACTAGATGACTTGTTCTGACTTCAGTTAAGCCTCCCTTGCGCCCTCCACTGAGTATCCTTCCCTATATCAGTGCTACACACTTTAGTTACACATGACACACTCAGTTAGACTCAGCTTGACACCTGGATGACTGGTTCTTGTGCATTGATGACCACCACTGATTGATGATGAGGACTCCTAGTTGGAGTCAAGCTACTCCATTCAGTGATTCGAATGACCTTCTTAGTCAATTCGAATTGCTCACTCACATTGTCAGAAGATTGTATTGTAATTATTCACCCTTATTGGGATATTGAGCACTATGCATGTTTTTACACAGTTTTACACCATATTTTCTATGTTCATCTGTTGTGATTGATTTACTTGTTTATTAGATCTGCTGTGACTAATTTTACAATGACTTACAAAAGTTGGGTATAAGGAGGTCCTTGTGGCCACACCAAAAAGGAAAAAAAATATTTCTTCCACCAACACCACACACTCTTTCAAAAAAGGAGAAAGAGATTCTTTGTCGTGTTTTGTTCACGTTAAAAGTTCCAGATGGATATAGTTCAAACCCTAGAAATCATGTATCTATGAAAGATCTCAAGATTCATAGTATGAAAGCACATGATTGCCATGTTCTCATGCAACAAATCCTTCCAGTAGCATTGTGCCATGTGCTACCAAAAGCAGTTTGAAACACTATTTGTAGGCTTTGCTTCATTTATAGGCGAATTTGTGAAAAAATGGTGGATCCAATAGATCTTGATAACTTACAAGATGATGTTGTGGAAACTTTGTGCTTACTCGAAAAATATTCCCCCCCTTCATTCTTTGATATAATGATACATTTGACTGTACACTTGGTGCGAGAGCTATGTTATTGTGGACCAGTTGCATATCGATGGATGTACCCTTTTGAAAGGTCAGTGAAATTTTATTAAGTGTAAATCCACATAAATTCCAACATTTTATGTGCATATAATAATAATACATTACTAGCAACTCTTTATTCATACTTTTGATTTATCTACAAATTGTGTGTTTTTTTCTAGGAACATGAAAATTTTCAAAAGTTATGTGAAAAATAAGAATAGCCCGAAGGTTGCATAGCTGAAAACTACACTGTGGAGGAATCCATAAAATTTTGTGCTGGATATGTTGAAGGTATGGATTATATTGAAAGCATGCCTAATAAAAATGAAGCTTGGGACGATGAAGAAGGATAGGTTGGACAGTATGGGAAGGCCTTATCTAGTGGAACTTCTATTGAATTAGATAAAACTAGTTTGTTACAAACCCACAGATGGGTCTTGCACAACGTAGATGAAATTCAACCTTGGATAGAGTAAGTAATAAACACATACTTATGAAATCATTTTTTATTATAATATATCACAATTTTTTCATAAATTGTTTATTGACATTACTTGAAAATAGGATGCACTTGACAGAAATTGCTAATAGTAACATCCAAGCCCAAAAAGATGAAGTCTTACTACAAAAGCTCCACAACCAACAATTTAGTGATTGGTTAAGAAAACAGGTAATGATATGTTCTTCATATTAGATTTAATTGAACTTCATTGATCAAGACTATTATGATGTATGAAGGTGAGATTCTTTTAATATATTTTGAAATTGCATGGTTTTCTAATGATATTTAAAAATTTACAGGTGGAAAAAAAAGAAAATATTTCTGATACCCTTAAATGGTTGGCACGTGGCCCAAGGAAATATGCAACTAAGTATGATGGATACTTAATCAATGGGTGTATATTTCATGTTAAAAGCATAGAAAATGTCAGGGCCACCCAAAATAGTGGTGTGTGCATAGATGCACAAACATTAATGAGATCAAGTGCAAAGGATAAAAACCCTATACATCAAACGACAACATATTATGGAGTGACTCAAGAAATAATGTTATTGGACTACTATTTGGTGCAGTATCCATTGTTCAAATGTGATTGGATAGATGTGCACAAGAAAAATGGAATGAAAGTTGATGAAATTGGTTTCACCATGGTGAATTTGAAGAGATGCTTGAGTAAGGATAGACTACAAGATGATCCATTTATTCTAGCATCACAAGCGAAACAAGTATTTTATGTACAAGATTCGGTAGAGAATGACTGGTGTGTAGTTTTGACATGCCCTCCGAAGGGATCAAGAAATTGTAATAGATATGAATTGGAGTATGCGGATTTATCAAGTGTTGCAGATTTTGAAGGGACGAAATGCAAAGAGGATGAAGCTGTAGGTGATGGTGGCATGGGTTATGTTCGACAAGATTGTGAAGGCACATGGTTGGATGTTGTTCAGTAAGTAGCATGCATGATTTATTTATCAGTTCTCATTTAAGTTGTATATGTGAAAATTTATATCTTAGATTATTACTTGGATTTACCTTTCATGCACATATTTTTTGTTTTGCTATTGTTTATGCATGGATCTTATCTGTTTTATTGTGTTATGTAACTTTCATTTATTTTTACAGTAGATAGATTGGGTGTGGGGAATTGAGAGTGATGTGAGGGGGGGAGGGGCCATATGAGCTTCAACCTTCACATGGTTGGCCCTGTTTAGTAGAGAATAAGATATTCTTGAAACCAAGAGAAGCTCATTCAGGTATTTTCATTTCGTTTTTTTAGAATTTCATATATGTTATGGATTTTTTTACATATTTATCAATCGCTTATATGAAAATACCATTTTGTCATTATATATGCAGGTCTTCGCATTGGAAAGCAATATAATGACAATTTGTATCGTTCTCTAATGCATATTGGTAAGTTATCACCATAACGAATTTGTCAATTAGATATCTTATTATTGTCGTTTCATTGATTATAACGTGTTGATTTCTTCATTTTAAGTACAGTTGTACTTGTCTATTTTATGAATTGATTTTGTTGCACATTTGTTGAAGGAAAAATGTTGATTGCGGGATAGCTATTGACAACGGGCAGGTAATGTAATGAACAATATTGAAAGTATTTGATTACAAAAAATTTAATTACAACACATTTATTACAACCACAAGTATACTAGATTGATGGTGTAACAACTAATTTGTGTGAAATATTTGTGTAAAGAATAGAGGATGCCAAGATCATTTGACGTTATTGGCATCAGAATTGAACTTTGAGGTATAGATCCTGATTTATTTTTTGTAAGTAAGAAGAGAGAACTTTATATTAAAAGAGAAAGATTTACAAATGAACCCAAAAAGGTCATAACCTTGCCATCACACTGAGTCACCTGAATGAACAAAATCACCTCCGAAGAGGACTTCGCCTGACCATACATACTACAGATACTACAAAACTAAAACAAAACACATGCACGCAGGCCTTTTGACTCCCATTATCATTTACACAACAAAACCTCCTGAAATAGAAATGAAAACCAAATCCCCACACTTAGAAAACAGACATAATAGACGATAAACCGACACCCAACTAGCCAGACACTAAACATCCCCCACACTAGCTTAGGACAAAATGTAGGGGAAATCAGGACAGTGCCCAGGAGGAGGAACCGCAGAAGCCACCGGCTGCGCAGGAGGAGGTTGAAGCTGCATAGCCTGAAGGAGAAAATCTAGCTTACGGTGGATGGACCTGGTTTCCTCCGTAATGCTTCTTTCATAATTGAGCATCGAATTTACAAACTGATGCTCCATCCTATCCCGGATAGCATAACCCATAAGATTTTTCATTACCCAATAGAGCGCAATGGTGCGCTCATATAGGCTGAAACGACCCACGGTGTTTCCTGGATCCATGACCCAATTTGCAGTCTGATAACGTTCCACATCCAAAGTCTCCTTATCAAGCTGGTTCCAAAGTTTTCGTTCCATAGTGAAAATCTCTTTCTGGAGATCCAGGGGAACATCCCGAAAAAAGGCACTGGATTCCCAACGGGCCTTTTCCTGGGCATGAGAGAAATTCCCGCCGGATTCACCCTGAGAAGTATCGCCCACACGAGAATGATGACGATCTGCAGTGGCGCTTCGTCTATCCCAATTACCATGATCACCCATACTATCTAACCTCTTACAGACCTCAATCTCTTTCACAGCCAGAAAACAACGGCGGTGCATGCAACTAAATCTATGAACTCTACATTCATGTCTACCACATTCCTTGGGTTTAAAAAGAGTTCCGCCACCCACTGTCCATTAATGGTAAATCGTACTGCAACTAAAGGTGGTGATATTTCGCACTTCCCATTAATGGCAAATCGTACTGCAACTGAAGGTGGTGATCTTTCGCATGGTCCATTAATGGAAAATCGTGCTTCACCTAAATCCTTCCCTCCTGTAATCATGGTAGAAGTACCTTTCTGAGTTAGTGAAAAGACATCAAACTCCACGGGAAAGGGATGAAAAGACTGCTCATCGATCATCCTTTAAAAGAAGGGCGAAAGAACAAGGGAGGAATGGATCACATGGCAGTACGATCCTCCGCCTGACGTCGCCCTCCGTCATCAACATGGTAACTCATCATATCGTAGGAAAGAATATCCTTACATCTGTCTTTCATATCCAAATTCGGCAGGTTTTCCCACGTTTGGGCGCTTAGGTCCAAGTGATTCACCACCCCAAGGTTAGTGAGAAAGTCCGCCAGCTTGTTTCCATTTCGCTTAACATGGGAGAAAGAAATAGCCAGCCCCAGAGATAGCAGAGACGCTAAATTATCCAGCTTGCCCTCCAACTGCCATTACGTCGCTACCTTTTATCTGCGTTTGCCCTTGTGAACCTCAGGGGCCATGTGGAGAATAATCCGACCATCACCCTCCACAACAAGAGGAGTACAATTATGGGTACAAGCCAATTGGATTCCCTAAATAAGACCTTCCAGCTCAGCTGCGTTATTAGTCTCATGCCCCAGATGGCCAATTTTGAAGCTGACCATTAACCCGTCTGTATCCTTGAGAACACGCCCTTAGCCGGTCGGGCCAGGATTAAGAGGTATAGATCCTTATTATCAATACAATTTCAACATTATTTGGGAGTATCAACTATAGGTTTCCTTTTAGGCATTGGGAGTATCACCTATAGGTCTCCTGAAGCTGCCCTGACCACTATTAAAGAATTTTACATAATGTAGTTAGCAATCCCATTGACTACTTTGTGTAAATGTCAATACTCAAGACATTTCTTCAGTCAACGTGGTCACAAGATATGATTCAAATGGGAAATTGCTTCCAAACTCAATCAATAAAATCAATTAAGCCAAAAATACAGGCATACAATCTTATTTCACAATGGTCCTTTATCTGAACCTAAATACAATATTGGATCGATCATTACAAACAGAGACCTCTCTCTAGAGCTGTGTAAGCTCCAAGAGTAAAAACTCCGAGCTTGTTCCTCTTGATCGAACCTTCCTCGAGCTAACTAAGCTCCATTAAGCTACCTAAAATCTTCTGCAAGCTAACAAGCTCTATAAGCTAAAGCTAAGCTATCCATCTAAATGACTCAACTGGATTAAATAAAACTCTTACTTTGTTTTCCAGATCCTTCAAAGAAGGAACAAAGTCCATATTCGACTCTACTATCCTCTATGACTTACTATGCTTGATATCTGCTATTTTCCAGTATGGTAGACAAGCAACACATTTTATTTTTTCTTACTGTGGTTTTTTTACTTTTGGAAAATTATTGATGAAAAATGTCAATATCTTGCATGTGGATCATTTCTACATTCAGAGTGACTTATGAGAATCATATACATTGGGTATTTTTCCTTGCATTAATATTTGGTAAGCATTAACATTTTGTTGAAATCATGGTTGTGTAATAGTTAATTTATTTACCACTTTACAAATTGGGGTGATATCATATGATATTTGTGTAAGATGTACTTTAGAATGGGAAACATATTAACTTTGATTTTGACTTTGGGTGCAGAGAAAAATTAGTGGATTATGTTCTTGCCTCTGGAAAAATATATGAGGGAGAAGAGTTTAGATACATTAAGGAGTCCTTTGAAAATGGCACACTTCATCTCATTGGCCTTTTGAGTGACGGTGGTGTTCATTCGCGATTAGATCAATTGCAAGTATTCTATATCTATAAATGCATTATTATGAGTTGTTTATCTTAGAAAAGCTTATAGATTTATCCTTGCTATGAAATTTTTAATCGTTGTATTTCTCCATCCTGTAGTTGAATGCTATTTATATCACCAGGCTAGATTGAGTTGGGTCTAAATATGTTATAATTATAGTACCCATTGATCTACTGACATAATTTTTAAGAGAAGGCTACTCTTACATGGATCCATCAAGCAACCATTCGAAAAGATGCTCATTCTTATCCATGAATACTTGATATTCTAGTTAGATGTAGACTTCATGAGTATGTGTATGAACTTGAATGCCAACTTTGTCCTGCAAAACGTTTCTGTATTACTGTTTTCTTTATCGAATCAATGCTGCATATGAAACCTTTCAAGTTCAACCAACTTATAAGGTCAGAGCCATTCAGACTACTTTCTTGGGTCTCTCGAGTCAGAAACAATGTTGGGATTATCAGTCTTTTCTTAGAATTACAAATGATGCAATCTTGGTGTTAATATTGCCCCTTTCACCAATTCTTAAAGAGTTCTAGCTCAATGGTAGAGTGCCTGCTTTACAAGTAGGAGGTTGAAGGTTCGATTCCTTCGTGCCCTAATTATATTTCAATATTGATGTTTTAAATAAAATATATTTTATTATGGCTACGAGGGGGGTTCTAAACTGACTTCATATGTCACTATGAGGGGGGGTTCATAACCGCCCCCAAAGGTTTGTAAAGCATTTTAGGGGGGGTTTTGAACCCCCTCTATAGGTACCTACGAGGGGGGTTTATAACCACCCCCAAAGGTTTGTAAAGAGTTTTAGGGGGGGTTTTGAACCGCCTTCATAGGTACCTACGAGGGGGGTTTAAAACCTCCCCCATAGGTTTGTAAAGAGTTTTAGGGGGGGGTTTTGAACCGCCTCCGTAGGTACCTACAAGGGGGGTTTAAAACCGCCCCCAAAGGTTTGTAAAGAGTATTAGGGGGGGTTTTGAACCGCCTCCGTAGGTACCTACGAGGGGGGTTTAAAACCACCCCCAAAGGTTTGTAAAGAATTTTAGGGGGGGTTTTGAACCGCCTCCGTAGGTACCTACGAGGGGGGTTTAAAACTGCCCCAAAAGTTTTGTAATAAATAGTTTTAAGGGTGGTTTGGAACCACTCCTGTAGGTACCTACGAGGGGGGTTTATATCCGCTCTTAAAAGGTACTTTTGGGGGGGGGTTCAGAACCGCCACCACATGTCACTTTAGGGGCGGTTTTAATCTCTTCCAGAACCGCCCCTAAAAGCCAAAACTTTTAGCGTCGGTGTTATTAGGGGCAGTGTTTTAAAGACCGCCCCCAAGAGTAACTTTTGGAGGCAGAAGAAAACCACCCCTTAAAGTCAAAAAATGACTTTGGGGGGGGGTTAGAACTGCCTCCAAAAGTGACTTTTGGGGGGGGTTTAGAACCACCACCAAAAGTGACTTTTGGGAGGCGGTTTAGAACCGCCACGAAAAGTCGCTTTTGGAGGCAGTTCTAAACCCCCCCAAAGGTCACTTTTAAGGGCGGTTTTGATCTCTTCCAGAACTGACCCTAAAAGTTAAAACTTTTAGCATCGGTTCTATTAGGGATGGTTTTGTCAAGATCGCCTCCAAAGCCAAAACCGCCTCCAAAAGTAACTTTTGGAGGCGAAAGACAACCGCCCTTAAATGACAAATGTTAAATTTGTTGTAGTGCACTGCTTGAACCTTCTTCAAACTTGTACAGATATGAGACATTGAATGTTGGTGAAATGCTCAAGTCCTTCGGCATCTCCAACACATAAGCATTGTCCAAAATCTTCTTCAGAATCTTACATGGTCCAATCTTCTTCATCTTGGTATATGTTCCTTTCGAAAATCTCCCCTTCCGCAAATGTGCATAGACTAAGTCTCCTTTGTTGAACAATTGTAGCCTCTTCTTTCTGTCAGCTCTCAACTTGTATGTCACGTTACTCTTCTCTATGTGCTTTTACACATCTTCATGCACTTCTTTCATATGCTCTGCGAATGATTCTGCATCCACGCTTTTCCTGATTTCTGTCGATAACTCGAGCAAATCTTCCACTCCATGTGGGATTCTTCCTTGAACAATCTGGAATGGGCTCAAACCTATCGACTGATTCACAGAATTGTTGTATGAGAACTCTGCTTGTGCCAACACGTTCTCCCACTGCTTGGGTCTATCGGTTGTCAAACACCTCATAAGGTTTCCCAAACTTCTGTTCACCACCTCGGTCTGCCCGTCTGTCTATGGATGATATGCCGAGCTAAACTGCAACCTTATGTCCAATTTCTTCCATAGGGTTCTCCATAAATGCCCCATAAACTTGGTATCTCTATCCGATGTTATACTCTTTGGAAACCCATGCAATCTAACTACCTCCTTGAAGAATAGTACAACAATTCTTGTGACATCACTTGTCTTTCGACATGGAATAAACTGTGCCATCTTCGAAAATATGTCAACTACAACAAAGATTGAGTCACTTCCTTGCTGCATCTTCGGCAATCCTAGCACAAAATCCATGCTCAGGTGTTCCCATGGGGTATTCGGTACAGGTAATGGTGTATATAACCCCTTGTTTTGACTTTTACCTTTTTCCAACTGGAAAACGCGACACTGTCGTACCCACTTACCTACATATGTCATCATTCCTGGCCAATAATACTTTTCTTCGACCAATGCCTTGGTCTTGTCGATGCCAATATGACCTGCTAATCTACCGCTATGAAATTCTTGAATTAGGTTTTCTCTCACAGATACTCTGGGAATACACAACTATTGTCCCTTGAATAGGTATCCCTCTTGGATAAAATAATCCAAGTATGGCATTCTGTCGACGCTCCACAGTTCACGATAAGCCTCCCATGCTTTTGCAAAATCCTTGTCGGTCGCATACTCTGCCTTCACCAACTCTATTCTCCTTGACTAAACTATCGTTGTGTTCAACAATGCAACTCTTCGACTCAGCGTGTCGAAAACCTTGTTTGACTTGCTCGACTTATGTGTCACGTCCTCATTTTGACCCCCTTCGCATTTAAATCGTAAATGATGTAAATATTGTTACTTAATCATGGTGAGGAGCTCAAGGCCAAGGCCCCACCATTGATTTAGCATTTTATGTATCGGCAATTAAAAAAGATGCCTATGGTTCTTGTGCTAGATAGGCACAATGTAAATAAGACATCATGTAATTTCGAATTTTTAATGAAAAACCCACAACTAGCTATGAAATGCAACAAAAGAGATGGGGCATGATTCTACAAGGAATAGGGAAGGAAATTATTCAAACCCTTGAGCCAATGGTGTTAATCCATGTGTCAATGAGAAAACCCATAAATCCTCAACTACCCATTTTGGGTTATGGACCCAATCATTAATTCTTCCAAAAATTGGTTGAGGCAGTTAATGCCTTGGGAATGAAGAGGTATGGCGGCCAATTTCGTGTATGGGAAAGCCATCAACCTAGGAATTCATATTTTTGCTTCTTGGGTAAGAAAACACCCACGAAATGGTGCCCAAATCGATTCTAAACCCACAGTATTTCATCTCTCACGCAGTCTGAACTACTTGGTCTTTCCCCATCACGTTTTTCTCCATTTTTCCTGCAATTTCCATGCCTGGGAGTCGTTTTTGCATTATATAGCAGCTGGAAGAGAAGTGCCACGATTTGGGACTGTGATGGAGGTCGTTTTTGCCCCAAAATGCCCATGGGCGTTTTTCTAAAAACGATTTCTGCTCTCCAGGGTTGTTCCCCAATTGCCATGACGTTTTTGAGCTTTCCCACGTTTTTCTGAATTGGTAAGAAACCCCCTCCTTGGGAATCCCATTGAAGAAACGTTTTTATCATGACCAATAAGTGTGGTTCTGCTGTTATGTGCATCCCTGTCCTGATTTGGAGACTGTAAGCAAGAGGTTGGAGTGGTAGTGTACAGAGAGAGCTTGATAAACCTAGTGGGGGAGATAACCTCTCAAGAAGATCGAGAGGGCTTTGGATACTCTTCTATGCACACCTTTAGAACACTATATGGGGAAGGTATGGCTTGAGGGACTGTATAGCAGTGAAAATAATACTTCCTTGTGCTAGGTGTGTAGGTATTGTGGGTGCCAAGCTAGATAGATCTTGTACGGTTACCCCTGGCTCTGTGCTTGAGCTCACTAGCTTAGCCACTCTTCCTTTCCATTTCCTAGCAAGCCTGATAAACCCAATTGTAGATTGGCTTGGCTCATCTTGGTGTATGCTTGGCTATGTGTGAGTCTGCTATTCCCTGGTTCCTTATAGTAATCATGCCCAACTCGGGGGTGGCAGTTGTATCAAGAGGATGATAAGCACAATTGGCCTATGGTTGGGTGGAACGTTGCAGATGCATAGCTGGTTGCTTGGGACTACTTGTTAAGATAAGTATTCTCTGTTATAAATTCTGCAATGTCTTTATTTTAATGGCTGTCACAGAAATCTTGAATGTATGTTAGATATTAAACATAACTTTTAAATTCTGTTGTGTTTCTATACCATGCACATGTATATGTCTTTTTATCATTGAGCCTTACTTAATGGATATGGGACTAGATGCCCAGTTTTAGCATCACAATCCTCTCTATCATGTTGGTATGATAGGAGGGGACGTGACATTATGTCGCAACATGAAGGTGTATCCTTGCAAGAACTCGACCCATTTCATGTGTCGTTGATTCAACTTCGACTGAGTATTCAAATACTTCAGTGCTTGGTGATCTGTGTACACCACAAATTCCTTGGGAAACAAATAATGCCTCCACTTCTTCAATGCTTGGATGATAGCATAAAATTTCCGGTCATAGATTGAATATTTCCGCTTCGCGTCATCCAAATTTTCACTGAATAATGCAATTGGTCATCTCTCCTAGCTCAACACTGCTCCAATTTCCGTTCCACTTGCATCGTAATCGACCTAGAAAACTTTGTCAAAATATGGGAGTGCTAACATTGAGCTCTCAGTGACCTTTTCCTTCAACTTGTCGAAAGCTTGTTGGGAAACTTCTGTCCACTTAAACCCTCCTTTTCGCATGCACTCTGTCAAAGGTGCACAAATCTGACTGAATACCATGATGAAATTCTGGTAGAAACTGGCAAGTCCATGGAAACTTCTTACTCTAGTCGCACTTGTCGGTTCCTTCCAATCCAATATTCCCTTCACCTTCTATGGGTCCATCACTAATCCTTTACGGGAGATTACAAATCCCAAGTACACCAATTCTTCCTTCATGAAGAATCACTTTTGCAGGTTCACCATCATCTTCTCTTCCTGCAACTTCTGCAATACTTTTCGAATGTTCCCCAAGTGTTCTGTCTTGGTTCGACTAAATATCAGGATGTTGTCTAGGTACACTACGACGAACTTACCCAAGAATGGCTTCAGTGCCTCATTCATCAACCGCATGAATGTACTAGGTGCATTAGTCAATCCGAATGGAATGACTAACCACTCATACATCCTTTCCTTCGTCTTGAATGTTGTTTTCCATTCATCTCCTTCTCTAACCTGAATCTATTGATAACCGCACTTCAGGTCAATCTTCGTGAATTACTTCACTCCACTCAAGCAATCCATCAAGTCATCCATCCTCGGCAATGGAAACTGGTACTTGATCATGATCTTGTTGATGGCTTTGGATTCTGTACACATCCTCCATTCTCCACCTTTCTTTGGCGCTAATACTACTAGTACCATGCACGGACTCAGACTTTCTCTGATCAATTCCCTGTCCAACAACTCCTAGACCTGTCGATTGAGTTCATGACCTTCTGCCGGACTCATTCTATGGGGTTCCTTGTTTGGAAAACTCGATCCTGGAATAAAGAGGATCTAATGAGATATGCTTCTCGCCGATGGTAATCCCATCGGTTCCTCATCGACTACTATGCTCCGAAACACATCGAGCATCTTTTCGACTTCGACTGGAATTCTCTCCATTGTCGATCTTTTGACACATGGCCCTTTTGGAATGATGGAGAAACATCCCGACTTCTTTTCCTCCTCCGCGAGGAATTCCTTGGCTGAACACATCAACACTCGCTTGTCCCAAAAATTTCTCTAACCCTGCTTGCAGTTGGCTTTCTCCTCCTGATTTGGCTTTAGAGTCCTTCGCACGCCATTCTTCCACAATGTGACTATGTTGGCTTGACCATCATAGATCATATTCCGATCATATTTCCAGGGTCTCCCTAACAACAGATGACATCCATCCATTGAGATTACGTCGCACAGTATGCTATCTTCAAGCTTCCCAAACTTGAAATTAATCAGGCACTGTCTGGTCACCTTCACATGGTATCCTTTCTGCAACCATGAGATCTTGTATGGGTGTGGATGTTCCCAACATTTTAAACCCACTTTTTCGATGACCTCTATCGACACAATATTCTCTATACTACCACCATCAACTATGGTCTTGCAATGCCATTCGCCGATCCACACTCTAGTTCGAAACATAGCCTTTCTCTATGCCGGCTCTTTCTTGTCACATCAATCATCTTGAACCAATGATCGCCTGACCATCAGGTTTCAAATTTTCTTCTTCCCATCCTCACTACTGTCAGATGTCAACTCTACCCTCTTGTTGACTTGCTCATCTCTTCGACATCTGGGTTTCAACTCCTCTGTAGCATGTAGGTTCTCTGGGAATTCATATGCCTTGTGTCCGACTCCTCGACACTTGTAATGGACTATGGTTGGTCTGTCCACTCCTTTTCTATTGGATGGGACACTTCAACCATATGCACCTCGACCGCATGTCTTTCAACCATCGCGTCGGTTTTCTTGCGTCTTCTCTCTTGTTGATGTCCCATCCACACGTCGGTTATTCTCGATGGCTTCTCTCCTGTTAAATTTTGAGCATTAATTCACAATACTCTAGGATCTTCACTGAGAGAATAACATATACAGTATATCAATGCATAACAATCACAATAAACATGACAAGCATCACAAGAATCAAAAGCACGAGAGACAAGAGACACAGAGTTTCCATGGGGAAAACCCTAAGGTGAAAAACCCCACAACTTCCTCAGAGATAGAGAGAGCAATGGCTCAACCAAAGTACAACCAAAATACACTGAGATAGTCTCCTAGTAGCAGATGATCCTCCTCCTCACTAGTGCGCCACTTTCTGAGTGAGAGAAGTGTGACTTTCTGAATGATCAAAATAGAGATCTCCCGATCTCTATTTATATTAACCTGTTTCCCCAGTTACACTATGGGGCCGACTTGTCTATCTAGATGCATCCACAATATAATATATATTTCAGGGCCGACCCCACACATGGTGGTCTAATAACCCATCGGCAAGTACACACACTTGCGACACTTGTCAATCCACATGACGACACTTCCTTATAGAGGAATAACACATCTCTTATAAGGGTAAAATAAATATATATGAAATACATTCCAAAGTTACATATAAATCAACACTCCCTCTTAACTAGGAAGGTATTTCTCGACATAGTTTTGCTAGACAAGTCTTCTTCTCGGGATCATCGTCATCGATGCATCATCATCATCATCATCATTGCCGCTGCTATCTCAACCAATCTCTAACTCTACTCGTCATAGGAAGTTCTACAGAGCCAGTCCTTTTTCATACTGGATGTAGGCCCACCACCTACAGGTCTTCATCATCACTGGCCATACTGTGGAATCCTCAGGACTTATTACATGCGTCACAAAACCTGGCTGCAGTATCCTAGGCTATTACAAGCACACAGCTCTACCTGTAGGATATCCCAGGAGCACATTACATGTGACCCATCACAAAACCTGGCTGAAGCATCCCAGGCTATTACGAGCACACAGCTCTACCTGTCGGATCTCCTAGGAGCACATTACATGTGATCTCACCACAAAACCTGGCTGAAGCATCTGAGGCCTTTTTCATCCTATCCAGATCTCCCAGGAGAAAATTACATGTGGTCCACCACAAAACCTGGCTGAAGCATCTGAGGCCTTTTTCATCCTGTCCAGATCTCCCAGGAGCAAATTACATGTGGTCATGGAAAAACCTGGCTGAAGCATCTGAGGCCTTTTTCATCCTGTCCAGATCTCCCAGGAGCAAATTACATGCCATAGGACAAAACCTCGTAAGAGAATCTCAGGATGTTACGTGTACACAACTCCGACCTGAAGATCTCCCAGGGAAAAAATTACATGTCCTCCTAGAGCAATGTCTCGAAAGAGCATCCCAGGCTGTTATGTGTACGCAACTCCGACCTATAGGATCTCCCAGACATGCTCATCTACACAACCTGATCCACGGCCACAAAGTATCATCTGATACTCACATACATCATCCTAATGTACACATGATCATCTCGATCATCATCACTACAACATCCTGCTGCATGTCATATGGAGAAGCTCGTCATCCACAATCACCCTGATCATACAATGCATCCACCTGATGCACACCAAGTATCTACCTCATACATATCATCATACACAGTGTATCCACTTGATACATAGATACATGATCCATACAATGTATCCATCAACATATATGATCTACCTGATCATACCTGATACATATCAACATACATGATCTACCTGATCATACAATGTATCCACCTGATACATATACAGATACATGGTCCAAGCATCCAACATGATGCATATACAAAATACATACAAATGATCCAACCGATCATATCCAACATCCAACATGATGTGTACATACATATAAATGATCCAACTGATCATATCCAGCATCCAACATGATGCGTACATACATATAAATGATCCAACTGATCATGTCCAACATCCAACATGATGCATACATACATATACATATAGATGATCCAACTGATCATACAAAGCAGACACTAGAACATCATCCTGATGCTCATCATCCAGTGCAAACATCCACAGCCATGTGAAGGATCCTCCTTCCAACATGTTTGGAATGGCTTCAGCAAATGTGTCCATGACTTCTTCCTCGAAGTGTCCTCAATCTGAATAACACCAAGCCTCTCCCTAAAGTACTCGAACTTCACCCTGGCTAGTGGCTTCATCAGCACATCTGCAATCTGCTCGCCCATCGCAACATATAGGAGCTTCATAGCTCCTCTCTGCACCATATCCTTGATATAGTGATATTTGATCTCTATGTGTTTCAACCTGTCATGAAACACTGGGTTCTTAAACAGCTTCACACAACTCTGGTTATCGCAGAAGATACCAGTAGCATCCAATGGGAGATCAAATAACTCAGACAGTAGCTTCTGTAGCCATACTGCCTCACAACTAGCTGAACAGGCTGCAATATACTCTGCCTCAGTTGTACTCAATGCTACGCAGGACTGCTTCCTGCTAAACCAAGAGATCACACTTGATCCCATACTGAAGCAGCACCCAGATGTGCTCTTCCTATCTATAGCACTGCCAACCCAATCTGAATCAACATAACCCTATAGGTTAAACTTTTGATTCACTTCATACTTGAGCCCATAATCCACTGTACCCTTCAGGTACTTTAGAACATGATTTACAACAACCAGATGAATATGCCTCGGATCTGTCAGGAACTGACTCAATGTGTTCACAGCAAAGCAAATATATGGTCTCGTGTTCGTCAGGTACATCAAGGACCCAATCATATGACGATACATAGAGACATCAACTGGCTCAGATGAGGCATCACATAGAAGCTTCAGATTCGATGCCATAGGTGTGGCCATGGCCTTGCAATCCATCATCCCGAATCTCTTCAGGATATCTACTGTGTACTTCCCTTGACCAAGGAAGATTCCACCTGCACTCTGCCACACCTCCATACCTAAGAAATAATGTATCATTCCCAAATATTTCATATCGAACTTGGCAGCAAGCTTCCTCTTAGTATCTGTAATCAATTTGTCATCTCCTGTTACAAATAATTCATCCACGTACAGAAGTAGAATCACAGGATTCCCTTCCTCAACCTTGTAGTAAAGGTTGGAATCCGCTTTACTCTTGGTAAAGCCCAAACTAGATAGGAAACTGTCCATCCTGCCATACCAAGTTCTGGGAGCTTGCCTCAAGCCATACAAGGATTTCTTCAATATGCACACATATGACTCCCTGTCATGTGTCTCAGAACCAAGTGGTTGCTCCACATACACTTCTTCTTCAACCACACCATTCAAGGAAGCTGTCTTGAAATCCATCTGGTGTATCTTCTATTTCATCACTTTTATATTTCTCTATGCTGCCATTTGCAACATGCTTGATCTGATAGATCCATATGGAAGTCATAACAAAACTTCCCTTCAGGTCTTGGGACTACATCCCAAACATCATTCTTCATGATCGACGGATCATGGCATTCTTCTCGTATCCTGGGAACTTCAATATCTTCAATAGATAATTTTGTTGCTTGAACAAATGTTGTAGTCCTTCTTTTGTAGGTGAAGGTATATGGTCTTTCCTACAAAAAAAATTAAATTGCATGATTAGAAACATCTCATAATTTTCAGACAAATTCTTACACATAAAGAAATATGTCATATAGTCATGCAATTATCTTAGCCAATGCTTCAATACAACATTTATCCATGTTCCACAACTTTCTAGATGCCTTCCAGACTCTACCAGAACATTGTTAAGAGTTTGCACTACTCCCAACATGTCAGCAAAGAGGTTTCATTCTAGATAAGTAGCAATGGAATGTTGTACAGTGCCATAGGCCTACTTACCCATCCCATGCATATTAGTAGTATACTGTTCATTAATGTAATCATTCTAATATGCACAATACATATCCTAAGTCTAGGAACATAAGCATATGTATCATTGAACAATTTTATTTAAACAAACAAATATGTAAGAAGTGGTAATTAAAATACTTATCTTTGTTTTTTTGTTGGGTGGACTCCCTCTGAGTCTTTGCTTCATTGCAGGAGTTGCTGAAGTAGCTTCTTCTACACCTTTCTGTTGTGGAATGTAGAAAGATGGTCAACTCCCTCTGAATATCTGCATCCCTGCAAGAGCTGCTAGAGTGTGCTCCCTCTTGATATTTGCTTCCTGGATTACCTATCCTTGAACTTATATTCATCCTTAGTCCCTATGCATGCTTATTAGTATCATGATTGTGTTATCCTTGTAATCTCATACAAAATCATACATTCATTAGTATATTCTCAACAAAATAATCTCAAGCATGTATAGTCATGATCATTTCAAATAGAAATAATAAGCATTAGCATTCAAGGTTTATATAGGACTCTTATGGTTAGTCATAACATGTCTAAACTTGTGATTACTCAAACCTATGACTCTTATGGTTAGTCATAACATTAAATAAGGTAAGACACGTAATATGCATATACCCATGATTATTCAAACCTATGACTTCATCAATAAACATCATCAATCATGTCATGCATACTTATATAATAGATCCTATGATATAAGAAGCACATACCTGGTCACCATATTTGCTAGTTATGTCTAGCAATGTGTTCTTGTTCTCTTCAATGACCTGCATAACTCATTGGTTAACTTTTTCAAAAACAAATTATACATACCTCTATGTGATCCATGACTATGGATGAATCTTTGTCTTCATGTCACCATAGTAAGTTCAGGTTGTCCCTTCAATTTGTACAAACCTCCCTCTTGCTCTCCAATCACCACTACATCATCTATGGTCTTTCCCTTTGGCCACATTAGGACTTGGCCATCCACAAATGCAACCCTCATACCTTTTCCATCCAATGCAGAGATGGAGAGTAAGTTCTTCTTGAGCCCAGGTACATAAAGGACTTCTTTCATCTTCAAATATTTTCCAGAATCTAGGTTGTAGGAGGCTTCACCACTTCCTTTGATTGGGTATTGATAATCATCCCCAAGTTTCACCTTATGGGGTGATTCATGTTCAGATAGGTTCACAAAAGATTCCTTAAACCCAGTCATGTGTTTGGAAGCCCCACTATCAATTAACCAATCATTACAACCATGGGAGATAGTACCTGTGAGAGCAGAGATTAGAACATACTCTTCTTCACTTGATGAGTCATCATTACTATCATCACTTTCTGCCCTAGCCTTCTTCTTGGGTGGTTCATCATCCTCGGTAGCATGAGCATGAAACCTTCTTTTGCTGCCCTTCTTCTTCTTGTTGAAGTTGTTGTTGTCCTTCTTGTTCTTGGGACAATTTATGGAAATATGTCCTTTTTCATTACGGGTGAAGCATATTCTTCTTTCTTTGAAGTGATGTGAATATTTCTTGGATTGAGATGGTTCTCTCTTGGACTTGCCTTTCTTGGTGTGAGCTGTGAGAGCTTGGTCTTCATTCCCCATCTTTTCTTCTCGTGCCACAAGCCTTGCTTCTTCTTGTGAGCATTCTTCTCGTAGTCTGCTGAAGGAAATCAACTTCTTTCTTGCACAGATTCCTTGAATGAAGGAGTCCCATGACCTAGGTAGGCCATTTAGAGTGGTCATGACAACTTCACCATTCTCCACCATTTCATCCACTGCTTCTAGTTGTTCCTTGATCTGGGAAACCCTTGAAAAATAAGATTGAATGGTTTCTCCATTCTGAAACTTTACTCATTTCAATTGGTTCCGCAGGGTCATCTTCCGATTTATGTTCTTCCCTTCAAATAGCTTGGTCAAAGAGTCAAACATCTCTTTGGGTGTCTTTAGAGAAGACACATGGGGTATGAGATGGTATTTGATAGAATCAGCAATGATTCTTTTTGCCTTGACCAAGTTCTTCTTATGCAATACTTTAGCCTCTTCATCCTCTGGGATAGGGATGTCTTCTTTTATATATGAGTCCAACTCATTCTCTTCCAGGATTAACCCAATCCTATACTTCCAAGCTCGGAAGTTATCATCCCTTCAAGCTTATCCTCAAGCTTGGTGTGGTGAGACATTTTAAAGAGTACTTCAAATGGAAATAGAAAAAGATTTAGTCCTTACCACTTTAAATGCTGAAAACTGGATCTGGTCCCGGATTAGGGTTTGTCGAAAAAACCCTAAAAATTCAAAATGTGAATTTCAACTTTCTGAAAGGATAGAAAGATGCACCTTGATGAGCTGATCAGCCTGGTGCATTCAGAATTTGAGATCAGCAAAGTTTTACCCTTCAGATTTGACTTTTTGTCCTCCTGGGTTCACTTGGAAGAGCCCTGAATTAGGGTTTGCGTTTCCCGGAGATCTACCCAGCCAAAAATTTCAATCTAAAGCTCTAAACTTCACGTTTTGCAAGGCGCTTCCAGCTATGTCTTCAAATTTCAGAAATTCCTATTTTTGTGGAAACCCTAATTTTTAGGGCCAAATCTGAAAATGCTTAGAATTGAATTATGATTGGACAGATGGATTCTCCTTGATGAGTAGAGTCAATCTACTATACTGCTTTTCGAAAATCTGTGGAGAGAAACCCAATAAACAAGAAACTCAAGTTTTCGTCACTGCAAAATGTCTTCTTCTCAGGTTAGCTCTGATACCATGTTAAATTTTGAGCATTAATTCACAATACTCCAGGATCTTCACTGAGAGAATAACATATACAGTATATCAATGCATAACAATCACAATAAACATGACAAGCATCACAAGAATCAAAAGCATGAGAGACAAGAGACATAAAGTTTTCGTGGGGAAAACCCTAAGGTAAAAAACCCCACAACTTCCTCAGAGATAGAGAGAGCAATGGCTCAACCAAAGTACAACCAAAATACACTGAGATAGTATCCTAGTAGCAGATGATCCTCCTCCTCACTAGTGCACCACTTTTTGAGTGAGAAAAGTGTGACTTTCTGAATGATCAAAATAGAGATCTCCCAATCTCTATTTATACTAACCTGTTTGCCCAGTTACACTATGGGGTCGACTTGTCTATCTAGATACATCCACAATATAATATATATTTCAGGGCCGACCCCACACATGGTGGTCTAATAACCCATCGGCAAGTACACACACTTGTGACACTTGTCAATCCACATGACGACACTTCCTTATAGAGGAATAACACATCTCTTATAAGGGTACAATAAATAGATATGAAATACATTCCGAAGTTACAAATACATCAACATCTCCTGTATCCACTACTTTGGACTTTCGCGGAAACAGTCTTCGTACCTCGACAAGTCATCTTTCCTCTAGTTGATGTATATTTCCTCGACAGTTTCTCTTCTACCTTCAGAGCTAACTAGTAGGCTTCACTGACCGCTCTGAATCTTGACATGATCAACTCGTCTTATATGGTGTATTTCAAGTCATTTACATATCTTGCGACAGCTTCTTCGCCTTCGTCGATTTGCCTCGACCTTATTAACAATCTATAGAACTCTTCCATGTATTCCTTCACGGTTATCTCTTTTTGTCAAAAGTTCTGTAACTTCTGGAACAAGGAAATCACATAGTCACCCGACAAGAACTTCCCTTTCAGCTTGGCGACCATCCTGTCCCAAGACTTGATTTTCTCCTTGCCTTTCTTGACTTTGTCAGACTGCACATTGTCCCACCACAATGAGGCATGACCCTTCAACCTCAGACATGCAGTATTAACCCATTTAGGATCCTTGATCTGCTCTATGTCAAAGTATTTCTCCATTTCTCTGAACCAATCAATCAAGTCTTCCGAGTCCAAACTTCCTCATGAGTAGGTACGTACATCTATCTTTGTCCGGTCTCTCATATCCGTCAGAATATTAATGAGTTTGTCTTATGGTTCTTTGCCTGCTACTTCTTGTGCTTCCACCTCTTCGACCTCCTCGTCATTGTGGTCTAACACATTAGGAATACAACCACGCTGGTGAGCTCTAAGTATGGGTGCCTAATGAGGGCAGCTAGACTAGGAGCCTACTTTAATTATCAAACTAGGGGATGTACAAACTTTAGAGGTACTGGCACTATATGTGCTCTCTAGGATAGTCTTTGTCGAAGTTGGGTGTTTGTATCAATGTTTTTAAGGAGTTTCCAAAAAAGAGATTAAATGAACTGTAAACAGGATGGTTTAATCTATGGAGGAGAAATTCCTATGCTAAGAAATTCAAATACTGGAAGTAGGAAATCTATGGCTAAGAATTTGAATGCAGGAAACAGTAAATCTATTTTTAAGAATTAACTTGCTGAAAACAATAAAAATTATACTATGGAATTGAATGTTAGAATTATAACAGATCTATTCTAAAGTAATGAAAGCTTGATCTTTAATCTAAGGAGTACTTACTGTAAATCGAATGCATAAAACTCAAAGTCTGATCTAACATAATCTAATGCTAAAGCTAAATTCGGAATGCCATTATCTAATGCTGCAATTTTTAATCAAATCATTAAGGAGTGAATGTCATCATGTAACCAATAAATACTGAAAGAAATCAATCTCTATAAGCAATTATAATAATGAAATGAATTCATAGCCTGAAGATCTAGATCACTGCTTCAGAAGTAAATGCAAGTACATAGATAAATGGGGGTTAATTATGCCTTGGCAGAATGTTGCTATAGGACTACAGACACATTGTTATCATACTACAGAATACGTTGTAATGAACTACGGAGTCAAAAGTGTTCAACTACTACAAAAATCAAATCGTGTTATTTAGACGCTATTTAGAATACTCTCATCTACAATATAAATTCAACCAATGCACAACACATAATGAGAAATACTTGTACTGCAAGATCTCCTGACTTACGTGTTGGAGGGGCCCTCTCCAACCCGTACTCAGGAGTGAAAGGAACTTATAAACGCTGAATCGTAGGTAACATAAAGTCTTTATTTAAAATAGAAACCGCATAGTTTAAAACCAGGTCTGTAACCCAACTGTCTTGATAGTATGAAACGTAAAACAATAATTCTTCAAAATAACAGTAGGGGCCTCTCGCTACCCGAGAGGTCCATATTTATAAAATCCTAATGCTTAACCTAATAAAAAATGTCTAACTGCCGATTCTCTTTGAACAGGAGTTCGTTCTCTATAGATCAAGAAAAAAAACTGAGTTTGGCGATGTTCTTCCAGTCCTTCCCTTGATTCACTCGTTATCCTTTAGTACACCTACACCTGCTCATTCAACCTCGTTTTTC
The DNA here is from genome assembly GCA_027924585.1 of Larix kaempferi. Classification (NCBI taxonomy): domain Eukaryota; kingdom Viridiplantae; phylum Streptophyta; class Pinopsida; order Pinales; family Pinaceae; genus Larix; species Larix kaempferi. The sequence continues at coordinate 2,820,158 of BSBM01001396.1, read as the reverse complement.
ATGCAATTAGCTCATAGCAACGATTTTCAAAACATAACAGAATAATCTTTTAAAACTCTTCATTAAATAATTAAGGTAAATCATTTTCCCACTAACGAGTGTATTTTTACAACCTTTCTTGTGCTTTATTGGTGGGAAAATAAACTATCAGATACCTAAAATGGGGACTTATCATCTCCCCCATGCTTGAAGGATTCACCCATCCTTGGGTGACATATTCTTCTCTTTGATGACGTCTCTAATGTCCCATGCTACCACCTTGGGGGTCCCTGCCTGCCTGTGGTAGCCCATACTTTGAGCTTCCTTGACCCATGCCCTCCTTTCGTCTTCCTCATTGACCTATTCCTTAATGACTAAAGGAAGGAAGAATGGGGGGTTTAGCCTCATCCCTATCCACCTAAGCTGATTCTTTATCAATGACTCCCTATAGAGCCTAGCTTTTACGAGAGCATCTTCTAGTCTGGCAGGGGAGTGAAGCTCTTTTATTTTCAGGTCATTTGCCACTTTGCGCCATCTTTCACCAATAGATTCCTAAACCTCCTTATGTGTGCTCTGAAGAGTAAGGTTGAAGTGAACCACAGCCCCCTGTTGTTTCTCAAGGAGAATTGGGATCAGTTCCTCATCTATGATGAGATTTCTATGGTCATAGATTATTCTTTTAGGGTGAGTTGCTTCTGCCCTGATCCATAATGGGGTCTGCCATTTTGCTGCTACATAAATGTGGTAGTCTTGAGCTCGTTCAATTTCATTTTTCAACCAAGAACATAATTCCCTTAACTAGAAATCGCCCATGTAAGGGTTTGGTGACCAGTTGGGTGAGCTAGGAGCTACAAAATTGTGTAGGAAAAACTCACTGAGTTGGTCCTTCTCTGACTCTGTGTCTTTGAGAGATGCATCCAAAAATTCCCTGGTTGTTTCAATTTCTATTGGGAGTCCCTGTGCCAACCTTTGGAGCTGGAATTTGCCCCACTTTTCTTGTAGGTAAACTGCATATATTGCGGAAGGTGGCCTATTCTCCAATAGTTTACTGTATATTTTAGTGATAGTAGCCAAAACATGCTTCAGTTGAACAATTTCCTGGTCCTTCTTGGCTTGTTCCCCTTGTTCCTCGGCCAACTTCTCTTAAAGTACTGAATTTCTCTGTTCCGCTAGTCTTAGCTCCCCTGCATGATGCATTCTTAGAATTTGTGTCTTCTCAGATGAGAACGGGGGTGATGTTGTCAGGCTTCCTGATTCAATTTTCAATGCCGCCAGCTCCTTTATGAGCTTTTCTAATTTTGCCCGTGCCTCAGCCAGCTGATTGATGACCCCAAGGTTTTCATTATGCTCAAGAGGGTCCCCCTGGGGGTTGTCTTTATCTTTTTTTTCATTCCATTCTTCTTCTACCTCCTACATTTCTTGTTCATCCTGTTCCTCTTCTGTATTGGGATCCCTCTGATCTACCCATTGATCATCGTCCTCATCCAACACATTTTGAACTATGGGACTGGGTTCCCTACTCTTTTCGTTGGTTATTCGGATTCTGGATGCTTGTGTGAATCTCTTACTTCTTCTCTTCGGCTCTTGATTACTGACAGGAATCCCTGGGTTCATCTTGGGGGAGTCATCTCTTGAATGCTTGATTTTCACCAGGGTCTCGGCCACATGGTCCAGGCCAATTTTCCTCTTTGCCCCTGATGTAGAGGCGGTTTTGTTCATTGCTCCTGGTGGTATGCCATCTATGGGTGTACCCTTCATCCTTTGAACATCCTCAGCAGATACCAACACAAATTATTCCCACGAAAGCTCTGGTATCTGCGCCTTTAATTCCTCAGAAACGATTAACTTGATCAGTCCATGATGGGATAAGGCATCCTCCTTACCTTTAATCACCTTCTTGCTCATTTCTACTAGAGATTGGAGTAGGTAGTATGGAATACTAATGTTGTTGTTTGGTGGATGATGGGTCCTGTGCCCTAACAGCTCTAGAATCCAAAAATGAAAGATGGGGACATAGCTTAACCTACCAGAGCATGTGATGTACTTCTGAATTATTGCAGCCACGTCCTCCCATGGTGCTGGCATGGAGAGTCTTTTGACTCTGTTTTTGTCTTCGTCATAGACCTCTCCTTGCTCGAAAAATGTTGTTTTTGCTTCATGGTTTGCCTCCATGTCATCCCTGCTCCAATGTAAACCTCTTTGTAGACCAGTGAATTTGGCAATTACATCCTCATCCAACTTTATACGTAACCCCTTCACTCGGGTGGCAAACTGTTCATCCTTGATATGTTTAAAATTTCTCGCAAAATCCAGAGCCACCCCTGTATTGTATCCTTTCATTCCTAGGATAAAAGGCATCTAGCCTGCGCTGCGGATGGTTGTTAATATTCGCAGGTTCTGTTAGATGGCACTGTGCTCCTCTGGTTCACTTTTCTTGAATCCTTTCGTCATCCTAAAATCTCTTCTACAATCGACAAAAAAAAACTTTGAATGTGGATTTTACCTCACTAGTCTGGATTGACTATAGGATCGAGGCCGGATTCCTTGCTGTGTGATCACACTCACTTCTGATGGCTTTCTTCCGGGAAGTGCTGAGAGGTTTTTTTTGTTTGTTTGCAAAAACTGGCTCTTTTTTCTTGACGATCATGCAACTTTACTTAACTATCCTTCCGCACTTATCCTTATTATTATTCGATGTACTTACTGATTGATCCATTTCTTTTCATAATCAAGCTCTTCATTTTTCTTTATGCTTGTACTTTGTGATTATTGTGAAGTATGGTGGTTATATGTAGATTCATCATTTGTCGAAATGACGAGTGTCTGCAATCATGATTTTGTAATATGAACCTTTCCCTCTGACTTTATCGAAAAGCTGTCCTCAGCTTAAAATATAACCATTTTGGGGATAATGATTTGACCTTAAGAATAAAATGAAAATGTTCAGAGATTACCTTGTTATATTTTGTTAGCGTACCTGAGTTCATGATCATCGTTGATTTGTATGCGTGTTGGATGCTGTAGTAGATTTGGTGCAATCCGTAGTAATCTTCGGCGTGTCAGTAGTTATGTGCGTTGTCGGCATTTTCTTTTTTCGTGCCATTTCTGATTTGACTTTGATAATGCTTTGCGTGAATTTGATTGCTTGTTGCTGCACTTGGATGAATGTCTGGCTCACTTGGATAAATGGCAACCTCGCTTGAATAAATTGCAGGCTCTCGTGAAGATATTGTAGATTTGATTGAAATTTGTGTTGTGATGTATTCCTGTAGTTGTTGATATCTTTTATGGATCTCTTGACTATATGTCCATCTCGCTTGATTGTTGTTGACGTTTGATAATTCCCAGGCTCGGTTGATTGCTGTTTGATGTTTTGATACTTTTCTGGCTCTCTTGCTTATTGATGTTTCTTTTGCTTGATATTCATTTTTGCAATTTTGATGCTCCATTTTCATAGGTGTGTATGTGGCCCTTTAATTTGGCTTGTTATTCATTCAGCTATATTTATTTTCTCTTTTTTTTTCATTTTCATTTTTTTCATTTTTTCTCTTTTTTTTCATCATTTTTCATTAGAAATCCATATTTTCTATCAGCATCAGTTGTTGCTGGTAGAGTACCTGTGTAAACTCTTCCTTTAACTGTGGTTTCTTATAGAGTTTTAGTTGATGTCCATTCACTATCATGGGAAACTGTTGTTCATCTATTGTAACAATTTTGACTGCTCCATTGTCATAGATGTGCTCAATGATGTAAGGTCCTAGCCACCTAGTTGTTAGTTTTCCTTTGAATGTGTGAAACCTGGAGTCATAAAGTAGTGACCAGTCACCTTCCATGAACTTTTTATCCTTTAGGTGTTTGTCATGCCACTTCTTTCTTTGTTGCTGGATGATTTTAGTGTGTGCAAGTTCTTGTTGGCATTGCTCATCCAGTTGGTTCAATTGCAGCATGCGTTCTTGTTGTATTTTTTAAAGTTCCATGTTCAAATCTGTTGCAATTCTTAGTGTTTTGATTTCGAATTCAATTGGAAGCATAACTTTCTTTCCATATACTAACTCATAAGGTGTGAATCCTGTTGTTGTCTTCCATGTGGTGTTATAGGCCCAAACCGCCTCACTTAATCTATTAGCCCAATCTCTTTTGTGGAGTTGGACTGTCTTTGTTAGAATCCTCTCTAATTCTCTGTTGGTGACTTCTGCTTGACCATTTCCTTGAGGGTGATATGAAGAGGACTGTCTATGCTTAACCTTATTCCTATTCAGTAGGTCCTCTATTAAGTTGGATGTAAATTGTGATCCTTGATCAGAAACTAGTTCCCTTGGAACACCAAGCCTGTGGAAGATTTGCTCAGTGAAAATTTTTGCTACATTGTTTTCATTTGCTACAGCAAGTGCTGCTACCTCAGTCCATTTTGTAAGGTGATCTGTGCATACTAGAATGTAGCTCTTTTGATTTGATTGTGGGTTGATTGGAGCAATGAAGTCGAATCCCCATTTCTTGAATGCTTCTAAGGAGATCTGTGGATGAAGAGGCATTTCTTCTTTTTGTGTAGGCTTCCCCATTATTTGACAGTCATCATAGTGGGACACATACTCATAAGCATATTTGTGGAGTGTTGGCCAATAATACCCTGTTTGCAAGATCTTGTATCCTGTCCTTTTTACAGCATAGTGTCCTCCACAGGGTTCATTGTGAGTGGCATGCATTATGTCATGTACTTCATCTTCCCTAATGCATCTTCAAAATATTTGATCTGGTCCCTGTTTAAAGAGCATGCCCTCTATCCATGTGTATGTGGCACTTTTCCTTATTACTTTTGTCTTTTCTTTATAACTGTAATGTTTGAGAAACTTCCCGGATAATAAGTAGTTTGCTATGTCAGCAAATCATGGGCTTCTTGTTGATATGGCAAAAAGGTGCTCATCAGGGAAGTTATCATTAACCAACTCATTATCTTGTACATGTGTGACTCTTGACAAAAAGTCAGCTACAACATTATGCTTGCCTGATTTATCTATTATAGTAATGTCAAATTCTTGTAGCAGTAGCATCCATCTAATAATTCTAGCACTAGTATTAGCCTTGTTCATAAGATATATGATTGCTGAGTGGTCAGTGTGGACAAAAATTTGGTATCCTGTGATGTAATGCCTGAATTTATTAATTGCATGTATTATTGTTAAAAATTATTTCTCTGTGACTGTGTAGTTGAGTTCTGGCCCAACCAAATTTTTGCTTACATAGTATATGGCATAGGGTTTCTTGTCTCGTTCTTGTCCAAGCACAAATCCAATGGCTTTATTTGATGCATCTGTGTGGATGTGAAATGGAATTTCCCAGTTTGGTCCTTGGAGTACTGGTGCTGTGATTGTTTTCTCCTTAATATTTTCAAATGCTGTCATGCAATTGCTTGTCCATATGAACTCATTGTCTTTTGTGAGAAGTGCAAACATTGGGGCAGCAATTCTACTATAATTTTCGATAAACCTTTTGTAGTACCCTATTTGTCCAAGGAAACTTCTCACATCCCTTTTTTTGATAGGTGGTAGCAGCGTTTTGATTAATGAGACTTTTGCTTGATCAACCTCTATTCCCCTCTGTGATATATGATGTCCTAGAACGATGCCTTCTTCCATTAACATCCTGCATTTGTCATTGCTTAGGCACAAGCTCATCTCAATACATTTTTTTAATACTAATTCAAGATTGTTCAATGCCTGCTCAAAGTTTTCTCCATATGGTGTGAAATCATCCATGAAGACTTCCATTTTGTCATTTATAAAATCAGAGAAAATACTCAATATGGCTCTTTGAAATGTTTCTGGGGCGTTACATAAACTAAAGGGTAGAACCCTATAGGCATAAGTTCCCCATGGGCATGTAAAGGTCGTCTTATCTTGATCAGCTGGGTGTATTAACATTTGGTTGTACCCACTGAAACCGTCTAAGAATGAAAAATACTTGTTTCCAGATAATGTATCTAGCACCTAATCTATAAATGGAAGAGGAAAGTGATCGTTCTTGGTTGCTTTATTCAGCTCTCTATAGTCCACACAAATTGTCCATTTGCCTCCTTTTTTAGGTACTATAACCAGTGGTGAGACCCACTCACTGTCAGATATTAGATAGATGAACCCTGCATCTAATAAATTTTGTAGTTCCACTTTGACTTGTCTTTCAATGCAGGGTTCATCCTTCTTTGTGGTTTCCTAATAGGAGTAGAACCTTCTTTGATGTAAATGTAGTGCTTGAAGATATCAGGATGTATTCCTTTCATGTCTGGATATGTCCATGCAAATGCTTTACTTTGTTCTACTAGTATCTTCATTAATTTCTTTTCTTGCTCTGGTTTCAAATTGGAATTTATGTTGACTATTTTGCCAGGCAGAATTTCCATTATTTTTACCTTTTCAATTTGTTCGTCTAGTACTTCTATCCATAATTCATCCATGTTCTGTTTTGAATTGTCACCTGTTTCTGTGGAAAAAAATTCTTCAATAATATGATTGTTAGAAGATATATTTTGTATAAATCTATCTATATGGCCATCTTCGTTTATTGCTTTTAGAGATAGTGCAACATCAATTGTTAGGATAGGTCGCAGGTTTTGATTTGGCGTGTCCTGATAATCATCAGTCCAATTTTGATATTCTAAATCTGAAGATTTCTTTGCTGGTGGATAGATTGTGTTTTTCTTCCTGGCATGTCCACTGGTGATAGTCATATTCCCTGATCAGAAACCTATGTAAGCGTCTGTAGTTGCTAACCAAGGTCTACCTAGTATGATTGGATAACCACTAAGTTTTATTTTGACTTCAATTACTATGAAATCAGCTAGGTATTCCCAGGATTCAATATTGATCATAATGTCTTCGAGCATCCCTTCGGGTTTCACAGTGGATGTGTCAGCTAGCTAGAGTACTGTAGTTGTTGGTCTGATTAATGATTGGAGTCCTAGGTATATCATGGTTTCCTTAGTCATGACGTTGATAGTAGCTCCCAATTCTATTAGGCTTTTATTTATTTGTTTGCTATTGATGGTGACGTTCACTACAGGGCTGCTTGGATCAAGATACTTAGGGTTAATGATAATACCCAACATTAAATCATCCAATTGTCCTACTACATTTATTGTTGGTGGGTCACGCTTCCTCCTACCAGGTTTCTTCAGACAATTTTCTCTAATAAATTTGTTATAGATGGGAACATCCCTTATGGCTTGCAAAATCGGGATTTGGATGTTTAAGTGTTTTAATTCATTTAAAATTGAATTTTCTTCTTCCTCTTTTGTACTTCGTATAAGTTTATCTGGAAATGGAGGGTTTCTGTTTCGTGGGAGTGGTTGGGTTTCTTCCTCTGGAGGATTTGGTTCATCCGGGTGTTGAATATAGGGTTCTGTTGTTTTCTCTTGAGCTTCTGGTTGTGGGATATTTCGTGTTGATGTATTTTGCAATGTTTTTCCCGATTTGAGGTTTATTTCGTTTATTTCTATGGTGTCTATGACATAGGTAGGGAATGGTGTGATATCTGCGTTATAAACTTGTTGTTGTTGTGGAGGTATGTTATTATTAGGGTTTGGGATGGGTTGGGCTAGTATTGGTGGAGGTCTTGGGGGTCGTTGATTCGGTGGGGGTGGCATGATAAGTGGCTGCTGTGAAGGGGCTCTCCAATTGGATGGGTGGGGGTATTGATTTGTATAATTATTGTTTGGTGGGGGAAAAGGTGGGGGGTATGGAAGGTAGGATGGTGGGTAAAATGGGTGCTGATAGGTTGGCTAATAGGTTTGTTGATTTTGCTGCCACTAGTTCTGAGTTGGTTGTGATTGCCAAGGGGTTGGTATAGAGTTCCAATTTTGCTGACCCTGAGTATAGTATGTTTGATTGCTAGGTTGATATGGTCTAACAAAGTTACTCCTCATGTGATTTATAAAACAAAGTTGTTATATTGCTCCTTCAGCTGCTAGGTCTTGAATAATAGCCTTACATGAGGGTAAGACGGGACATTTATCAGTGGAATGGTCGTCAATGCAGATACCACATACTTCTATGGTGTTCAAGGTGCACTGCCCCTTCTCATGTTTTTTTCTACAACGAGGACAGAATACTACCAAGGCTTGGTTAATTTTTTCCTGCTTCTTTTTCATCTGAAGTGCATCAAGTTGCATGGCCAGAGATTGTAAGATGTTTGTCTTCATATCATCTAACAGGTTTCCTAAATCAGATTTTGTAAGATTGGGTCCTGAAGATAATGAATATCCTATGGGTAGATGTGTATCTCTTGTCCCATTCTTTCTTTTCCTAGACCTAGAATGGTTCTTGAAAATCTGGAGTATCTAGTCATAAGTCTTCTGAAATATGTCTCCATCTCCTAAGAGGTTTAAGGTCTAAAAATTCTCTTCTTTGATCCCTCTAAGAAGGACAAGTTTCAGTGATTCGGAGACTAGGGTGCAATGGTTAGCTCGTTTGTAGCTGAGCTGAAAACGCTGGGCATAGTCTTCTAAGGATTCACAGTCTCCCTACTGCATCCTAAATATTTCATCCCTTGTATCCTTTGCTTTGTAGTAGTCCCTATATTTTTCTAGGAATGCATGTTTCATCTGGTCCCAACTAAAAATACTATTCCCCTCTAAAATCATGAACCACCTAAGTGATAAATCTTTCAATGTGGAGGGAAAAAGTCTTAGATTTTGTGCATCTGTAGTGTAATCAAAGGATCTGCAAACTACCTCAAATTCAAACAGGAATGTGTCGGGATCTTCTGAAGTCAATCCATGGAAGTTTGGAAAATTGTTAGGATTGATATTATTCATCTGTGCATCTCCAAGAGGTATGCTAATGGGGAAGGTGAACAACTACCTAGGTTCCTCTTCTTCGTCTGCCATCGTGGTGTTTGAGCTGGAACTGGTAGAGAAGTTGTCTCTATTTGGATCGTATGTGGAGTTAGTTTCATTTTCAGAGTTTAGAAATTCAAACTGAGAATGGTCAGAACTGTTATTACCGTTGTTGCTCATGGGACACTTAGGCAGAAAGCGTCCAAACCTATCCCTTTGCCGACGAGGCATTCATTGGTAAAATTTTTTATTTTTTATTTTTGTTTTATGTGATTTTTGTTTTCTTTTTGTGTTGTTTTAGGTGATGTCTCCTAAAAGATTTAGCACCTCCCCGGCAATGCCACCAAAAAGTGGTGAGCTCTAAGTATGGGTGCCTAATGAGGGTAGCTAGACTAGGAGCCTACTTTAATTATCAAACCAGGGGACGTACAAACTTTAGAGGTACTAGCACTATATGTGCTCTTTAGGATAGTCTTTGTCGAAGTTGGGTGTTTGTATCAATGTTTTTAAGGAGTTGCCAAAAAAGAGATTAAATGAACTGGAAACAAGATGGTTTAATCTATGGAGGATAAATTCCTATGCTAAGAAGTTCAAATACTGAAAGCAGGAAATCTATGGCTAAGAATTTGAATGCAGGAAACAATAAATCTATTTTTAAGAATTAACTTGCTAAAAACAATAAAAATTATACTATGGAATTGAATGCTGGAATTATAACATAACTATTCTAAAGTAATGAAAGCTTGATATTTAATCTAAGGATTACTTACTGTAAATTGAATGCATAAAAATCAAATTCTAATCTAACATAATCTAATGCTAAAGCTAAATTCGGAATGCCATTATCTAATGCTGCAATTTTTAATCAAATCATTAAGGAGTGAATGTCATCATGTAACCAATAAATACTAAAATAAATCAATCTCTATAAGCAGTTCTAATAATGAAATGAATTCATAGCCTGAAGATCTAGATCGCTGCTTTAGAAATAAATGCAAGTACATAGAGAAATGGGTGTTAATTATGCCTTGGCAGAATGTTGCTACAGGACTACAGACACAGTGTTATCATACTACAGAATGCGTTGTAATGAACTACGAAATCAAAAGTGTTCAACTACTATATAAATAAAATCGTGTTATTTAGATGCTATTTAGAATACTCTCATCTATAATATAAATTCAACCAATGCACAACACATAATGAGAAATACTTGTACTACAAGATCTCCTGACTTACGTGTTGGAGGGGCCCTCTCCAACCTGTACTTAGGAGTGAAAGGAACTTATAAACACTGAATCATAGGTAACATAAATTCTTTATTTAAAATAGAAACTGCATAGTTTAAAACCAGGTTTGTAACCCAACTGTCTTGATAGTATGAAACGCAAAACAATAATTCTTCAAAATAGCAGCAGGGGCCTCTCGCTACCCGAGAGGTCCATATTTTTAAAATCCTAATGCTTAACCTAATAAAAAATGTCTAACTGCCGATTCTCTTTGAACAAGAGTTCGTTCTCTATAGATCAAGAAAAAAAAACTGAGTTTGGCGATGTTCTTCCAATCTTTCCCTTGATTCACGCGTTATCCTTTAGTACACCTACACCTGCTCATTCAACCTCGTTTTTCATGCAATTAGCTCATAGCAACGCTTTTCAAAACACAATAGAATAATCTTTTAAAACACTTCATTAAATAATTAAGGTAAACCATTTTCCCACTAACGAGTGTATTTTTACAGCCTTTCTTGTGCTTCACTGGTGGGAAAAGAAACTATCAGATACCTGAAATGGGGACTCATCACACGCCTTTGGATTTCTTTGGTTGCTGCGAATTCATTAGTCAAGCTTCGCATTGTTCGCACGCATTTGTTGAACATTTCATGATCAACTGTGACTGTTGCGCCACGCGCTCTCCGTCCAACTCCTCGGACATTAACACCTATGTGATCCATTTTCAACCTTAGTTGAAACTCCCACTCGTCCAATCACAGCCGGACTTCCACAAGTCGTGTACAACTCTACCCAACCGCAGCTGGAGCTATTCAACGCACTTGCACACCGGATTCACTTCCACTACTGATACCACTTGACCTAGTCAGGTTGATATCACCACTTTTCTGCTTACAGGATTGTCTTCCCGCTGTGATACCACTTGGCGCAAGGCAAGTTGGTATCACCACCTTTTATTCTCACAGGATTCTCTTCCCACTCTGATACCACTTGATGCAAGGCATGTTGGTATCACCACCTTTTATTCTCATAGGATTCTCTTCCCGCTCTAATACCACTTGACGCAAGAAAACCTTGACAAGGGTTCTTTCTTAACGGTTACACACAACACACATGTTCACATAAACAAGATGTAAACAGGATGCCAGAAGCTAGCTTCTATTACTTCAAAGCAATCGGTTACAATGCGAAATGCAAGGAATGTAAAACAACTAATTATGTCATCCTCGGATTTTTACAATACAAAAGTAACTGTGTGCTCTCTCAATGTGTCGATCTTCACCCTCTCCTGGTTCACTGTGGAACTTTGATCTATGGCTCGATCTCCTTTGCGCTCGGTAGATGTGTGACTGTCCTATCCAATCTACAAATATTCTCCCGAACTCTATTATGTCGATCCTCTCTTGATCGAACTCTACTCTCTTGAGTGACTGATCCAACTGATCCAATTCCTCTCACCTTCTACCTTGCTGCTGCTCTTCGCGAGACATGCTTCCTCTGTCTGTCGATCTCCCTAATCCTACAGACCTGCAATTGTCAGCGCTTCTACCATGCCGCACAACCTCCACTTGTGGTGACATCTGTAATCATCCCAACCACCTGCAATAACTGCTAATAACTTCCTCAACAATCCCAAACGGCTACCAAGTACTCTGCTTGACTTTCTACGTGTCCTCCTGACATTGCTACAGTAGTCGGTACTATCACCGCCTTAACCATACTATCTTCCGTCAGCTTTCGACATACCCAAGCTTCCTTTCGCATCTATTAAGGTTTCTCTAGTCTACTCCCTCCTCCTCGCTTGGCTCATGCCTAAACCTGTCGGAGTCACGATTCGATGACATGTCGACCCTCGATGTCTCCGCTGCAACTCTGTTGTCTATTGACCTTTAACATGTCGACTCTCGACCTTCCACATCTTTTGTTGATCGCATATCGACTGCTCCTACTCGACTTATTGATTGCGACATCCAATTTTCACTTCCGCACCAGTGGTCATCGGCACTCCCTCTGTTCGGCCTTCTCTTGTCGATCATCTTCGACTGCTCTGCCTACGCCTCGATGCTCCTGCATCAGAGTCCCTAGGTGAAAAAGAACTTGACTTCTCCGTCAGTCTCCTGAAATCTTCTTCAGAAATCCATGTTGCCTCCTGCAACTCATCATCTTTCCATCGCACTAAGTATTCCTTCCTTCGCAAACTATGCGTACGCCCAACTTCGTGTTCCTCTATTACTTCTGTGATTTCTTCTTTTCGTTGGTCTAGAATCTGCACTATACAGTCGATGTTCGACACTTCCATGCTTCCACCACTACAAAAAAATACCCTTTTGGCGGCAGTTTTGCTAAAACCCCCCCAAAAAAATTTTGAGGTCTTTGGGGGCGGTTCTTCAAAACCCCCCTCAAAAGTCCCGAAAATTGGACTTTTGGGGGCGGTTTTTAAAAAACACCCCTAAAAAGTCCAATTGTCAGGATTTTTGGGGGCGGTTTTGTAACCCCCCCCCCAAAGTCCAATTCTTAATACTTTTGGGGGCGGTTGGTTAACCCCCCCCGAAAGTCCAATTTCCAATATTTTTTGGGGGGTTGTGGAAACCCCCCCCAAAAGTTTTGACCCCCTAAAAGTGGCTTGCGGCGGTCCTGCTAAAACCCCCCCAAAACCACCCCAAAACGTTTTTTAAAGGTATTTGGTGGCGGTCCTTATAAACCCCCCTCAAAAGTCATTAGAATTTGACTTTTGGGGGAGGTCCTTAAGAACCCCCTTCAAAAGTCCTTAGAATTTGACTTTTGGGGGCATTCGTTAAGAACCCCCCTAAAAAATCCTTAGAATTTGACTGTTGGGGGTGGATTTTAAAAAACCCCCCCAAAAGTCCAAAAGTCCAACAGGACTTTTGGGGGGGGTTTGGAAAGACCCCCCAAAAGTCTTGTTGGACTTTTGGACTTTTGGGGGGGGTTTGGAGATCCACAACCTCAGAATATTTTTATCATCATCCTATGAGCTGTGGCGGGCATTTCCCTAAGGTCAATTAGGCAAATTTTACCATACTTGGACAATTTTTTATCTTCTCCTAGGCTTGGTCTAATTTCCCTAAACCATTGTTTTGGCAGGTCCATAAATTCTTCTTCGGGGTGATCTCTTTGGACAAACTGAGACCATGGTTGAGTAGACAAAATGACGGCCTACAATATCCCCATGTGCTGTCGGCATTTTTTTCAACACACAATTTGTGCCAGGCATCCTCTTAGGGATACTTGGACCCCATGCTTGGGTTCAAAATTGGTTTTTTAGGGATAGAGTCTAATAATGCTGCCGAACTAGATCAAGGTCTTCACCAAGGAATACTGCTCGCATGTCAAAAATGATGGACCCCTCTAATCGTGGAAGGTGATTCCAAGATCATTCTCCACATGGTTGCTGAGATGCACCGTGGCAAATCAAGCTCCAAAGTGGCGTTGTCATGGCGGTTGGAAGGCTCTATCTTCCTTGTTGGGCGTAGTGCTTTCCTTCTCCCACATCAAGCTGATCTGCTGGCCAACCATGGGAGCAGTGTTCACATGGCCACCTGCTCTTATACGTGGGACGATTTGACAGAAGCAATTTTTTTGGATAGCTGCAGAGTTATCCAGGACTAAGACATGATGGTTTTTCATGCGAGAAGACATCATGCTAATGATAATCGGGACACGTAACTCTTTCCTTTTGCAGTTGTCCACATCGACATTTAAATCTTGTCTTTTCATCCTCCTTCGCAGTTCTCGATCAGTCTTTTCATCCTCCTTCGTAGTTCTTAGATGGGGGAAATGACGGAAGAAAATCAGAGAAAGCATCACTCGTTGTACCTCCTTCAGTTATTAAGAGTTATTAAGATGTACCCGATTCATCATAACAGGCGGTGGCAGGTGAGAATATATGGAGGCTCAAGGTGGCAACGTGATCGTCATTGCTGGTTTTCTGCATGCATGCAAGTTTTGGTAATCTGGTTGATTATGGAGCAAGCCTCTGGTGAGAGGATGAAGGAGCTGCAAGATACTAACTGTCATCCTGAGGTTGGAGATAATTCCAGTCACAATAGGAAGAGAGGGCGTGGGGATTCTTCGGGGCAGCCGGGTGGTGGTCTGTCTCATGCCTCTCAGCGGGAGCGTAGGGAGGCAACCTCCTTCGCTCTTAACATCCCCTTGGAAATCTAGAGGGACATCAATGGCTATGAACAACAATGGTGGGCTCGTCTGAGTAGGGAAAACCTGGTGGTGGAGCGTAAGAAGTTGGAGAAATGGATCCTGGATCTTGGCAACACGGCTGGGCACGCTAGTCTTTACAAGTGCACTGTTGTGCTATTTTGGATGATGAAAAACTTGATTGGCTATGCCATTCGCGATAGGCATCCTCTCAGAGATGACAATGCGCAGTTTCTCTTTGAAGAGTCTCACACGATTCACCGGAAGCTAGATTTCCTTTTGTCTGCCATGGTGCTTCAACCTCCTCTGTGCGCTGCTTCTTCTTCCAGCTTTCGCCATCCTGGGAGTTCTCCAGAAGCTCCTTATATATTTTGTTGATGTCTGGGTGGGTGTTTATTGGGGGGGTCTGGGGCTAGCTGGTTATGAAGCATTATTCTCTTTGGCCTACGAGCCTATGGGAAGAAAGTATTTGGTTCTATGGTTTTTTGTCTATTCGGGTAGTAGTTTTGTTATGTTTTGTTTAGACATATGTGCCACGAGGGTGTGTCAATGGGTAAAACCAAGTTGGTTTGTTTTGATGAACAATTCTGAGCTTCAGCCAGATTGCTCCTTTTGTAATTCCTCCTTTTAATATAATGAAAAATCTCCTTACTTCCAAAAAAAAAGGCTTCTTGGAATGGTGTTTAGTATTCCCAAAGGATTATTCTTCCATATCACAGTCATAAGTGTATTTTTTTGTTTTAAGTAACTGTAAGTACTGTCTCTGCTTTTAAAAAGTTGATTTTTGTTTTAGGTATTTTTTTCTTCTTCGAGGTTTCTTCTTGATGTTATTAATTTTTCTAATGCACTTTTCTTCACCAATTTGAAAGAGCTGATTCATGGATGAGTAGGCTCAGAAATGTGTAATTATGCCATTCCATATTTCATACATGGGATGTCAAGTTTGGTCATTAGGATTAATTAATGAAGAACATATGAAGTTGGTTAAAGAGTCTAATCATATTTGAAGACACCCCATTGACAGTCCAAACAAACCATATGACAGTTTAAGAAAATCGATTGAGTGCATAATAAGGATCAACAGACCAAAAAACCAGTATTGAACTCTTATTGGATGAATTCTGAATGTGAATGTAATCAACCTATAATTTTCAACTAGAGTTTCAGCACTACAAGTGATGCAATTTATGGAATGAAAGCCAAGGAATATAACTGAACGAGTGCATGAAAAGACACATTCTCTTGCAGTTGATGAATTAGCTCTAGTCATAAGTAAGTAGAGGATTATCGTTCTTACCCAGTTTGATATTACTTGCAATTACTGTTTAGTTATACCCATTTTGTTGGTTGACAAGTCTGCATTATTTATTTAGGGTCATGGATATTTTCCATTCGGAAGATATATATAATTTTCAAGTTTAAATTATAATTAATAATTATATTAATATATTTATTATTAAGTTAATAAGTTTTCAACAAGTAACACACATTTGACATTGGTATTACTGCTTGCACATTAATTCAAATTACATAATATGATATTGTTATTGATATGAATCATTCAGGATGCAATCATAAACTACCAAAGAAGAATGCAATTATCATTTCACTGTTGTAGCTCACAGTAACACATCTAATGCAATTCCACACCACACAACAAGAAAGAAATTAAACTACCTACTTAACTCGGTGATCTCTGTGAGAAGGCGGGCCCTGGCCTTCTAATAGAGATGTCGTATCCTAATACAAATTAAAATGCCAAGATATAAGAAACTCTGCTCCTTGTGTTAGAAATAATGAATGACATTCATAGCTCTCTGTTTCAACTTATACAATTATAAATTCTCCAACCCCAGGCTCAGAACGCCTCTTTACATTTATACCCTAATGACATGAATTCGTTCACAAAATATCAAGCAGCCATGAAGATCTACGATCTTCAGGCTACCTATTTACAATGGAACTGTTACAGCCATAAGTAGTCTTGAATGAAATCGTTGCATTCAAGCCTCAGCTGTTGCATGTTGTCGCAACCCAGAATAGATTTGAGCTGATTGGACTGACTGGTACTCGGATGCTTTGTTGTGACTCAGTCACAGCTGGCCATGTGGAGGAATGCTCGAAATATTGCAGTGAATTGTGGAATCGAACTCAAGAAGGGACAGATGATGCCACATATGCATCTTCTCCAAGGGTTAGCAAGCTGCTACACCTGCAGTCTTCTAAAGGATTCTGGGCTATCTTTATTGAATCAATCAATATTAGAACAACCTTAAAAGATAGAGTGCAAAACCTTAAACAAATCAGGCCTTAATGATATAAAACAATAATAGAACATTTTTGTTGCAATCCATGCTCTGCTTGGGAAGATATATGCTTAGATCAGGGAATAGTGAGGCAAAATAGGGAAAAAAGGTGTAGGAAAAAGGGGGCTATTTTGGGGCCCAACATCTCCCCCCAGCTATCCAATTGCATGTCCTTATACAACAACCAACTAATCTAAGTCTGAATTTGGTCCTCATTCATGTTGAAAGGAAAAGTTGAAGGAAATGCCAGGTTCCTTGCCACTTCCAAAAACCCATTGCAAGCAGCCCAATATTCCCAGCACTACTTCTCTTCTGCCTTGGTCAGTGTATAATTGTCCCTGTACTACCCTCTTGGCCACCATATCAGTGGAAATTTGAACTTGAGTCCCAGCCAATGTAACCCACGTGTTCTCATGCAATTGACATACCCTGCTACCCTGGGAAGAGCTTGTTTTAAATTCTTAAGGCAGTAAGGATCCCTTTTCTTCAAAACTGGAGAAGAAGTCTGCCACCTGTGCTTGCTACCCTCTAAGGCAAGATGCTGTTGTTTGGAGATAAGGTCAACACAAGTAGAGATAACTTTCTCTTGCATCTTCTTCAGATGTTGAGTCTTTGGAGGAGATAAGAAACATCTTCCGTGGTTTATGATGAGAGCACGAGGAGATTGGGGTTCACTCCTAATCCATAAATTGGCACTGGCCTCATTCCTAGAGATTGTCTGAAAGGCATCTTCCCACTGCACATGATTATTAACAAAAGAGGAAAAGGCTCTCAACTGAACATCCCCTACATAGGGAATAGGATTAGAGCTAGAATCACCAAAACATTCCATATTGTGCAAATACAATTCACACAACAGGTGCTGCTCAAGAAAACTGTTTGATAAAAAGGTCTCTACAAACTGGGAAGGGATCATCAAATGATAAGGTCTACCCTCTTGTAAAGCTTTCAATTTGAACAGGGTCATTTGCTCGTACAGGAATATTGGGTAGGAAGGAGATGGGGCTCTTGAACTTAGTAGCTCCCGAGAGAGGGCATACATTTGGTCTTTTTCTTTTTGCATGGATTTGAATTCCTTCAACTCCTCCAATTCTTTTTGCACCTCTTCCAATTTATATTTCTGAAGAGTTGATTCCTCTGCCCACTTCTCCCTTAATTCCTTTGATAGTCTTCCTATGTTCAGAGAGAGGGACCATCCCTGCTCGACACTGATCAATGTACTTTTCCCATTTAGCTAACTCCAGTTGTAACAAAGAAAGTTGTTTCTCCAATCATTGAATCCTTCTATCCTCCACATCTTTCTCATCACCAGAGTCTAAAGGAACAATTTCTTGAGAAAATTGCATTCCTACCCTACCACCAGATGTTCCAGCTTCCTCATTTTTAGTTGGCAGTGTAGCAGCTTCCTCTTCCATCGATGTTGCAATGGCCTCTGCTTGTGTTGCAATCTCAACAGTTAATTTTGAGGATGTTGGTTCTTGTGTAACAGCATCCTCTTCCTGTACCTCAACAACCTTAGTTTGTGTTGCTGAATCAATCATTAATTTCGAGAAAAATGGTTCTTGTGTGACAACATTCTCTTCCTAAATACCAAACTCAGCAGCTTCGACCTGAGTTGTAATCTCATCAAGTACTTTTAGGAATGTTGGTTCTTGTGTGGCAGCATCCTTCCTTTCCAATTCAATATTAGCAACTTCAGTCTGAGTTGCAGTCTCAACAACTACTTTTAGGAATGCTGGTTCTTGTGTGGCAGCATCCTTTCTCTTCAATTCAATCTCAGCAACCTCAATCTGAGTTGCAATTTCAGCAAACATTTTTAAAGACACTGGTTCTTTTGTAACAACATTTTCCTCTTGTACCTCAATATCAGCAATTGCTTTCTGGGTTGCAACTTCACTAAATATTGTCAAGGATGTTGGTTCTTGTGTAACAACATCTTGTTTTCCAATTTCTTCAAATTGCTGAGGTTGTTCTTGAATTACCTCAATATCTTCTAGATGATGAGACTGGTCCTGGAATAGTTCAGTATTTCCTGCCGAATTAAATATTTCTCCACATTTTGGGCATACCATTTCTCCTTGTTCTTCATTTCCCAAAATAGGAGATGAATTTTCTAACAGATCTGCAGCCTCCACTAATATATTAAAATTCTTCTCTGCCTGTTTTCCAGTTACTTCCTTCCATTTCTCCAATTCATTCCGAAGCATTTGCACCTCCTCCTTTAGCAGCTCATTTTAAAAAATGAGGTTTTCAATTTGGGGTTTTTCCACAGTAGGTTCTTGTGTAACGGCCGGTGATTTGGGGTTTAAAATAGGAATTTCTATGCCTGCCCCGGTTGCACATGCTACTTCTGCTATGGGAATTTCACTATTTTCCCCAATTGCACATGTTGTTTCGGCTACTACAACAGACCAAGTCATTCTTTTATTCACAACTCTCGATGGCTGGCCTTCACTACATACTGTTGTTTCTACTGTAACAACTCTATTTCTTCTCTTCTTTGCTGAGGTAGATGTTTGACCCTTACTCCCTGACCTTTTTCTTCTTTTCAGTGACACAGGGGTTTCTAAATTTCTAGAAAAACGGATGAATTCCTCTTCTTCAGTGATGGTTCCCCTTCTTTCAGGGGAGGATTCGACATCCAACACCTCTATAGGATTTGTTGTTGTTGCAGCTTCCAATATCACTGCCTCATTCACCACTGGCTCCATCATATCCCCTTCTGCACTAGGGTTCATTGTTGTCGCAGCTTCCCCCATATTTACCTCTTCCGCGTGGTCTTCCAATGCTCCATCCCTCCCCCCAACTAAATTGGAGGAACTCCGATCCTCATTTACCATTCCAACACCTCCTATTGCCATAGTAGGTGCTTAGGGTACCCTTGGCCGAGCAACAAATTATTCCCATGTCAAATTCAGGTGCACAAGGGCCCTTAATATTAAGAGTTTAATCAACCCATGGTTTGAGAGGGAAGATAAGGGGTGTCGAGCACCGTTGACATACCCAGCCATAGTTTGTAGAGATTTTAAAAGATAAAACGCCATATTTAACAATCTACGGTGGCGTAAATGTGAAAGGAGGAAGAATTCATATATGTAAACCACTTTGTACCTACCTTCACAGGAAATGTATTTCTTTATGAAGGTCACCACCTGGTTCCAAGGATTTGGAAATGATTGCAATGCCATGCCTCAGCCATGCGACCGAACAACTTCTCCAGCTGCCAAATTTTTTTTGCTGCAGTTGGATTATGGCACTTTTGACCAAACCATTGCATCCTGGTTCTGGGAAATCCTATTACCTCCGCCATGATTGCTTCTTAAACATCTATTCGGATACCTCGAACCTATGAATGAGTGCTGGTTAGATTTTGAGCAAACTCAAGTGCGGTTTCTACATGAAAATCAATCAAATGCTGGAAATAGTCAATCCAGCTAGCTTCCTAGAAGATAGTAAAAATCTCTCTGTTTGCACGAAGAGGCGCTATGCCGACAGGCTTGTGTCATGCTGGGATACCCATATTGCGAAGCTGTCTGTAAATTCTGCTACCAGCGAGATGAGTTACAGTCTGAGACATTGAGCTATTGCATGCAGAATGAGAGTTGGTTTGGGTATTTTTGGGAATTGGCACGGCCTTTTTTGGTAAAAAGGGGTGACAAGTTGTCGCATGGGGCAGGTCAAATGGTGGACAAAAACCAAAAGCGAAGGACGAATCAGACGTAGTTACCGTCTCAGCGGATTAGCTAAGGACAACTGCTGGAGAGCACTGATACCGATGGAGAGAATTCATGGAGAGCGCTGATACCGATGAGCAAAGAAATCATGAGTATTCGATGAGGAATTGGCGAAGTCGCAATTGCCAAAAGTAGGAAAAATGGACAAATTTAGGTGTTGCAGCTGCTTGAAATAGGAAAAATAGGCACTTTTGGAGGTGTCGTAGCTGCTCAAAATAGGAAAAATAGGGAACTTGGCGGTGTTGCAGCTGCGGTAAAATAGGAAGGATAGGAAACTTTAGCAGAGTCGCAGCTGCTAAAGATAGGAAAAATGGGAAATTTTAGCGGTGTTGCAGCTACTCGAAATAGGAAAATTGGGCACTTTTGGAGGTGTCGCAGCTGCTCGAACTAGGAAAAATGGACAAATTTAGGTGTTGCAACTGCTTGAAATAGGAAAAATAGGCAACTTGGCGGTGTTGCAGCTACAGTAAATTAGGAAGGATAGGCAACTTTAGCGGAGTCGCAGCTGCGGTAAAATAGGAAGGATAGGAAACTTTAGCGGAGTCGCAGCTGCTAAAGATAGGAAAAATGGGCAATTTTAGCGGTGTTGTAGCTGCTCGAAATAGGAAAAATAGGCACTTTTGGAGGTGTCGCAGCTGGTCAAAATAGGAAAAATGGACAAATTTAGGTGCTGCTACTGCTTGAAATAGGAAATGTAGGCACTTTTGGAGGTGTCACAGCTACGTGAAATAGGAAAAATAAGTAACTTGGCAGTGTTGCAACTGCGGTAAAATAGGAAGGATAGACAACTTTAGCAAAGTTGCAAATGCCAAAGATAGGGAAAATGGGCAATTTTAACGGTGTTGTAGCTGCTCAAAATAGGAAAAATAGGCACTTTTGGAGGTGTCGCAGCTGCTCGAACTAGGAAAAATGGACAAATTCAGGTGTTGCGGCTGCTCGAAATAGGAAAAATAGGCAACTTAGCGGTGTTGCAGCTGCAGTAAATTAAGAAGGATAGGAAACTTTAGCGGAGTTGCAGCTGCGGTAAAATAGGAAGGATATGCAACTTTAGCGGAGTCGCAGCTACTAAAGATAGGAAAAATGGGCAATTTTAGCGGTGTTGTAGCTACTCGAAATAGGAAAAATAGGCACTTTTGGAGGTGTCATAGCTGCTCGAAATAGGAAAAATGGACAAATTTAGGTGTTGCAGCTGCTTGAAATAGGAAAAGTAGGCACTTTTGGAGGTGTCGCAGCTGCTCAAAATAGGAAAAATAGGCAACTGGGCGGTGTTGCAGCTGCGATAAAATAGGAAGGATAGGCAACTTTAATGGAGTCGCGGCTGCTAAAGATAGGAAAAATGAGCAATTTTAGTGGTGTTGCAACTGCTAAAGATAGGGAAAATGGGTAATTTTAGCGGTGTTGCAACTGCTCGAAATAGGAAAAATAAGCACTTTTGGAGGTGTCGTAGTTGCTCAAAATAGGAAAAATGGACAAATTTAGGTGTTGCAGCTGCTCGAAATAGGAAAAATAGGCAACTTGGCGGTGTTGCAGCTGTGGTAAAATAGGAAGGACAGGAAACTTTAGCGGAGTCGCAGCTACAGTAAAATAGGAAGGATAGGAAAATTTAGCGGAGTCGCAGCTGTTAAAGATAGGAAAAATGGGCAATTTTAGCGGTGTTGCAGCTGCTCGAAATAGGAAAAATAGGCACTTTTGGAGGTGTATCAACTGCTCGAAATAGGAAAAATGGACAAAGTTAGGTGTTGCATCTGCTTGAAATAGGAAAAGTAGGCACTTTTGGAGGTGTCGCAGCTGCTCGAAGTAGGAAAAATAGGCAACTTGGTGGTGTTGCAACTGTGGTAAAATAGGAAGCATAGGCAACTCTAGCGGAGTCGCAACTGCAGTAAAATAGCAAGGATAGGCAACTTTAGCAGAGTCGCAATTGCTAAAGATAGGAAAAATGGGCAATTTTAGAGGTGTTGCTGGTGCGGTAAAGAGAAATAAGCCATAGTTAGCAGTGTTGCAGCTGCGCGAAATGGGAAAGATAGGCGATTTTGACGGAGTCGCAGCTGCTAAAAATTAAGGGAAATAGACAACCCAACAGTGTTGCAACTGTGCAAAAAAGGAGACTTGGGCGGGATTTTAGCAATGTTGCAGCTGCGGGAAAAAGAGATAAGCCAGATGAAGCAGTGTTGCAGCTGCAAAAGTAGAAATTTGGGCAGGATTTTGCATTGTTGCATCTACGGGAAAAAAAAAGATAAGCCATATTTTGTTGAGTAAATATTGTTGCAACATTCTTTTCTTCCAAGGAGTTATTCACAGAAAGGAGGATCAATCAGAATGCCATAATCGTTTGGCCCGAGTTACGACTGCCTCCATTCGAGTGATCTTCCACGCAAAAACTTGTTCAGAGTTCTTAAAAAGACAAAAACCCATCAAAACTAAAAAATAAAATAAAAGAAAATTATTTATTTATATACAGAAAATTTATGCAGAATTGCAACAGCCTTTTAAAAATTATCAGGGACAGGGAAAAGTTCTTGCTCCTGAATCAGTTGGTAACCTGGAATAAAATAAACTAGACTTACTTTTGCAAGAAGTTAAATCCTATAATTCTCAAACTACAGTATTCAATCTCTACTGATCTAACTCATCTAGAAGCTATTGTAACTCAATCATAATCTGTCCAATCTAATGAATTCAAGAAAGATAAAACAGCAACTAGAAACTAGAAGTAAGCTTGAACTCTAATTTGAGTAATATTGGAAATCCTAGAAAGAATAAATGACTGAAAGGAATTAGAGTTGAGGTTGGTCGTAACAGCTGATCTAACACACCATGCATAACCTACACAATCGAGTGTCACACCACACAGTTGCAGCTATTCAGGATGCAATCATGAACTACCAAATAAGAATGCAATTATCATTTCACTGTTGCAGCTCGCAGCAACACATCTAATGCAATTCCACACCACACAACAGGAAAGAAATTAAACTACCTACTTAACTCGGCAATATCTATGAGAAGGAGAGCCTTGGCATTCTAACAGAGATGTCGTGTCCTAACACAAATTAAAACACATTATATAAGAAACTCTGCTCCTTGTATTAGAAATAATGAGTCACAGTCACAGCTCTTAGTTTCAGCTTGTACAATTATAAATTCTCCAACCCCAAGCTCATAACACTTCTTTACATTTATACCCTGATGACATTAATTCGTTTCACAAAATACCGGGCAGCCATGAAGATCTGATCTTCAGGATGCCGATTTACAATGGAACGGTTACAACCATAAGTAGTCTTGGATGAAATCATTGCATTCAAGCCTCAGCTGTTGCATGCTGTCGCAACCCATAATAGATTCGAGCTGATCATTCCACATATTCACCACACAACATCTCATTTCACATGCAACGAAGATTATATAATACTGATGTATTACAAAATAAAAAATTGTGCCTCTAGCATATAATGGCAACTTGTGCCCAAAATTTTAATTAAATGTAAAGATTAATCCCAAACTACAAAAAAATTATAAACTATGTCCTGATATAAGTATAAATATTCAATATATCAACTATTCTCAGTTGATACAACATCACTGAAATCACTAGTCACACAGTATAACCACTAGTTACATAGTTCAATGTCATCCTTATGCCAAGGAATGAAGCTCAACAAAGCATCTGCTAGATTACGTAATGCACTACTGGGATGTGGTAGAGCTATATTTTCAAATAGAGGATCTAAAATGTCTGTCGGATTCACAATATAGTAGCCTTTTCCAACAGGGACACATTGTACCATTGCATTTGGGTCAGTCTTATGTATTGTCGCCCTTGCAACTTTAACCCTCGAGTTTAATGCAATGAGAAAGCATTTCTTTCCTTGCAGCCCCAATTGGGAAGTTGGTGTCAACTCATTAGAATTATCTTGACCCTTCAAATAAATGAGACAAAGTAATATGCATGGAAATAATAATTTAAACATTGATGATCCTAGATCAAATAATTACAATCTTACCTGAATTAGTGTTTTCATTTTGTCAATTTACAGTTTCGATGGAACCATTGGTTTTTTCTGTACATAATGTTAATCATATTTTGATGCATGACTCTGCACCCAATAGACAATGATTTCTAATATATTGATAAAATAAAATAAAATTGAACTAAATTATGAAATTTTTCAATACTTACTAGGGATGGAGTATGCATTGAAGTTAATTTATTTTGTATTAGTTCATTCATAGGGGTTCTTATGTCCTCTGTATTACTCTGTCAAGGAAACAAAATGTAATATATATATATATATATATATATATATATATATTCAAAAGATTAAAATAAAATATTATTTTAAATAATAATTAAACAACTAACCTCCACCACAGGCGTGATTTCAGCATGAGCATTTTGTATCGTAGGACACTATACAAAATGAGCAATCAAATATTAGAAGTCAGATCATTAGTGTGAAAGCTTGTATATTCAGACAAGAGTAAAGAATTGGACACTAACACTTTCTTTGTTGACCACATGTTCTCTCTCCATATCTTCTACTCTTTTCAGTAGTTCAGTTATTGTTGTTTTAAAAGATGTGATTTCCTATGTTTTTTCTTTCACTGTAGCTTGGCTTACAGCTAGCACCTCCTTGTATGGACTTTTTCCAAACAATTTAGTTGGCGTAAATCCTAGGCCAACGCCACGAAATCGTCCTCTTGCATCAACCCCTAGTACCTTGGCAAGGGCATCATCCCTAGCTGCAAAGTCTTGAGATGCAACTTCTACTTGTGCTTGTTCAATTTTTTGCTAACATTGACATACAATTAAATCAGATCATAGAAGAAAACATTTCCAACATGTAAAATGAAATTTTAATCAACATATAAATTAAAAGGTTGAGAACATACTATTTTTTCTCCTACAGCTGGTGTGATTGGAGTGCCATCCTTCTTTTGATGGCACTTCTTCCATAAGTCTGCCCTAGTAATGCTTGTAGTTGTATCACTAGAGGCTATAGATTTTTTCTAGTTGCAACAAGTAAAATAGTATGGTTAAGTTGTTACATTACAATGAAACTAAAATATGCTAATATTTCTCATATCGGATAAAATATCATCACAATTGTTTACCATATCATCTTCGACCCGTTGATAACCTTGACATCCAGAGGTGTGCAAGTCCCTCTCCTTTTCTCTATTTTCCTTGTTTTTTTTCCTTATATCCTAGAAATCAATTGAAAATCAGATATATAAGTCAACATTACAAGCCAATAGACATTATAAAAAACATGATTATATAATATGTGCACTTTTTCCTTACCAGGAATTCAGTGGTGGCTTGCGATAGGATGAATTCTCTCCACACTGTCTCACTTATCCTAATTGGAGGAAAAAATTTTAATCTTTCCTTTGTTGACTCATAAGGGTCACAGTATTTTTTGGTCAACCGATATCTATGACTGTTTGCCTTATGGCCAATGGATTTCATACAATATTCTTTAAGGACCGGGGGGATTATGAATTTTTCCGGCAACATACAAGAATTGCATTTTTAGATGTCATACATGGTTTGAAAATAATCTTCGAAATCATCCAAAAATATAAAT
Source organism: Larix kaempferi (assembly GCA_027924585.1). Taxonomy (NCBI): domain Eukaryota; kingdom Viridiplantae; phylum Streptophyta; class Pinopsida; order Pinales; family Pinaceae; genus Larix; species Larix kaempferi. The sequence continues at coordinate 2,794,319 of BSBM01001396.1, read as the reverse complement.
GTTGAAAACAAATACACGTAATCTCTAATACTCACATTAATAACGTTCCACAAGTCCTCCTTTAATTGATCTAAAACATTCCTCCAATCAGAATAATTGATTGGAACCATTTCCCTTGCGAGAACACCTAGTAATGAAGATAGCTTCACGGAGTTTGGACCAATTGGCTGGTTCCTTTCATTGATATGAATTTCGATCTTTTCCTCCAAGTTATTGATTTCTGCACATTTAGTTGCTCCTCTACCTTTCTTCTTCACTTTCTCTGTCGATGCTTGTGTAGAGGGATCTTCACCTTGTATACTAATGTCTTGTTGGCATTGTTGTTTGTGAACAACTTCTATAAAAGAAGGGCACTTAAAGGTGTTATGGATTTCTAAGTCATAAAATTTTATTTATGAAGAACTACAAAATTATACATTAATGAGCTTACCTTGTTCTTCATGTTGCTCCATCTCTTTTTGTGTCGAGGGATCTTCCCCTTCTACACTGTTATCCATATGGCATGGTTGTTTGTGAACATATTTTATAAAAGAAGGGCACATAAGGGTGTTATGGATTTCTTAATCATAAGATTTATACTTATAAAGAACTAGAAAAATATGAATTAATGGGCTTACCTTGTTCATGTTGTTCCTCCTCCTGAAAAGAGGAAAATGCATCTTTGTCATTTCATTCTTTGTTAGGACTAGTATAGTCATTCAATGGCATAGAAGGTGTAATCTTCTTTGCTATTGTTTGTATTTTCCTCTTCTTTGTAACTATAGCCAAGAATGTTATTAAACATATGCCTAACATCCTCATACAATAAAAATAAGCATTATACTGCATAAGGAAATACATTGTTCTATTTCTAAATGTTTACCTTCTGAGATGCATGTCTCTTTCTTTCCCATTTGATCATTTTGACGCGTTCTTTTTGAAAATTTCATAATCAGATTTTTTTATTTCGTGTTATAATCTACTTTCTCTCTTTGTTTGAAAATTATTAGAGTATTGATTAGCCATAGCCTATTAGATTGTTATTAAAGTACAAAGTAATATGTTCTAACAATTTAAATTAAATAAAAGTAGTATTCCCATTTGCTGTGATGGGGAATTTTGTTTTTTTCAAAGAACTCATAGATGTAACCTCTTGGGTCGCTCGGCCACAGTTTTATTAATATAAAACCTACTCATTTCTGTTAAAAAAACAATTCAAATTAAATAAAAATAATGATATACTTCAATCACAAACAATCACTTACCTCCATTTCTCCACTTGTACAAAGCCTGCATAACCAAACAAATAAAGTCTATCATCACTCAATTGCTAATTGAAAGTTGTCTAAACAATTAATCTATCTAACACGTTTCAAAAGTAAAAGGGAAGACTATCTGTAAGGACTATCTGCTAAGAGGAACAGATGTCATAACTTGAGAGAGAGAGAGGGTTATAATGTTGTAGGTTTAGGTTAGACACGTACATTAGCCAACAAGATATCTCAGTCTCCAAGAGTGAAGACCCCTCAACCTTAGAGGTTGCAATCAGGACAAGGTTTACGCAGGCATCCCCATAGATGAACACGGTAATGGTCTTGCAATAGTGGGAAAGTGCAGTCCAACTCTAGTGGTCACAAAACAATCACAACCCAGCTAAATGAATGTCAAACAGTCCACGACTCAGCTAGGAAGAGCCACCACTATTTTGATTTCTATCAATAAAGAAACCACAGAATGTTTTCAGTTATTATGTTGTTTTCATGAAAGAATTGATAAAATACCTGCAATAACGCAGAACGCAGAACAAGAATGTAGTGAAACTTAAGTTACACCTCACGCAGTTCACCTCAATATATCCCAACAGCTTAGCTTCATCTTTCGTGGTGTTGAATACCAGAATCAAACCAAGTAAACGTTGGCCTGTGCAATAAGAAAACAGCACCCTTTCCTGGAAAAACTATCCGCGGGAGATAACATTTGAAAAGTTATGTTAGGGGTCCCATTTTTTTATTATTATTAAATTTCATTTTTTTGGTTTTTATTGGTAAATTAAATTTCATTTTTTTGGTTTTTATTGGTAAATTAAATTTCATTTTTTTAGGGTATAGATAGAAAAAACACCTGACTTTTATCCTAAGGTTTTCAATGAAAAGGGGAAGTACCTTGGTACTGGGAGTCATGTAGGTGGACCAAAGGAAGGAAGGAGGGAACCAAAGAAATGCATCAAAAGGAAAGGAAATATTAGCCTATTGTGGTCAATGACATGAAGTTAAATAATGTAATAAGCATGGCTTCCAAGGCATTGATTGTGAGGTTTATTTTTAGAAGGATGGGGACAATGAGTTTGTTTCAATAGATTCAAGTCCACCTATACTAATTGGGACCCTTCGGATGTATTGAATTGTAATGTAAACATTGTGCATATGTGGTGTATGATTCATAGCGTGGAACTCAAGGCCAAGGCCCAGCTAGTGAATTCTCATCCTTGAAGCTGGGATGATATTTTATGTTGTGCCATCCATGTGCTAGTAAGCCATGGAAATTGTAAAAACATGTAGATGATTATAATGAAAATAAAAATACCAAGGGGCTGGCTATGGATGCATCTAAATGAGGGGGCTATGTGTATCCACTAGGGAGAGGTGAGGGGATTTTGGGATTAAACCCTAGGCTGCCATATCTCATCTTGATAACCCCTTTGACTGTCCTAGTCATCATTTAATTATGTTGTAAGGAAGTGGGTGAGAAAATCAGTCCATGAGAGTGATGGAGTATGGGTAGCCCTGAAATTCATAAGGCAAGGTATGGGAATGGTTTGCTCGACCCATAAGCCACTCCATCTCATGGGAATTTGTTTCCCTCATCCCCATTCGATTGTGGACCATTGAGGCATGATTTTGGAGGTAGGACACAGACCCAGCAGGGAAGAAAACCGAAAATCGCGATTTTGAGTTAAGCCACATTTGGAAGTGCATAGATCGCTCATAAATCTGTGTGGGAAGTGAAATTTTTTGGGGAATCCCTATACCAGAGCCTTGGTGGTGATTTTGAGAGTGTTGGATTCCTAGGAATTGAGAGGAAAACCCTAATTCAGAATCCCAAAAATACAATTGTGCAATAGAGCCTTTCGGCCGCAACGTTGAGGATATCCAAGAGCAGATCACAGTGGGAGAGAGACCAGGGGGTTCAGACTTCATGGTAGAGCCCATGAAGGCTCATTTATCCTTGGTTTAGCAATTGGGACAAGCTATACCTTCCCAGGTCGGTGCTGAGGAAAGGAGCGCTCGAGGGACTATGCAGCAGATAAGGGGACCTTACTTAGGCTGAGAGTGGAGGTGATGGGGGTTCCTGGACTATGATCTGAAGTCAATTGGATATTCCTATAGCTCTGTGTGTTGAGATCATTAACTTAGAAACCTCCTACCCTGTCTCCCCACTTGCTTTCCAGAGCCAGTTGTGTGTTGTATGAGCCTGATTGACTGTGCCTAAGGCTATGATGGACTTGAGTAGTTCATCCTTAGTGGATACATAGCTCCATCTCGGGGGTAGTCTATGAGTGTTGAAACAATATAGGTTGGGCAGAGACCTATGGTTGGGTTGGAACGTTGCATTCCATAGTTAGTTGCTTGGATATTTCAATAAAAGGGTAATTGTTCTCTACGGTTTATATCATGTTCATTATGTGTTCTGAATGTTTAATTGTTCATGTTTCATTCAGCTGTGTTTATCATATGCATCCATGTGTTTTTATGAATTTGTTCATTGATGAATAGGGCCAAGTCTTGTTGAGGCCCAGGAGGTTCAGAATGTTTAGCCATGACTTTGGGGGAGAAATAGAAACCCCTTTTGTGTTCATGTTCCCTCTGTGGGTCAGATGAAGGGAGGAGACATGGCAGAGTGGATCAGAGCTCTTTACAGAGTGTAACGAGGTATGGATGAGGATTGGGGAAACACCTTGGTTGGAAGAAGGAAAATTCAGAGTTCTTAGGTTTGGAAGAAGATCATACACTTACATGGGGATCTCCGAGAACTTTCCAATATATGATACCAAGTTTTCCAAAAATGGACTTAGGATGAGAAAGTTATCAGCTTGAGAAGTTGGCAGTAACAGTGGTATACAGCCAACTTTCGACTTTCTGAACCCGCAGTGCAGATTGTGGATTTCGGAAGTCGGAGGTGTGATTTCTCAGCGTGGTGCATTGAATTAGTTCCGACTTCTGACTCCCACATCGTGGATTGCGGATCGCAGAAGTTGGAGGCTGCGCGATTCTGCAAAGCTGTGACCTTTGGAGTTCCGACTTCCAACTCCCGCGTCATGGATTATAGAAGTCGGAGGCATGATTTGGTGAAGTAGAGAATTGGGTGTTCCAACTTTCCTACTCCCTCATCACAGATTATGGAATGCGAAAGTCGGAGGTGTATTTCTTCAACATCATGTATTTGTCATTCTAACTTTCTGACTCCCACGTCGTGGATTATGGAAGTCAAAGGTGTGATTCTTGAAGTGGCATGTTGGGGTGCCGACTTCCAAATCTGACTTTCGGATTGCGAACAAAGTTATTGCGGATGTGCGAAAGTGCATAGTTTAGAAGAAACAAATTTAGTAGGTTGTATTCTAAGGAGCTCCCCCATCACCTCTATGGGGCACCAAGGGGGCCGGGGATGTTACAGATATCCTAGAACAATGATGTGTGTTTCTTTAAAATATTGTTAATGGATTTGGATACCTCAAAAATTCGTTTAGGGAATAAGGCATGTGATTCCTTCCTTAATTATGTATAGAGCCTAGAGACCCCTAACTACTATTCCAAACCATCTAATGACATAGACATCCCTACTCAAACACTAAAGATACTCTCAAGAATCCATGTGTGTTTGTTCAAGTTCTTATTCTTGGCCATTGATTCTCAAAAGGTTTTTTAGGGATTAAGGCCCAATTTTTCTCCCTCAAGCATGTCTAGGGAACCCAATATCTATACCAGCAGGTGCTCAAAAAATTCTAATGGCACTAATATCCCCACTTATATGAATAATATGCTCTTGGGAGTTCATGTGTGGTGATTGTAGAAATTGTTCTTAGCTAAAGATGCCTGAAATTTCCTTTAGGACCTAACTCCCACTCTTTTCTCCCCAACCATATCCAAGGTGTTCGAACTTATAATTAGTCTTAAAATTCTCATTGTGCCACAGAAAACCCACTCATAGGCCAAAGATACCGTGGAAAGGTCTATTGTGGTTGTTCAACATATCATTCTTGGCTATATATACCTAGAAGCTTTCTTTAGGACGTCCTAAGGCCCAGTTTCCATTCCTTAACCATGTCTAGATCCCCAAGACCCATACCTAATGCTCAGAAACTTCTTAACAATTCCCATATTCTAACTATAAGGACAAATATCCCCTCAAGAGGTTAGCTTTGGTGGTTGGAGACATCATTGTTAGACCTTTAGGCCTAAAATTTTCCTCTGCATCCCAATGCATGAGCTTCCTACACCGACCATGGTTAATACATCGACACCTAACTGAAAATGATTGACACCAAATGAAGTAACTCCCTGGGAGATCCTATAGGTAGAGCTATGTGCTCGTAACAGCCTGGGATGCTCTTGTGAGGTTTTGTGGTGACCACATGTAATCTGTCCCTGGGAGATCCTATAGGTAGAGCTGTGTGCTCGTAACAACTTGGGATGCTCTTGCAAGGTTTTGTGGTGAGGTCACATATAATATGGCCCTGGGAGATCCTACAGGTTGGATTTGTGTACCTGTAACATCCTGGGATGCTCTTTCGAGGTTTTGTGACGCACGTAATAAGTCCTAAGGATTCCACAGTATGGCCAGTGATGATGAAGACCTGCATGTGGTGGGCCTACATCCAGTATGAAAAAGGATTGGCTCTATAGAACTTCCTATGACGAGTAGATGCAGAGATTGGTTGAGATAGCAGCAGCAATGACGATGACGATGATCTAGAGAAGAAGACTTGTGCTAGCAGATCTATGTCGAGAAATACCTTCCTAGTTAAGAGGGATTGTTGATGTATATGTAACTTCGGAATGTATTTCATCCATGTATTTCATTTATATATTATTGTACTCCTATAGAGATGTGTCATTCCTCTATATGGAAGTGTCGTCATGTGTATTGACAAGTGTCACAAGTGTGTGAACTTGCCGATGGGTTATTAGACCACCATGTGTGGGGTCGGCCCTTATTTTATGTAATATGTGGATGATGTACCTAGCTAGACAAGTTGGACCCATAAGGTCATTGGGCAAACAGACAAGTCTAAATAGAGATTAGGAGATCTCTATTTTGATCATTTGGAAACTCATTCTTCCTTCACTCAGAAAGTGGCGCACTAGTGAGGAGGAGGATCATCTGCTACTAGGAGACTATATCTGTGTATTTTGGTTGTACTTTGGTTTAGCCATTGATCTCTCTATCTCTGAGGAAGTTGTGGGGTTTTTCACCTTAGGGTTTTCCCCACGAAAACTCTGTGTCTCTTGTCTCTCATGCTTTTGCTTCTTGTGATGATTGACATGCTTGATATGATTGATATGCATTGATATACTGTACATGTTATTCTCTCAGTAAAGATCCTAGAGTATTGTGAATTAATGCTCAAAATTTAACACAACAAATCAAGAATACGGCCTCGACAAGATGAAATTGGCCTCTTTGTTACTCCTTTTTTTTTAAAACATAAAAATAAAAATAAAACGAAAAAAAGAATATGCATGAATCTATAGCATCTTATATCTAGATGGACCTGAAAATTTGTTGTGTGTATAACCACAACATGAGGCTATAATCCTAGGTATAATATAATATTGTTACTTGTTAGACTCATAGGAAGACCCCCTTGGGCTAAACCTTATTATAGAATATGCTATGGGGATGGCGCTAGGGAGTGCTAGTTTCTTATAATATTCTTATTTTTACTTATTGCATAATCGTTTCTAGCTTTTATTCTATTGCTTGTCAAGGATATTTATAACTTACATTGTAGGGAGGCTCTATGGGTTAAATATAAATATGTTTCTAATGTGGAGATATCTCAACCTTTAGACTAACTAATATATGTTGTGAGTATAATAGGAGATCAAGATGCTAAAGTTTTCACCACCATTTTAACATATCAATGTATTTTTAGGAGGAGTTAGAACTGGCTTCGATCACCTCATTTAATGGCTTGGAAGGTATGGGAAACTTCATTTCCTTTAGAGCTCAATAAATCTCACTTGGGAGTGATTAAATCACTCAAAGGTGCAGTGCAATGGCCATAACATTATTAGAGATCACTTGGTTCAAAATTTTCATATGCCACCTGTCATTGACTCTCCAATGACCTAAATAAAAATTCCCGTGCAAGCATCTGTAAAAACTACTACACTTCCACCACTAAAATGGTTCATTGAACAATGCAAATACATAAATGAGGCAGAGGCTATAGATTGGCATCACATGATATGTGGTAGATGTAAGGTAGGCATCATTGAAAATCGATTGGAGGAATATCTTAGTAAGTAATCAGATTTTCGTTAGGAGAATAGTTTCAATGGTATAATACTGGTCTAAAAAACCTAGGTCAATGGTTCAAATTCCTTTTATCTTTATAAGAATTTCTTATGGTTGGAAGAGGTAATGATAAAAATTCTTAATATTTAAAAGGATTATATAGGTTCTTGTAGGTTTTCTCGAAGTAGGACCTTAACCAATGTATTGAATTGTCAAACTTATGGAGAGCATATAGAGACAATGTAACACCGTATATCTCTTCTCATTATTCTAATATCCATAGTTACCTAACTGATATGTCAATTAAGAAAGTAGATTTGTAAGGCATACAGCCACCATAGAAATTTTAGCTTATATTATTTCCATAAGAAGAGAGATCATAATGAGTCATAAATGTTTGAATGCATATGATAGATCTCTTTGTAAGGCTGCAAGAAACAATAATGAGTCATATCATGGCAGTAGTTACAATTAATAGCATAAAGAGGAAATATCTTGTTTAGAATCATAAGAGAGTATATGGAAATAGACTAATTTAGTACAATTATTTTATCCTTATGGTATCCTTACTTATTGGCATGGGACCTTGAATGATATATAAGTAATTTGATCAAGTAACTGGTAAATACACCTAGGTATAAATGCGGTAGATATCGACTAGAAATAATACTATGTTTCGATATTGTAACCTCAACATCTAACCTCAGATGAAAATGACATGATCTCTTATGTGGTAAGCTAAAATTGATTACTAGTCATGCACTTGAATCCATTGAAATTAACAAACTCATTGTCCCCATCCTTCTAGTACAAATAAACCTCACAATCAATTCCTTAGAAGCCATGCTTATTACATTATTTAACTTCATGTCATCCACCACAATAGGATAATATACATGGTCGATTTCATGGTATACCGTCTCAAACTCCTTATTTGTATCAAGTCATTTTCCTTGTGAAATCCATTCATCAAAGGATTGTAAGTATGAATACTTGCTTCACAACCATTTTCCTTCATATGGCACTCCACTAGTGCAAGAATATAAATGGCAACTTTGCCTCCTTTGCAATGTCCATAAATCAAGGTTGTATATGTTACTTCATTTGGTGTCAGTCATTTTCAGTTGGGTGTTGAGGTATTAACCATGGTTGGTGTAGGAAGCTCATGCATTGGGATGTAGAGGAAAATTTTAGGCCTAAAGGTCTAACAAAGATGTCTCCAACCACCAAAGCTAACCTCTTGAGGGGATATTTGTCCTTATAGTCAGAATATGGGAATTGTTAAGAAGTTTCTGAGCATTAGGTATGGGTCTTGGGGATCTAGACATGGTTAAGGAATGGAAACTGGACCTTAGGACGTCCTAAAGAAAGCTTCTAGGTATATATAGCCAAGAATGATATGTTGAACAACCACAATAGACCTTTCCACGGTATCTTTGGCCTATGAGTGGGGTTTTTGTGGCACAATGAGAATTTTAAGACTAATTATAGGTTCGAACACCTTGGATATGGTTGGGGAGAAAAGAGTGGGAGTTAGGTACTAAAGGAAGTTCCATGCATCTTTGGATAAGAATAATTTCTACAATCACCACACATGACCTCCCAAGAGCATATTATTCATATAAGTGGGGATATTAGTGCCATTAGAATTTTTTGAGAACCTGCTGGTATAGATATTAGGTTCCCTAGACATGCCTGAGGGAGAAAAATTGGGCCTTAATCCCTGAAAAACCTTTTGAGAATCCATGGCCAAGAAGAAGAACTTGAACAAACACACATGGATTCTTGAGAGTATCTTTAGTGTTTGAGTAGGGATGTCTATGTCATTAGATGGTTTTGAATAGTAGTTTGAGGTATCGAGGCTCTATACATAATTAAGGAAGGAATCACATGCCTTATTCCCTAAACGAATCTTTGAGGTATCCAAATCCATGAACAATATTTTAAAGAAACACACATCACTGTTCTAGGATATTTGTAACGTCCACGGCCCCCTCGGTGCCCCATAGAGATGATGGGGGAGCTCCTTAGAATACAACCTGCTAAATTTGTTTCTTCCAAACTATGCACTTTCGCACAACCACAATAACTTGGTCCTCAATCCGCAAGTCGGATTCAGAAGTTGGCACCCCAACGTGCCACCTCAAGAATCACACCTTTGACTTCCGCAATTCACGACGCGGGAGTCAGAAAGTCGGAACGACAAATACACGACGTCGAAGAAATATGCCTCCGACTTTCGCATTCCACAATCCGTGATGCGGGAGTAGGAAAGTTGGAACACCCAATTCTCTACTTCACCAAATCACGCCTCCGACTTCTATAATCCTCGATGCAGGAGTTGGAAGTCAAAACTCCAAAGGTCACAGCTTCGCAGAATCGCGCAGCCTCCAACTTCTGCGATCCGTAATCTGCGATGCGGGAGTGGGAAATCAGAACTAATTCAACGCACCACAATGAGAAATCACGCCTCCGAATTCCGAAATCCGCAATCTGCACTACGGGTTCAGAAATTCAGAACTCGGCCATATACTATTGTTACTGCCAACTTCAGGATGATAACTTTCTCATCCTAAGTCCATTTTTGGAAAACTTGGTATCATATATTGGAAAGCTCTCGAAGATACCCATGCAAGTGTATGATCTTCTTCCAAACCTGAGAACTCTGAATTTTCCTTCTTCCAACAAGGTGTTTCCCCAATCCTCATCCATACCTCGTTACACTCTGTAAAGAGCTCTGATCCACTCTGCCATGTCTCCTCCCTTCATCTGACCCACAAAGGGAACATGAACACAAAAGGGGTTTCTATTTCTCCCCCAAAGTCATGACTGAACATTCTAAACCTCCTGGGCCTCAACAAGACTTGGCTCTATTCATCAATGAACAAATTCATAAAAACACATGGATGCATATGCATACTGAAATAAACACAACTGAATGAAACATGAACAATTAAACATTCAGAACACATAATGAACATGATATAAATCGTAGAGAACAATTACCCTTTTATTGAAATATCCAAGCAACTAACTATGGAATGCAACGTTCCAACCCAACCATAGGTCTCTGCCCAACCTGTATTGTTTCAACACTCAGACAATACCCCCGAGATGGGGCTATGTATCCACTAAGGATGAACTACTCAAGTCCACTCATAGCCTTAGGCACAGTCAATCAGGGTCATACAACACACAACTGGCTCTGGAAAGCAAGTGGGAAGACAGGGTAGGAAGTTTCTAAGTTAATGATCTCAACACACAGAGCTATAGGCATATCCAATTGACATCAAATCATAGTCCAAGAACCCCCATCACCTCCACTCTCAGCCTAAGTAAGATCCCCTTATCTGTTGCACAGTCCCTCGGGCGCCCCTTTCCTCAGTGCCGACCTGGGAAGGTATATCTTGTCCTGACTGCTAAACCAAGGATAAATGAGCCTTCATGGGATCTACCATGAAGTCTGAAGCCCCTAGTCTCTCTCGCACTATGATCCACTCTTGGATATCCTCAATGTTGCGGCCGAAAGGCTTTGTTGCACAATTGTATTTTTGGCATTCTGAATTAGGGTTTTCCTCTCAATTCCTAGGCATCCAACACTCTCAAAATCACCGCCAAGGTTCCAATCTAGGGATTCACCAACGAATGTCACTTCCCACACTGATTTATGAGCGATCTATGCACTTCCAAACGTGGCTTAACTCAAAATCACGATTTTCCGTTTTCTTCCCTGTTGGGTCTGCGTCCTACCTCCAAACTCTTGCCTCGATGGTCCTCAATTGAATGGGGATAAGGGAAACAAATTCCCATGAGATGGAGTGGCTTATGGGTCGAACAAACCATTCCCATACCCTGCCTTACGAATTTCAGGGCTACCCATACTCCATCACTCTCATGGACTGATTTTCTCACCCACTTCCTTACAACATAATTAAATGACGACTAGGACAATCAAAGGGGTTCTCAAGATGAGATATGGCAGCCTAGGGTCCAATCCCAAAATCTCGTCACCTCTCCCTAGTGGATACACATAGCCCCCTCATTTAGATGCATCCATAGCCATCCCCTGGTATTTTTATTTGCATTATAATCATCTACATATTTTTACAATTTCCATGGCTTACTAGCACATGGATGGCACAACATAAAATATCATCCTAGCTTCAAGGCTGAGAATTCACTAGCGGGGCCTTAGCCTTGAGCTCCACGCTAGGAATCGTACACCACATATGCACAATGTTTACATTACAATTCAATACATCCGAAGGGTCCCAGTTAGTATAGGTGGACTTGAATCTATTGAAACAAACTCATTGTCCCCATCCTTCTAAAAATAAACCTCACAATCAATGCCTTTAACATCTTGATCAATGCCGAAGGACTTGAGCATATGTTGTTAGTATGTTGTTAGTAACTAACTAATATATGTTATTAGTATGATAGGAGATCAATGCCGAAGGACTTGAGCATTTCACCAACGTTCAATGTCTCAAATCTGTACAAGTTTGAAGAAGGTTCAAGTAGCAGAAGCATGGAAGTGTCGAACATCGGCTGGACAGTGCAGATTCCGGATCGACGCAAAGAAGAACTCGCATAAGTAATAGAGGAAAGCGAAGTCGGGTGTCCACGTAGTTTGCAAAGGAAGGAATACTTAGTGCAATGGAAAGATGATGAGTTGCAGGAGGCAACATGGATTTCTGAAGAAGATTTCAAGAGATTGGCGGAGAATTCAAGTTCTTTTTCACTTGGGGAGTCTGATGCAGGAGCATTGGGGCCTAGGCAGAGCAATCAAAGATGAATGAAAAGAGAAGGCCGAATAGAGGGAGTGCCGACGACCACTAGTGCGGAAGTGCAGATTGGATGTCGCAGTCAATAAGTCGAGCAGGAGAAGTCGATATGCGATTAACAAAAGATGCGAAAGGTCGAGAGTCGACATGTTAAAGTTTGACAGACAATAGATTTGCAGCAAAAACGTCAAGGGTTGACATGTCGTCGAATCGCGACTCCGACAAGTTTGGGCATGAGCCAAGAGAGGAGGAAGGAGAAGACTGGAGAAACCTTAATAGATGCGAAAGGAAGCCGACGGGTATGTCGAAAGCTAATGGAAGACAGTATGGTCAAGGCAGTGATAGGACCGACTATTGTAGCAGTGTCAGGAGGACACGCATAAAGTCAAGCAGATTACTTGGTAGTCGTTCAAGGTTGCTGAGGAAGTTATTAACAGTTATTGCAGGTGGTTGGGATGATGACAGATGTCGCCACAGGTGGAGGTTGTGCAGCATGGCAGAAGCCCTGACAATTACAGTTCTACAGGAAGAGCAGCAGCAGGGTAGAAGGTGAGAGGACTTGGATCAGTTGTATCAATCACTCAAGAGAGTAGAGTTCGATCAAGAGGATCGATAGAGCAGAGTTCAGGAGAATATTTGTAGATTGGATAGGACAATCACACATCTACCGAGCGCAGAGGATATTGATCCATAGCTCAGAGTTCCGCAGCGAACCAGGAGAGGGTGAAGATCGACACACTGAGAGAGCACATAGTTACTTATGTATTGTAAAAGGTTGAGGACGACATAATTAGTTGTTTTACATTCCTTGCATTTCGCATTGTAACTGATTGATTTGAAGTAATAGAAGCCAGCTTCTGGCATCCTGTTTACATCTTGTTTATGTGAACGTGTGTGTTGTGTGTAATCGTTAAGCAAGAACCCTTGTCAGGGTGACCTTGCATCATCATTGTTGTCTAGAAATAATGTTATAACATAGAGTGCAATATTGGATGTCATCACTATGGTTAGTGTTTTTTAATTGAATTTTACTAAAAAGTTGTGGCATGCAAAATAAATGTCTTTATATTGTGAAGAATGAGAAAGATACTTGAATTATTAAGGTACTTTTCAAGAAAAAAGTAAGTAGAAGAAAGGTAGTTGAATTATTTAAAGCAAAGTTACAAATATCCTGTCGATGAATATATCGCCAAAGGTACAAAAATAAATTATTTGATTTATTGGCGAAAATGTCGGCAAACATCGGAAGTATATCAACAAACTTAAAAAATACAAAACTACAAAAATCACTATAAATTCGAAATAATCACAATATATTCGAAAAAAATGGAAAAAATCACAACAAAATCGAGAAAAAATCACCAAAAAAATGGGGAAAATATTAGACAATATATTGTTGATATATTGCCAATGAGTTAGTATCACGATATATCGTGATGTTGTAGATATATCGACGATGTTTGTAACATTGATTTAAAGTACTTGTATGTTCAAATAGTAGTATCAGTTATGTGTTTGATCACTTTCATATTATGTTGTTTTTTTTATCACTTTAATAATGTAAATGGATCACTTCAATATAATGTCATATTTTGCTATTACATAAAAGTAATAAATTGAATGAGTTGAGTGTATGCCACATTTTGGATTTCCAATAATATTGCAGGTTATGTTTTGTTGAATTTTTCAAGATTTTACAGATCATGATGATTACTACCTTATGATATTTAACTTAATCATAGAATAACCATACACTGAAAAATATCAACCATATAACAATAGAATCACAGAGAAATAGCTAAACGCAGTAGAAATAAGTATTTATCTTGGGTAACCCTCATGGGGAAGAACTCAACAAACTTCTCTTAATATTAACCTAAAAATAATTGGTACAATGCCATGTAGAACCACAATACAAGAGTAAGATGTAAAAATATATCTCGATTTCAAGTTTAGTTCAATACTTAGTTTAATGTCTTACTCCAATAGAACAATCACTTCTGCAATAAAAATGTTTACTCCTAAACAATACTGAAGCTTGAGACACAATAAGAATCACAAATTTAAATGAGTAGAGAGTAAATATCAACCACACACATGAAATGTCAAACTCATGAATTTTTGGCCAGTAAGCCCAAGAAAACCCCCCTAAGGGGAGAACTTGTGAGAGAGAGTGAGAGTATTTATTTCTTCTTCAAATATGAAAAATTACAACAACTAAACTATAGATAGACAACTTATCTCAACCCTTTCGAGATTGTCTTCATTTCTAAAAAATTATTGATTGTAAATTGCTCATACTCAACAATTACATAGCATTGGAATTCGTGCCATCTCATCCTATACGAATTGTCCCTAATTTCCACAGTCAGAAATTCAAAAACTGTACACAATTAATGTAGCTCTCCTTATCTATATGTGTGCCCACTGTAGCAGCAAAACCAACCTGGGAATACGTTCCAAATCCGCTTGGAAACCCATGCCCACTCACTACTTAGAAACTCATGCCTCAATAGAATTGTTCCAGAATTTATTGCAACAATTAATGACTTGGATATTCATTCCAAACAATACAAATATCATGCCCAGCCTCTTCCTTGAACTTCATGCTCATTTACTTTGTTGTACAATTTGTGGAATTCCTGTTGTACCTCTGTCTTGGGATTTGAGCCGCTATCTCAATCAACTCCCTTCTCTCTCAAACTCAAATTCGACCTCTATCTTTTCTCAAGGAAAGTTGATTTTGCTCCAACTCTCTTGGGTGAGTAAAAATGGAAGAGGTAGTGCCATTTTATTTCATTTCCCTTATCTTTTGGTTTGCCTCATGAGGGTAGGTGAAGGGTCTCAAGATCAAGGGCCCTAATTTAATCTTGAGATGAGAAGATGAATGGGTGAGAAGAAAAGCATTTATTCTCTCCATAAATTAATTTCCCTCACCACTCACTTAAATTTATCAAAAATCACTTTATAACTCTAAAGTGAATTAATTGCTCATCTCAAGCAATTAGTACAAGGGTCATGTCACTTTTCCCTCTCTTAATGACTTAGGTAAAATAAATAGGGGAACACTTCCTTGGTACAAATTTCAACATAAGATACTTATCTCCCATGAGATAAGGAAACAAAAAATTGACCTCCTTAGAAACCCTTAGAAAAAACTCAGCCACCTCAAAATTCCATAAACATAGCTAGGATACAGCTCGGCTTCCTCGGGATGCCCCAATCAGAGTTCGACTTCCTCATACCAGGATTTGGTTGCCTAAGAATGCCTGAGACCAGGTTTGGATACCATAGAATGCCTAAGGCTAGGTTCAACTGCCTTGAAATGCCTCAGACCATAACACAGATACAAGAGAGAAGAATGAATGAATTGATGATTTATTGAGAGGCTCAAGCCCTCTATTTATAGTCCTTCAATCATATTAGGACCGACATAGTCAAAATTATATATATATATATATATATATATATATATATATCGAGAGAGAGAGAGAGAGAGAGAGAGAGAGAGAGAGACCGACTTGAATATATTTTGCTGCTACATTAACATCAACATGTTTGAGCTTGATAGTATCCTTGAGACAATTTGAAATTTAACAAATAATCATTTTAGCATCCTTACTTCAAATTTAACATCGACATATTTCAAGTATAACAAATCCCTATTGAGACAATGAGTCACATCAACTAAGAGATCACTTTGACAATCTTTAATTTAACAAACCCTTATTTCAAATTATAAAACATGAGTAACAACATAAGTTTAAATTTAAAAACTAAGAATATGACTTTGAGATATGTTAACGTCTTTAATAAAATTTAAAATTAAACATCCTTATTTCAAATATAACATCATTACTCAAATCTAACATTTTTAGTCAAATTTAAAATCCTTACTTGAATTTAGAAATTTAATATGTATAGATAAATCCCTTCAATGTAAAATAGAAACATATTAAACTTACAATAGAATTAAAATATGAATATATAAATTAAACAAATTCTTATTTAAATTATACATGGTTGATTAAGTCAACTTTGATCATCCAAGTTGGTCCCAAATGGGTTAAAAAAGCCCATGAATTTATCCCCTTTACGCACCAATGGGTTAATTGAACAAACTTGACAGTGCCCAATGGATTGTCAAGTGATTTAGTGGACCAAATCAAATACACCTCAGTTAAGTCACTGACTGACCTCCAAAATTGGTTTAATCACAAATTCCAACACTTCTGCTAGAAGTGCAAGGAAGACGTTATGCAGACTTCTCGTGTTCCTCAAGGCAAGTGTTGGAGGGCTTTTAGATGTTCTCATCCAACGACCCTCCCATGCTTTCCTAGGGGAACACAAGGACACTGTCTAGAAAATAATTTTTGCCTAAGTAACATTAGGTACTCGATTGTCTTGTCAGTCAGTGGACCAACTTAAATACACCTCAGTTAAGTCACTTCACTGACTGAACTCCAAAATTGGTTTAATAACAAATTCCAACACTTCAGCTAGAGGTGCAATCAAGGTATTATTTGATTAGATGCTTAGAATTGGATTCAGCCATATGTTTAACGATTGTCTTGTAAGTCAGTGGACCAACTTAAATACACCTCAGTTAAGTCACTTCACTGACTGAACTCCAAAATTGGTTTAATAACAAATTCCAACACTTCAGCTAGAGGTGCAATCAAGGTATTATTTGATTAGATGCTTAGAATTGGATTCAGCCATATGTTGAAGGATTTAGAAGTCGATTTTTAGAAGTAGCTAGCACGTTCTTGATTAAATGCTTACAACCAAAATTTTACAAACGTAAATACTTGAAAGAGAGTTTAGAAAACAGAACGCAGAACTTAGGAAAATGATGTAGATTTTCCTCCAGCAAAGTATGATCAAAGCGATCTTTATCGTTAATCAATCCTATCACATCAAAAATCTCAAAAATTACGCAAAAACATAGAGTTATGTACACTACTATTGTTGTGAAAGTAAGGAGCCAAATCGATCATGATATAAAGCGTACTTTGTACAACGAGGAGTGGAATAGAAACGAAACGAACCTCAAACGTAGTCCGCAAATACAGAATCCGCATAGGCAACATGGGGAATGGAAGATCACAGATACCTTGTAGTTGCAGGTTTGTATATTGGATCAGAGTCCAAAGCAGACTAATAGATCTTTGGAGAGTTGTACAACTGAGCGAACTGTTCAAGCCATAGAAAAATTTCAATACAGAGTAAAGAATTTAATATTCACAATACTTGATGACGATTTCATCATCGCATCTTCGCTGTGCTCTGTCCGTTCAGGTATATCTGATATACTAGCAATTGCCCCAAAAGATGCAATAAAACGCCCAAGGAAAAATTGAGTAGATACATAAATTGAATTGAACATCAACATCTCATATTAGAATAGATGCACAAGTGACAAACCAACCTAAGGAAAACACTTTTATGTTGAAAAACAATATCTCGATAAAGTGCAAACCAACCTAGAAGTGTTTTTACAATTGTGAGGAAATACTTTGTTTTGAAAAAAATGACATTGAAGTAAATTATTGCACCGAGTGAAACGAGGTGCTCTACAGCCCAATATGAGGGAGATGTTGTAACATGTGTAAAAAAAAAGACGTGTATTTTCTAAATATTTCTGAAATGAAATCATTAACTATATAAACAAGCAAGCTATTAACTAACAAAATAATTAAAAAATTTAATGTCGGTTCATAAAATAAAAAATTTAATTATGGAAAGTATTTAAAAAAAATCCATGTTGGTTCATAAAATAAAATATTATGAAAAGTAATTAAAAAATAGATGTTCGTTTATAAAATAAAAACTTAAAACTTAAAGCTGGATCTATCAATCAAGAGAGATCAAATTTCTTGAGTTTATATTTAAAAAAAAAATACACCTCAAGAAATTGGATCCCTCTCGGTGCTTGATAGATCCGAGTTTAAGATGGATCTATGCTGATTTTACAATAAATTGACATTAAATATTAATGTTCTTTTAAGAATTTGTGTTGATCTCATCTAATAACAATGTTACAAATTTATATTGTAACTCATTATCTTATTAAAGTTACAATTCCTTACAAAATATATTAAGCAAGTTAAAAGAAGATATACTCTAGGTTTTCATTATGTTTGAGGCATGTCTCAAAGAGGCATAGTCTCATGGAATTCTATGATGATGGGCTATGTGCAAAGTAAGAAGTGTAATGAGGTCAATAAACTCTTTTGGAAAAGGGTATTGGATGCAATAAAACCTAATGTGGGCACATTTGACATCATTTTATTTGTGTGGGTTCATGTAACTGCTCTACAACATGACACATAGGTTCACAATTACTTATCAAGAAGAATATTTGATATCTACATACTTTCAATCCATATGGGAATTTTCATTGGAATATTTTGTCTTGTCAACCCTGTTTGATTTTATATTCCATTAAAGCTACTAACAATTATTGTCATTTTTTCCCACTTAGGGATGGATGTGATAATTACATAAAATATAAGATAAGATAATTTTATTAATGCTTGAATGCGAGTATTTGGTTCTATACCTAAATACATGAATCATGTTTGCAAAATATTTTCTATAAATATGTCAATGATTTTGAGGAAGAAGAAAAAAGAAAAACAATCATTCGTTGTTTAGAAGGGAACTTTGACTTAGATGTGTAAATGCCATATAATTCGATTTATCCAGAAAATAATATTGAATATTTGTTTAAACAATTCTTTGGATTACATAGATTTGAGTGAAAATATTTGAACCTCAATATATGCAGAAAATGTGTGCAATACAAAATCTATGTAACGGGAAACTATAAAGTGCAATGGACGAATTAGTTCTAGAAAATAATTTGCAATAAAGTCGTTGGTTCCAATGTTGATAAACATCATTTCTCTCTTCGGCCTTGAGGGAGCCAATGAAAATTGGACCTATGACCTATGGCCTATGTCTTAGTAACATGCCTTTGGTAGATGGTTCAATCGATTGAGCTAACCCTTGTTTTTTTTTTCTTTGGTGGGGTGTTTATAGCCTTGGATAAACACACTTAATGTACAGAGAATCCATATAGTTCTATTGTCATCAATGATAAGATTGTGGATCTGCATAAGAGTTGTGTACATGAATCATGCTCTTAGCCCCACCCTTTTCAAAACTCTTCAAGATGCCTACGGTTTCCATGCAACCATAGTTCTTCCCTAGAGCAAGTCAAAGCTAACCATAGCCCTTGTGTAATGGCCTTTTAACCCTAAATGGCAATAATACGTTGGCATAAGTTCATTTGGTAGTCAATATGTTGGCAGCATAATGGGTAGGTGTTAGGCATTGAGATATTGGATTTGAATAAGAATTGTGTACATAACTCATGCTCATAGCCCATCATTATCCAACCTTTCCAAAATAGATCTACAATTTCCACGTAAATATAGTTTTCCATCTGAACAAGTTAAAGAGCCACCATAGCCCCATGTAATGCACTTTTAATCCTAATTGAGAATAATACACTTATCTAAATCCATGTAGTGGTCAAGATGCCATCTACTTAAAAGTTGAATAAATTTAACCTCAATTTAAAAAAAAAGTTGAATTATCTTCTCCTTATCATATTTTACATAACGAATCCCTTATCACATTTTACATAACGAATCCCTTAAATTTTCCGCTGAAAAAAAAACGAATCCCTTAAATTATTTTTTAAATATACTGACTTATATAAAAAAAATACAAACTTTCTTATCATATAATTTTTTTAATTCTTATATTATATTCTGTAACGCATATGTGATTGTTTGTATATGTAACTCATATGGGATCAGTCATGTATGTATGTAACTCATATGTGATTGTTTGTTTTTCGTCAAATTCAAGCATTAAGATCAGAAAGAGGAGAGACAGAAGAGCTCTTATGCTAAGGTGTGAACAAGTATTACAATAATACAAATTTAGTATGGTCACCCTGTAGGTGCTATATGAACCGATACAAATTTAGTATGGTCACCCTGTAGATGCTTATACGGTTTATGTTACTAAACTCAGCAAAACGAGAAGTTGAAGAGTCAGTTTGTTCCTTCAGTTTCACTGGAACCGCGATTTATATATCAATTGTCCTCATTTCTCATATTCACTCTGCAACGGCACGCTAATACAGTCTACAGAGAGCAGCAAAGACACACTGTTTTCGAATCTCTGCAAAACAAATTGCTGCTGTAATCTCAACTCTTGTAGAAAGCTCTAAACAATGGCGAACCCGAGTTCGAAACCCTACGCCCCCTGTACTTATAAAGGTAAGCAAAACCCTCTTTAAATCCATTAAATTCCACAGACAATTTGCCAATAATCGCTGTAGGGATTTCTGGTTTTGCAGGCTGCCGCTGCTACATGAGGAATTCAAGCCGCAATTCTAAAGAAGGTACATATTTACCGTTTGGCATATTTCCATTTCCAAATCCAAACCCTTCATGATTTGTTTTGATTTGCAATTTCAGGTATTGTGAGCGGAAACAGTCCAGTGACTCCATGCCAGAATTGCCAGACTGTTCCGTCAACTCCGCAAAACAATCAAGGTGGAGCCAGAGACTGGTGTTATGAAACCCCTCAACAAATCGATAAAATGTGGCCGGCGAGGTCCAAACTGGGGGTGAGGTTTCAGACTCCTCAATTCACACCCATGAAAAGGTTCGACTTCAAAGTAAAGCCGACGCCAATTCCCAAAGAAATCCCACCCACTGAACCAGACACGCCCACGCCCGTAAAATGCATGCAACCTCCCTCTCCTCTGCAGGGGTCCTTTTTCCCGCCAAGTGCCTCGTAAATACAGTGATAAAAAAATGAAGGAAGTCGGACGATAATGGTGTTGGGTGTGAGCAGCGCTATTAATTTTGTTTAATTGATATATATATATATATATTTCAATGGTCATTATAGGTTGGGGTGTTTTGGAAAATTGTGAACAATTTGCAAAAATATTAATAATGTATTCATATTTTCAGTTTATATAACGTTTAAATATGCGGATGTTGGAATTAACAACAAAACAATGAAGTTTTTTGAGAAAATTGGGAAGTCCCCAAAAATGATGTGATATAAACAAATCTATCTTGTCTGTTTTTGTCAACTTGGCTGAGGCTAATATGCAATTTTTATCATGTATGTTTTTGTAAACTTGGCTTTGTATACTCTCGGGCCTGCTAAGGCTAATATGCAATTTTTTTGTACTCTCAGGCCTGCTGAGGCTAATATGCAATTTTTTTATACTCTCAGGCCTGCTGAGGCTAATATGCAATCCTGCTGAGATGTAATTTTTTTATACTCTCAGGCCTGCCGAGGCTAATATGCACTCCTGCTGAGGCTAATATGCAATTTTTTTATACTCTCAGACCTGCTGAGGCTAATATGCAATTTTTTTATACTCTCAGGCCTGCTGAGGCTAATATGCAATCCTGCTGAGATGCAATTTTTTTATACTCTCAGGCCTGCCGAGGCTAATATGCAATCCTGCTGAGGCTAATATGCAATTTTTTTATACTCTCAGACCTGCTGAGGCTAATATGCAATCCTGCTGAGGCTAATATGCAATTTTTTTTATACTCTCAGGCCTGCTGAGGCTAATATGCAATCCTGCTGAGGCTAATATGCAATTTTTTTTATTCTCAGGCCTGCTGAGGCTAATATGCAATCAGCCTGCTGAGGCTAATATGCAATCCTGCTGAGGCTAATATGCAATCTTTTTTATACTCTCAGGCCTGCTGAGGCTAATATGCAATTTTTATAAAACAGTTATTGGGCCCGAGGCCCAATCTCCAAGTCCAAGAAACAACACAACAACATATAAGCCAAAGCCCAGCGACCTAGCAACCGAAGTGAGAAACCCCCTGACAACACAACAACATACAAGCCAAAGCAATCCTGCTGAGGCTAATATGCAATTTTTTTTATACTCTCAGGCCTGCTGAGGCTAATATGCAATCAGCCTGATGTGGCTAATATGCAATTTTTTTTATACTCTCAGGCCTGCTGAGGCTAATATGCAATCCTGCTAATATGCAATTTTTTTATACTCTCAGGCCTGCTGAGGCTATGCAATCCTGCTGAGGCTAATATGCAATTTTTTTTATACTCTCAGGTCTGCTGAGGCTAATATGCAATTTTTTTTATTCTCTCAAGCCTGCTGAGGCTAATATGCAATTTTTATTGGGCCCGAGGCTCAATCTCCAAGTCCAAGAAACAACACAACAACATATAAGCCAAAGCCCAGCGACCTAGCAACCGAAGTGAGAAACCCCCTGACAAAACAGCAACATACAAGCCAAAGCCCAGCGACCTAGCAGCCGAAGTGAGAAACCCACAGGGGGCGCTTTCATTTGCTCAACGTGTTGAATACAATTGTGACCATTGATGCGTATAATAGTTCTGGTTTCTTTTCTTCCATCAATGTGGGATATATCCAATAAAGAAATAAAAAAGGGTTCCAAGCTCAAACTCCCTCACACTCAGCTGTCAAAGAAAATTATTCAGATGTCAAGCGCTCAAAGCTCTAGCGATAAGTCCCAAGGGAGGATCCCACAAGGGTCTTGTGCGCCATATGTCAAGATCATCCAGATGCCGTTCAATGCCGTTCAAGGCAGAGCACATATGTGCTACCATTCTCCAACAATCGGCATTTAGAAAGACGCTTTCAATTGATCAAGTCTTGGACTTCACAGACACCCAAAATATTGCTAAGCGAGATATGAATCAAAGTTCACTAAGTGTAGTCATGCTGTATCAGTTTGTTGATTTGAATGTGGCCATAGCTACAAAAACATTCAGGGTAAGCATTATGAGGAGAGAAATAATTGTTGGCAAGGCATAATTGTTTAAAATAGAATTTATGTTTGCCATGCACGATGCATATCAGTGGGAAAAGCATTGAATTCCCAAAAATAGTGAATTGCTCTGCAAGAATAAATCTAGAAATGATAACTTACTGAGTATGAGTTAAAGGCTATCAAAAGTGCTGCCTGGAGTGTTTGCTATTTGACTAATAGTGATGAAGAAAGTGACCATGCTTTCTAATAAAAAGCTATGATAATGTAAAGAGAGGCAGAGTTGGTTGTGTTCAAGATAGTGAATACTATTTTTTTTTCCAATTCGTATGGCACATGATCATTTACAGGCAACTGTATGACAGATGGAAAAATGGCAAAACATTTCCAGGATGAAATATCGAGGATACAGTTGGCAAAAGGTTTCCCAATAGAAATATTAGGCTAACGATCAGTCAAACACCTGGCAGATTGAATTTCCAAGGCATCGATTCCATATATTTAGTAAACAAAAAATCAACTAAATGGCATCTTTCAAGTAGTTAAAGACACATGTCAGAGCATTCCAGATCTTCAGGAATAAAATCAACAACTGAGGAACAATTCCAGATTTGCAGGTTATAATGGGCAGTTAGAGCTTTCCTATTCCAAGGAGATTCGACTCCAGCAGCCTTCAGCAACTCAACACCTATTGCAACTACTTTGATTTCAGTTTATTTTCTTTCCAGCAAACTAGGGACATTTGGTAATTGTTTTTGTTATTTTAAGCAAGCATTTTGTAAGAAAAAGGGGGAGCAGTTCCAGCCGAGAGGCTGAGTGTTGTAAAGGGTTCCGAGGGGTCGAGAAGGAGGACTATGAGACAGTTTAATTGTAAGCCCATTGGGCAGTTTTTCCTGTAGCCTTCTTTATCAAATATTTCTGTGTTTTTAATATTAGATTTATATCTCTCAATCTTTTCACCTTTTTTCTTCTTACTCAAATGAAATGGTGTTAGATGGAGTGTCCATTTATAGCCGGTAATCAATGGATTCCTGAACAGTGATGTGTTTGCTGCGATTGCCCATATTATACAAATTTCATTGTGTATTTTCCTTCATGGTTAGAGAGGATCTCTTATCATTGGATTTTCTTTATTGTATTGATTCAAGCTGTTTGCAGTGATTAATACATTTATGTGCTTCTCAATTCTTTCGTCGACCTTTGATCTACAATCTACGATGCGATGTAGGAAACTCCATTCCCAATGGCCCTGATTATCAATCTACCTCTCTCCTTTCTCATTCAGTCTACCGGATTCACTATTTATTGCCATCCCAACCACTTCATCTAAATCAATTATTTTTCCCCGAACATTAAGATGTGCTAACCATGCCCTCTCCGCAATCTGAGTGCATCTTTTAACACTAAAAGGACCAACCATGAAAAAACTCTCTTCTCAATTTAGAATAGATAACTCTCAAAAACTCTCTTCTCAATTTAGAATAGATAACTCTCTTAATTGTTGTTTTTGAAATTTATTTTGACTTATCTTATATTGAAGCAAAAAAATGACTCAAAATTAAGAAATTACAAATTTATTACGTAAATCATAGCAAAATGATTTTTTACATGGATTCAAAACAAGTATAAATTATCATGTTTGTTAAAAAACCAAGACACACTACCTCTTTCAACAATTCTAGTATCTCAAATGCTTGCATCAAGAGAGCATCTAAAATACTTGTGTGCAGTTCTTCCACCACAAAATATGAAGAGGCTCATACATTGGCTTGTCACTCATCATATACTCTTGTCGTCACACAAAGATGCTTAAAGCACACCAGACACTACAATAAAATGGAGACGAGATAGAAAACAATACTGGGAATATTGAAATTATTGTTGAAGGGTCTTTAATTGAACCCCTCCCTTTGATTAACTCTATTCAATAGAAACCTCAACTATTTTTAGTGAGTTGTGTCTACGACCATGGAGACGTCCAACAAAGTTAAATTGCAATTGAACAAAAAAAAATACATTAAAAAATGCCTTCCATAACCAGCACATTCTACATAAATTTGTAACCGCAATTGAACAAACAAACACATTCAAAAAGGCCTTCCACGACCAACACATTCTGAGACCATAATGGCTTCAGAATTCAAACTCCTATTGGTTGAATGCCCGGGATCTTGGTTTATATTCTAGTTGGATAAGTGAATGGAATCACTATTTATCCTTTCTAAATAAGGCAGGGATTAGACTTAATCAGCCAGAGGATAAGTTGGTATGGTCCTTCAATCAACTTACAGGTGAAATTACGACTAAAACTGCTTACTCTACTATTATCCAACATGAAGCTTATAATAGACAAATATGGTGGCATTTAAGTATTTGGAAATGGAGCATTCCATTGAAGATAAAATGCTTTCTTTTTCTTTGGCTGACACTGTAGAACTACATTCTCACCTGGAGTAATTTAATTCGCAGGGGTTGGTGTGGGCCGGGCATATGTTATCTATGCCTCTCTGACGAAGAAACGATGGATCATTTATTGATATATTGTAAAGTTACAAAGTAGATCTGGAATACAATATGTTCATCCTTTGGCATTATTAACACAGGGGGAATGGGAATCTATCCTCCTCTTTACAATTGTGGATACATGAAAAAAGGCAGTACATAACTATTCTTGCATTAGTTTCTTGGAATATTTGGAAAGCTAGAAATGGTTTCATCTTTGAAAACCGAAAAATAATTCCATCTCACATTATCTCAAAAATTGTGGGTATGCATATCGTTGTTCCTCAATAGAGAAAATCTGTTTGTAGAAAAAGTGAACTTATGAACTTACATTTCTCTTCCAAGACTACTGGATTTTTTTATGGAGCTGTGGCAAACGACTTTTGTGCCACTGGAGCCTACTTAGTCATCAATCCAGATCATGTTTTCAAATTTAAATTGAACTGCGGTGAAGGTACAAATTTCAAAGCAGAAATCCTTGCTCTTTGGTGTCTCCTTAAAATGGCTGTGTTTTTTGGCATTGATAACATGAGAATTCTGGGAGACTCTATGATGGTTGTTAACTGGATTAAGAAGAAACATAGTTTAAACAATCTTTCCTTTCAACACCGGGGTTACAGAATTGAGAAACTGTTGACCTCTTTCTATGTTTGGACAATTGAACACATTTACAGGGAACTAAATGACACAACAGACACTCTTTCTAAAGAATCTCTCTCTGAAGAAGGAATTTTAGTTTGGGAAGAGTGGATTCATGGTGCTCTTCTCTTTAATGGGTGTGCTCCTTTCCTTGAAGACTAAGTTTTGCTTGTTTTCTTCCGAAAGCAGTTTGTTTTTGTAAGCTATTCATATATAGCAGATTTGTAGGTTGCTCTTGTTATTTTTGGATCCTTGTTTTTACTATAAGGTTGGGCCTTTTGTTAGCCATTACAGATACTATGGTATTTTTTTTTGCCATGACCAGACTGTCTATGTAATCTGGGAAAGTATTTTTTGATTTTACAAAATAACAAAAGTACAATTTTTTTCTTCTTGAAAAAAAGTTTGGTTTATAATTTGAAGATTTTAATATATTTATTTTATAAGAGTTTTCAAAAATAAAAATAAAAGACGTACATGTAATTTATTTTTACCAAATGAGTTTATTTACTTTTTTTTTAAATTAGTATCCGACGTATTAATTATTTTCACATTAATAATTTATATTTATATTTTTTTATTATTAGTTTTAATTATTTAATAAAGTTGACTCTAATTTCTAACATATAAGGAAACTTTTAAGAATCTTCCCTTTAAATTGATGAATGTTGATAGGTTACTATCACTGATCTAGGTGTCTTGTTCGATTTTTTTTTTTGTCATCTCTGGTTGTGCAACGCTACCTTGCCTCTGCCATGGGGTTTTGACCAACCTGTGTCTATTGCAATTAGACTACACCTTTTTGCTTAATGTAGGCCCATAACTTCGTCTTAGACTACAATATGTTAGATGTGCAACTTTAGTTCTACTTAATAAAGTTATCGAACAAACTTTATTAGATGGAGTATGTTACAATGTACAACAAAGGATCCATGCCAACTTCTAGTAGATCTTTTTATAGAATACAATTTCAAAAGGAACCTCTTTCCTATAACTATCAACCCAACCCTTCAAGCTATTGCTTAATTACCTCTTGTAGCTCCCATTCACTTCTTCTTTTTCACAAAACCAATCCAAATTCACCCTATGGTATAAAACCTATAACATAGCACAATCACATAGCTTAGTTTAAACCTCTGTCTCAATCAGTTTCCAATATTGAATTCCTTAGCCACTTTGAGGCATCCACTATAATAGAGTATTGCCAATATATTGAAATCCCCTTGCTTCTAAGGTAGACCCAAGTGCCCACATCCAACTTTTCTTCCTTTGGTGTATTTCATCCATCAATAATTTGCATTTGCAAAAGTGCTTGCAAATGCATGTGTCACACGTATGCCCAGTGTTTGTGTGCCCACAAGACACCCATCGCAAGTGAATTTGTCACATATCTCATAACATGTCCATCTGTCGCATGTGTACCCACATGTCTTCCTATTGCAAGTGCGTCCATTGTAGTGTGCCCAATAAGTGTGCTTAGATCCACTCAAACAAGTCCATGAAAGATAATGCTAGCTTACTAATGGGAGGATTTACTCCCTTGGGTCCACACATATGGATCATGCACCCAAGGAAACCCCAAGTCTTCTAAAGGAAACATGAACGGTTCACTACTCTATTCGTCAATTCGATAAGCGTAATATTCCTTGGAAACCCTTCATTCCTTCTAAAAAATGAACCTACTTCCAATCACAAGAAGAGGCCTTACATCCTCTCTCACAAACCTATTTTCATACAAACAACATCCAACTATCACTTGCCTAAGTGCCCCCAAGGTTCTACTTCTCGGACTCTCATATCTTATCTTCATACTACCTCTTCCTTTCCCAATTGTTCTCCTCTTTGGGTATATCCTCCTATATGACAAAGTACTCTTGCCTTTAGTTCTTTCCAAATTGCACAATCCAATGTGCAAGTAACTTGTCTACTTCCAACTCTAGTTTGTCTACAATCCTTGCAGGGGCTCTAGATGGTGCAACTTTGCTAGGATTTTCTTTGTCATTCCTACAAGGATTTAAATGACTAATATGGAAAACTAGACGGTGAGATCTCATGTGTTTTGGTAGATCCAATCCATAAGTGACACTACCAATATTCTCACTACCTTGAAAGACCCTTCAAACTATCAAAGAAAAGCATTGAACATGTTGCTTGGTGGCTTGAACTATTTTTTCCACAAATTAAGTAAGATCAAGTTGCCTACTTTGAATTTATCCTCCTTTCTCTCACTATATACCCAATGATTTATCCTTTCCAGTGCATTCATCAATTGAACATGAGCCATCTCCAATCTATCCTTCCATCCCTTCATGAATCCCCATATTAGCCTTGCAAAAATGTGTGGGGAGCCAACAACTATTGCCCATTTTCCAACTTATCGCAAAACTCTTTTGCATGTTGTAACTGAACTGGGCTACATCTAACAACTCTAGCTAGTTCAATTGGTCTACATGAACAAAATGCCTTAGGTAATCATCCAAAATCTCATTTATGCATTTTTTGTACCCATCGATATGTGGATGATAGCTTGAACTCATCAACAACTTGGTACCAACAAGCTTGGACAACTCTATCCAAAACCACCCTATTAATCTTGTGTCTATGTCTGACACAATGCTGAATGGTATACCCTAGAACTTCAAAACATTTTTGAAAAGAAACTTTGGGAACAAGGCACCTTCTTTGGCATGAAGATGGAAAATCTATCAACCACTACAAAAATCCCATTGTATCCTTGTTAAACTAGAAGCTGAGTGATGAATTCCATGGAGACACTTTCCCAAGGTCTCTCTGACGCCGACAAAGGTTGTAATGGAACAAATTTCCGCTTATGATAAATAAATTGTCCTATTGACATACAAGACAAGCCTTGATGTATAATGCCATGTTCCTTTGCATATGCTCCCAATGGTAGCCTATTTCCAATAATTCCATTTATATTTGTTGTCCTAGGTGACCATCCCAAGGCGAGTCATGACACTCCTTCAAGAGCTCATTCCTAAGGTTGGATGACTTAGGAACATAGAGGGAATAATCAAAGTACAAAATTTTGTTGTCTATCCAAAACCTCCTCCTTTTTCCTTCCTCACCTGCTTCATGATGTTCATTGTGATGGGGCCTTTCTGCAATCCTTCCTCGATATTCTCATGCAATTTTGTAAAGGGCTACACATGACTTCCCATGGGAAATGAAAACTTGTCTTCATCTAATATTGCAATTTGTGCCTTCCTTCATAGGGAATTTGTTGTTGCATTAAGCCTCCCTGGTTAGTACCAATTGGTCATGTCAAATTCTGCCAAGAAATATTGACACCATGATTGCTTAGGTAAGCACTTTGGCTGCATTGCAACATTGTTTGTCTTCACAACAAATGGTTTTACTAACAAGTAGTTCCTCCATTCTTGTAGGAAATGCACAATTATCTCTCATGAAGATGGTACCTCCATTTGCAATCATGTAGCTTTCTTCTGCCATAAGTCATTGGATGACCCTATTGCAAAAAACCTCCTCCAATGGAAAAGTTTGAGGAATTTGTATGTACCTCAAATGTTTGCTCAAAGTCTAGCATGTTTAGTGCAAGTGCCATCATAATTCTATGTTTTATTTCACAGAGTGCTTCCCTACACTTCTCCATCCAATTCCATGGTTTGTTCTTCTTCAACAAATCATCGTGTAGTGCCAAAATATTAGAGTACCCTTCAATAAATATGTGATAATAGTTAGCTAATCCAAGGAAAATTCTTATCTTACAAGTTGTTTTGGGTTCTTCCCAATTCTTAGTCACCCTGATCTTCACAATATCCATTTGAATCCATCCTATCCCAATCCAATGGCCCAAGAATGGAATTTCAGTTTGGACAAAGATACACTTGGACTTCTTCAAGTACAATTGATTCTACCTCAATGCCTGGAATACTTCTGCCAAATGCCTCTTATGGACTTCCATGTCGTTGTTAAACACCATAATGTCGTCTAGATAGATAACCACTAATTTGTCCAAAAATTGTCTAAGCAACTCACTCATTAAGGTGCAAAAGGTGGTTGGTGCATTGCACAACTCAGAAGGCATATCAATAAACTCATAATTGTCATACCTTGTTACACATACTTTCTTCGGCTCATCTCTTTTTGTGATACTTACTTGGTGGTATCCCTACTTCAAGTCCATCTTTGAGAAGACTTTATCCTTATCCAACTTATCAAAGAAATTTGTTGGCAAAGGTAAGGGGTGCCAATTTTTTATCATTTGCTTGTTCAACACAAGATAGTCCAAGCACATCCTCAACTATGTGGTGTCCTTCTTCAGGAAGAGAACATGGGTTACATATGGAGACCTAATTTTTTTTATGAATCCAACATCAAGCAACTATGTCAACTTCCTTCGTAACTCTTCTAAGTCGTGCCCTAATAGTCACTAAAGAGTCCTTATTAGAGGCTACAATCATGTTTCAAGCTTGATGCAATGGTCAATAGTGCACATGTGGCATAGCTCAAATCAACACTTCTCCATCCATGACTATAGTTTACATGATGATACTATGAATGTCGCTATTCGTCACACAAAAGGACACTTATGGATGGAAGAGCCTTGATTTGACCTATTATGTTATGGCCTTGGAAATTCAGTAAACCTATGTGATTACCTAGCATCTAGAAAGTTTGTAACCTTGTGTTAAGTCTAATTCAATACTAATATTCAAGCATGCTACGAGCAATTTGTTGGTTACCTTCAATTTTCTTGCGAATGCAACAAAACATCGAATTCCCTTGATGGTTTTAGTTTTCCTGTGAATCATTCACTGTTTGGATTTACTTTGGAAGTGAATTCCCTTAAAAATTACCAAAAATATATGAAAATTTCAAAAATAAGGTAGTTAAGGTGGTTTTGGTAACCACCCGCCCGATTAAAACCTCCTCTTACCCAATGGTAACCATCTCTAATTACTATAAAAACAAGGGAGATAGGCCATGGAAGTGGACTCTTGACCAAGTAAATTTATGTTGGAGGAATTACCTTATCTCCATACCTTTCAATTAGTATCTTTGTGCATTGATATCCATCCCCTATGTTCTGTAATTATTTCTCTCAGATAGTTTCATCCCTTTATACATTTGGAGGTTTCGTTGGGATTATTGGAGGAGACAAGCAAGAGACATGGAGTCTTGGTTTTGCAAGGTGCCTCGCAGATCAAGGTAATCTTGTAATTTTTTTCTATATGAATATAGATTGGACATATTTCCCTTCCCACATTCAGTGTTTATCATTGTTTGTGTTTGGATTATAGTTCGAAGTTCATTTCATTTGAATAGTTTAATCTTATGTTAGAGTTGATTTCAATATTTTCAGTAGCCAATCTGTTTGAGGAAGGTTTTTCATGGTTTTTTTGCAGGTTAGAGATCAAGAGCAAGTCTGATTGGAGCAGAGAAAGCTAGGACCAGTCATCATAAACAAGGTACACTAGCCTCTTCTTTATAATCTCTTAGATAAGATTTGTTTGTATTTGATCTTAAGGAGTCTGTTTTGCTTGCATTTAAAATCTAAGGTGTCAATCTGAGTTAAAACCCAATAAGTTGGTGATTTCCCTATTCCTTTGGATACAATACTTAACAATAGAAATGGCAAATCCTCCGGGGAGAAACCATTTGTTTTCAGGTTTCTAGGTAAGTTCCTCTAGTTTTCTTGATTGATTTATGTCTTTTCAAGTTTGGATTGGTCTCATACTTTCATAGATACCTTAAAATTTTGTTCTCTCTGAGTTTTCTCTTCATTTTTGTTTGAATACCACGTTCGTTCATATTGGGGGTATTAATTAAACATGAAAACCATAATATTTTATTTCTTATATATTAAGGGTGGTTAGGGTTTTTTTATTTAATAGAGCAATACACAATACGTTGAGGTATATTATATATAGTCAGGTTGCCAAATGGCCCCCTGAAATGGCAATGAGAGCGCTGCAGGGAAATCGCGTCGGCTGGAGGCCAGGGTTTTCTGTGGTGAAGCCCCTGTGGTATGGTGTGAAGGGTTTTCTGTGGTAAAGCCCCTGTGGTATGGTGTGAAGAGGAAAGGGCTTGCAGAGCATGAAATCTTGTAATGCATCGTGTTTCTGTGACAGCTAACTTTGTGTATTTTCATGGATTATGTGTAGAGCTTTGAATTTGGTGATTGGATTTGAGTTTTTTGGTTTGCAGCAGCCATGGATGGGCTTCCAGTAGCCTACCAGAATGGGACGGCAGTACCAGTCTAGATTGATAGTCGAATTTTACCAACTCAAACGAGAAGATTCAAATTTAGGTAATACTTCTATAGCTCCCCTTATTTAACCCATTCACATCTGATTTACTCATTTATCTCTACGATTGAATCACAATCTTTTGAAGTAAATTCTTTGTTATGACTCGGAGCTGCAAATTTTCCTATTATAGGTGTGCTAAGGAACCCAGTAATATCGTGAAAGATTTACTCCAAACAATGCGTTGCTTATGCTGGTTGGAGCAGGACTTTTGTGGATGGGTTGGTCAGGGTTTAATGGAGGCGGCCCTTATGCTGCCAATGTTGTTTCATCCATGGCAGTCTTGAATACTAACATATGTGCAGCTACCATCCTTCTTGTATGGACTTTCCTGGATGTTATATTTTTCAAGAAACCATCAGTCATTGGAGTTGTTCATGGCATGATAACTAGAATTGTTTGCATCACCCCGGGTGCTGGTAAGGGCGATTCCATTTTCATTTTTTCTTTTCTATATAACAGTTTCACTAATAAAAAGGTAGATTTGAGGAGCTGGCTCTTTACATTCTGCTGTGGATTTGGGTCATGTCCTGTCACGCCTCCTTAGGATGAACTAATTTCTTAATGATTGCAGCCAATGAATATAT
The DNA here is from genome assembly GCA_027924585.1 of Larix kaempferi. NCBI lineage: Eukaryota > Viridiplantae > Streptophyta > Pinopsida > Pinales > Pinaceae > Larix > Larix kaempferi. Next base: position 2,761,194 of record BSBM01001396.1, on the reverse strand, counting down.
ACTTATTTCAGATCACTCATGCCCTGTCTTTGCTATTTCTATTTTTAAATTTTCTCCTTGTCAGTGACAAGCATAGAGAATTTACAGGAAAAAACTGTTGTTGTCCTCTCTTCCTTTTCACAAACCAGAAATGAAGTTTCCATGGTTGTTAACTTAATAACTACAATATAGTTCAAAATTCAAATACCCCAATTGCATTAGAGTTCAGCGTAGTAACCTAAGAGGATATTGTACAGCCAGGGCTTCAGATACCATACTTCCATAGAATGACAAATACCCATCTTCTTGAACAAGTAGAAACCATGGAGAATAAGCTATCCTTTTAGTGTATACTGTCTTCACAAGGGCAAGGCAGAATAAGCTAATCTTCTTAGATGCTCTACTCACTCTTCTATTGCTCTTATTGCTTGTACTTTATATTTCCAGTGACATACTTTGCTCTTATTGGTTGTACTTTATATTTCCAGTGACATACTTTGGTCACTTGTGGTCATTAATATAATTTCATTTTAAATAGCATTTATATGGAGAAAATCTTGTTTTTAAAACATCTGAATTCACTCATCTTCCATCGATGTATGTTGCAGGTGAGTTTTAACCTTAAGGTTTGGATATTTTTGGTGCAGTTGTCCTTAACTTTCCTTCCATGTTCTCTATATTGTGTTGTTGTTATCATAATTATGTTTTCTACATGTTCACTATTTGTATTATTGATGAGTTGAGTGCCCACATTGCGGAGGCATCTTCGAGTTTGATTTCTATTCAAGTTTTTCACAAGGGCCCTGCTTTGTTTGTTAAGCCACTATGCTAGAGGATTTTATGCATTTGCATATTCTTTGCCAGAGTACTTGAGTAGAACTTGCTAGCTCATCTAGTGTTCCCTTGGAAAAGTCGGGATTGTAAATGCTAATGCATGTCTTTATTAAGATTTTTTGTAGATGTATGCTCATGTCAACAATGATGACTGAGTGATGGTGTGTATGATGTAAATTGGCCCTTGTTTCTAGCAGGCTACCTTGTTTTTTTAGGCAAACATGTAGTTGTACTATTTTGAAGCATTTGCTAGCTTTACATGGTGATGCTCTGCAAGTGTTTTTTCTTTTTCTCTTTGAGCAATGATGGTAGGTCAAATTAACTTTATAGGGAAAAGTTGTTTTGAATAGGACTATAGAGAATATGTGACATGGGTTCATATTTAACATGTAACCATTTTCCAATTAAAGGTTTATTTCAACATGGCACTCTTGAATTCTTTAACAGGCATAGAATGATGATTGAAATTGTATGTTCAGAAGTATTTTAGTGGTAACTTACAGGTAAACATGTTATTCCATTTTATCATATTGATTGTACTACTAGTAGTTCCATATTTTTATCATGTAAGGGTTGTGCATCATAATATTGTGAAAGTGCTTGCAATACTTTAAAGGCTCTAAATGGAAGCCATTGTCCATAAAACATCATGCGACAACAAATAATTACATATAATCAAAATCATACCCTATATTGGGATCCTCGTCGTCAATAGCAACCTCTACCTCATCCTTTGGCCTCTTCATTGATCCTCCAAGTATATTAGTACTAGTACTTGGTAATATTTGTGGGTCCAAGTCCATCCACTATGTTGTTTTGCAATGAAACACCATCCAATTTTGATGAAATTGGCTAATCCAAGCTGTAAAATTACGTAGAAATTTTAACATTCCTAATCAGTAATCATTGGTTTTGACTTGAGTGAAAGGTAATTTTTGATTAAGGTCATGACGAATTACTCCAATAGTGAACACCGCCAACAAAGGGGGTTCATAGAGGGCTTGGTTCTCTTGATTAAATGCCAATCCCATACCCTCATACATGATAGAATTTAGTCTTGAAATATTGCAAACCCAACAATCCTGGAATGTTGAAACCAAAAAAGCTGTTAATTCTGTTGAATTATGAATGGGATATCAAATTCTATTTTCCTCATATGAAGTTATATGAGGTTGAATCCACTCTCAAACATCGTTGAATTATTAATGGTCATCTTAAAGTTAAGTAAAATGAAATATAATAAGAATATAAGCTTTTACCTTGAGAATTTAATATTTCTGGTTACTACAACAGAAAAAAAAAAAAATGACCCAAAAAATTCAAATTTCGAGCTTATATTGGCCTTTTCTTCAAAGCCAAGGTGAATTTCAATGAATTTTTTGGTTAAGAAAAAAGAGAGTAGTCCTATTCGTCAACATCATCCTGGGAATCTTTAGGACTATTGCTCATTCTGAGATCAAACAGAGGTTAAAGTGGCCACATCTACCATATTAGAAATACCGGAAATCATCATCAGATCTGCCACAATTAGATATCAAAGTGAAAGCACCATTCCCTACTATTAGAACAATACTTTCTTCTTCAAATAGGGATTCTGGCCACTGGCATGCCTCTGTCATAGAACTATCCTTCCGGTTTCTTGCCAAAGTCCAATTTTCCAGAGAGAGTAGACTTATTGATTTCGCTACCAAATTCTCCTCTTTGGGTTGGATATAAGTTTTTGTTATGGGGGAATTGTCTTTACTTTCTGAATTATAGTCAACACTTTATTTTGTAGTCTATATTGACCTCATGAGGCAGGTCATTGAACTCCATCTTGATATCTTGTTGTTTAATCACTGTGGTTCCTTAAAATCCTATGTAGCCTTCATCTGATACAGTATATATTTTCTTTGCCCCATCCTCAGTAAGTCATTTTAAGTCACGTTCTTTTCCCTTTCTTAAATATCTTAAATCCTTCATGATCAAATCCTTGACCCAAAACTTCTTCCCTTTTCTCTATAGCTTTTTGGAGCCTTATTTGTATTATAAAATAAGTTAGATCACTAAATGTTGAAACCCTAAATAGGGTTGAGATGGAGATACATGCAATAACAATATTTTATTACGCAAATACTTCACACCATTTGGCAAGCTCTTACCCCCCTCCAGATTATACAAATCCTTCCATGTCTGATTCTCAAGGTCTCTAAGCTCTCCCCACATGGTGACTACATTTCTACTCATTCTCTTGGCTAGGTATCTGGGCTGGTGAGCAATTGTCATGCTGAAATATTTCCAAGACCAAATTTACCTATATGGAAGTTCCCATCCATGCCTGACCCTGAAAAGTTATGTTCGAAGAAAGTAGGGACTTCTTTCTTGTTTCTCTGTGTGCGTTACATCTGATAACTGATTTTGTTGGATGCTTCAAGGACTTTGGCTTGGAGTTCTTTGTGGGCTATTTGCACAAACAATTTTACTGTCTATATTATTATTTGTCCAAAATGCTAAGCACTAATGATAAGTGAAAACCCTAAAGTCACTAGGGTGACTTTATTGCATATGTAGCCTTATATTTTAACAATTTGAACAAGTTGAAAATGGGATGGATGTGACCACAAAAGGTACTATGTTTTGGTTCATCAGCAATGTATTTGGATAGTACCTGAGACTGGTAAAGAATTTTGCTGGTAGGAACTACTTTGTTTTGGTTAAACTTGTCCTTGCAATTGCCAACTTTTTAACAACTGTTAACATTTTTTCCCTTCCAACAACGTGGTCAATATTTCTACTCTGCTATGTTTGTTGTATCAGACTGTAAAAGAGTGCAAGTTTTGCTCATAAATTAGGTACAGAAGTAAAGTTTTGTTTGGGACTTCCCAGTTTGCTAAGGCAGTAAATATTTTGATGGATGCTCTTTTCATTGATCTCATCCCTTATGAAGGATGCTATTTTTTTTTAATATTGGCTTTCTTTATTATAACTATTGGATTATGGGATTGTTAGCCTTTAATTATGCAAGGAATGTTTCATCCCTTTTTCCTCCCGCGAGTGCAATGAAAATTGAATTTTATTTTTCTTGAAATATGTATTTTTTTTAAAGATCCACTTTTACATATTTTGTATTTTGGAGATTCCTAGCCATCCTTTTCATATTTCTTGTATCTCTTCTTTGTTTTCTGGCCACCTTTTTATTTATGTGTTGATAGTTGAATGCATTGCATGTCAAACCTTGAGACTACATCGGGTTTGATTTGCAGAGAACCATATCGGGGTTGGTTGCTGACTATTGGGGGTTTGATTTTCAGAGAACTATGTCTGGGTTGTTCTGTTTATAGAGAAGTCATTGAACACACATCTTCCAAGTAAAACTATAGGTTTATGTTCCAGATTAATTTTACTCTCCTCCAATCTTAGTTTGCTACTTTGAGTTTATACTTTATCACAAGCTTCACAATCTACCATCCTTTGCAAACCAAAGATCTTACAGTGCTAATATGACCTCTTCAGTCATCCTGGGTTTAAAGTGAAGTACTGTTCAAAATTTTAGACCTGAACTTTTGTTAGTGCCAACACCCCTTATTCCTCAGAGTATAGAACTGGTAATATTTGCATAGTTCTGTTTCTTGATGAAGCCTTAGAGGGATGAAATCCTTATTAGCTTTGTAAATATAATGAAGGGAATTTCCTCCCCAAACCCTATTCTGAACCATTATTGGGAGTTTCAAATTGGATATATAATGTTAAAATTTGTAATTTTAAAATATTTTTTGTTGTGCCATCTACTAAAATTTGTTAATCTCTCCAGCTATGCCTGAAATGTGTGCTTCTGTCCCCAAATTGGTGTGAAATGTAGCTTGAAATAGATATATAGAGCTTCTTTACAAGAATTTCTTTTATAGATATTTTATTTTGGAGAAAAAATTGAGGATAATAATTGTATAACATGCAAGCATTAAATACAAGTATCTTTAAGGAAAATGTGTCAAATATGTGAGAGAATTGATCTTAATCCTAATTTGCTTGATAATACTATTTAGGGCCTCCCTCTGCCAAGGTTAAATATCACGAGTCCCACCTGTGGACTCCTGCCTTGTCATAATAATTGTTCATAAATTTTTAACATTGAGAATCAAGAATCAATTGGTAGCTAGAAATTGGCCATCTAACAGCGTACTCTATATTTTATACTTTGTTATCCTGAAATTACCTTCTGTCTTTAATAACTTAACAAAATCATTTAAGTAGCCTAACATTTGTTGTCTCTTTTCTTCCTATTCTGATAAAATGAGAGGCTTGTGAGAATACAGCTTCTTGTTTTCTATTTCTTGTTGTGTTGATGCCAGGTCTTAACTCTTGAGTGACATACTTGACTATGCCTTTTAAAGTACTCATGTTTTTTATTTTACCTTTTTGTATTTTATCTTTACTGATTGCAATGTTTTTACCTCTATGCAGCTCATGCTTTAAGGGAGACCTCTGTGGTTATTGTGGAATTGGAATATAATGAATATTTTATAATAGTGAGTTTATCAACTACAAGAGACACACAGGTTATATACATTGATCCAACAACTGGGGCACTTCAGTACACAGCATGGAATGGATTTTACATTTTCTCTTTTGAAGATGAAGCCCTGCTTTTTGTGACAGCAGGATCATATTGGCTTTGTAAAACCACTGTACATGCCAGAGCAATTTTGGGTTATGCAACATTCGGTAGCACTGCGTTGCTCGTAGTTGCCACAAAGCTAGTAGCTTCAATTCCAACCAGTGGTTGTCATCTGGAACTAGTGATTGTCATCTCCTTTTAAGGAAATAGGATTACAATGACATTGTGTTATCCTTTTGCAGGTTCATTTCTCATCTTTAAGTTCTTGTTTGTAGCATATTGTTTCAAATTCATGTGCACAATCTATCAGAAGTTTGTGAAAGTTTATAATGTGCTTTTTTCATTTCATAGAACTGGTTTCTTACTGGTTGATTGTGTTACTTCCGAAATTAGCATGTGTGATTAAAGTCCCAAAGAAGCAAGCTAGCTGAGGGGAACCAAGAGGAAAATTCCAATGTCACCACACCAATCCCCTCTGCACTTTTGGTTATCTCTTCTTCAACCCAAGGGGGGGCCTCCCTAAACTAGGATTACTCGAGCAATAGGCAATGAATGCAAGGTGGAATAAATAAAAAGGTAAAAGAGCTAGCGATACTTACAACCTTTGAAATGTCCAAACAAGATTAAATGCCACACATCAACAAGAGAGTCCCTCAAATACATGTCACAAAATCTCAAAGAATGATATATTGATTAGGCTCCAAGAAGAGGAAACTCCAAAATATCCAACCATGAATTACAATGAGAGGCTTGCTCTTCATATATCTTTTCATGGGGAATTATGCCCTTAGCCAAGTGTATGGGCATAATCTAGTGATTATGTCACCCAAGAGGTGTGCTTACCAGTGATCTAGGAGTTTTTCCACCTAGGGAAATGCACCCATCGTGAAACAGGGAGGTTTGTCTCCTAGGGACGTGCACCTACCTTCTTGTGTATATTATCCTCCTAAATTACCAAAATGAAACCTAGGCCTCGATCAATATGAAAGAGATGCCTGGTTCTAATGCTTATTGTTTTTGATATATCACTCGAGAAGCTGTTGATTTAGGTAGATCGGCCTACAAATGCAAAGGTGTTGTTATCGTTCTTCTTGACCATGAGTTTGCAATGCCTTATCCCCTAAGAATCAAACCTTCCTATCACTGGTATTGCAGTTATATCCAATCTGAGAGAGTGAGCTTACTTAGGCTGCAATTGTCATCTCAAAATAGTAGGCTTGGAGAAGTTAGGGGATGTTACAAATATTAATACAACCCTTGAACTATGCGCAAATCTATCCTTAGTGAATGGAATATAGATGGTGCAATTTGAATATGGAAACCTCTCTGCTGCATATTGGTATTTTCATTCCAAATCCAACCTCAGAACATCTACCTCCTTTGTGTCTTTCCAGTGTTTGGTTTTAAGGATGGATCTTCACTTTTTCCATTGATAACAATCTGGGGAAGAGCTACAGTATGGGTGTGCTCTGCAGCCCTTGGAAAACATCTTCAACATTATACTCTATCCCTGAAATAGAATGAGGAAAAATGGCCTACTATTACATGCTAGGTCCAATCTGAAATCTCCCTTCATGGATTCTTTTTAGGCTTAAGATAAGCTACAGGAATCTGGAAAATTCACTACATGTCTTCATGTCATGGCACAAGTATATCCTGTTATCCTTTCTTGAGTCAGGCACAATCATCAAAATAGGATTTTGAATTCCCCATCCATTCTACTGAATCTTCAATCATTTTGAACCCTAAAAGGAGTTGAGCATTTTTTTCCCAATATGTGCAAACAGGACCCTCATGTTATTTGTTTCCCTTCTGAATACAGATGAGGGCCCACTGCTTATAAGATATAACAATATGAGGGTATGTTGCTCCAAACTCCTGTTGCTACAGGCTCCCGTAATGCTGCTATTGATCTGGGACATACACCGCATACCCATTTCTGTCTGTAGAATCCTACATGTAGCTTCCACTTGCTTCAAAATAGCTGCTAAAATCCTTCAAACACAAGATTCTTTCTAGAGTAATTAGTTACTACCATGCCGTCTAACAGGATATAAGCTTTGACAGATCTGGGTCCTGACCCCTCCTAATCCCTCTTGTGTGACAACATTCAATCACTGAAGCATCTGATGTATTCTCCTGCTGCAAACCTCTTTGAAATGGAAGGGCATTTTGAGGGGTAACAGTTTGAATAGTTATTATTCATTAAATAAAAATCCTGGGCTCATATGATGGCCTTTTTAGATTTTTTTGACTGGGACTTTTCTAGTATCCCTATTGTTTCCATGATTTAACCCTTTTGAATCCCGATATACTTATTTGTTCTCTTAAGTAAAATATGAAGCATTTTCCAGAAGAAAATTCAAATCTCTTTAGATGTTTATAAGAAAGTAAGGAATTCATATGTTAACTTCATAACTTAGGATCTCCAAACCATGTATTTATTCATATCCATGTTCCCACCCAAAATTATGGTTTGACAAAGTCATTATGGGAATTTATAGTTTTTCCTATTGTGCTTTATACATCTCAATTATGAGTCCAATTTTTAGTTACAAAAGTTCAGCTCTGATGGAGCTAGGTATCTGAGTTTTTCCTGTCAATAATTCATAGGGAAATTAAAACTTTTCTCCTATTGGTCAAAGGAAATTGAGAATCTCTCTCTAAACAAACTTATCTTATCAAACAGGTTCTACCTATAATAGCCTTAAAAGGCACACACTCAGAGGAACATGGCCTTTTTGGTAGAAGCAGTTTTTCAATAAGTCTATGCTAAATAAGATACAGAACACAAAACACAATTGCAAACAAAACCAATATTTTGCATATGCTTTTACTTCAAAAGTCAAACCACAACCTTGAGTACTGCACATGGACTGATACTTTCCATTGGATTTATCCTATTTGCCTTTCGATTCGACAACATTGCTCTAGGAATCAAGTCAATTTCATGCACAATCTTCCTCTTTGGTGGATGTTCATATGGCCACTCCTCTTTTACGATGTTGGGAATGCATCCCACAACTTTCTTACCTCTTTAGGTATGTGTTCCCCACCTGTGTTAACCTTTCTACTGTTGTGTTAGTTTTATTCCTCCTTCTTTGAGACAGATTCATATTCTTTTCCACGAAAATGATATTTCACAGAAAAAATTGTTATCAAAACATGCTTGAAAATTTACTTGTTGCAATGACTCTGGAATCTTTAACACAACTCATTTAACAAGATCACAACATATTACATATCCATATAATTAAGCATACCAACAATAGAATAGAAGCAAGTGCAAAGAGAAATAAACAATCATACTATTAATTTTTCAGAATTTACTTCAATATGATATAGGATCTTAACTAAGAAAACAACATGTACAACATATCAATCATGAACACAATAATGCAAGCACACAAGAGACACGGAGTTTACTTGGGGAAAACCATAAAAGTGAAAAACCCCAATAACTTCCTTAGAGATAGATAGAGCAATGATACAGCCCAAGCATAAGAGATAGACATCTCCTAGCAGCAGCTTCTCCTCCTCCACAAGTGCGCCACTCTCCCAAGAGTGTGAGAGAGAATAGAATGATCAAATAGAGTGCCTCTCGCACTCTATTTATACTTGACTTGACTTTCCTAATAACCTTTACTAGGTCGGCCTTAACTTAACCACATAACATAATGCTAACTGGGATGAAACCCAATAGGGTGGTCTAATAACCCTTTGACCCACTGGCCGACCCCCACTAGGGTGGTCTAATAACCCTTCGACCCACATGACTTATACAGGGCCAACCCCAACAAGGTGGTCTAATAACCCATCAAGTATAAGTTACGACACTTACAATATAATTGACGACACTTCCGTATAGAGGAATAATAACATCTCTATAGGAATACAAACACTTATGTATAGAGGAATTATACCATCTTTATAGGAGTACAATATACATATATGAAATACATTCTGAGGTTACATATACATCAACACTCCCTCTTAACTAGGAAGGTATTTCTCGACACAGGTCTTCTAGCACAAGTATTCTTCTCTGGATCATCGTCACTGGATAATCATCATCGATTCATCGTCATCGTCACTGCTGCTGCTATCTCAATCAATCTCTGAATCTAGTCATCATAAGAAGTTCTATAGAGCCAGTCCTTTTTCATACTGGATGTAGGCCCACCACCTGTAGGTCTTCATCATCACTGGCCATACTGTGGAATCCTCAGGACTTATTACGTGCGTCACAAAACCTTAAAAGAGTCTCTTGACTAGCAAGAACCCTAAAGAGCATCTGAGGCCTTTTTCATCCTGTCCAGATCTCCAGGACTTATTACATGTGACTGTCACAAAACCTTAAAAGAATGTCCCAGGAACATTTATGTGCATAGCACAACCGGCAAGAACTCTAAAGAGAATCCCAGGAACATTTATGTGCCTGAGCATGATCGGCAAGATCTCCAGGACTGATTACATGTGACCTCTGCTACAAACCCTTGAAAGAGCATCCCAGGACTTATTACGGGCACACAACCCAACCTATCGGATCTCCCAGGTCTTACATGTAGCATCCCACCACAAACCCTTGAAAGAGCATCCCAGGACTTATTACAGGCACACAGCCCAACCTATCAGATCTCCCAGGTCTTACATGTGGCCCATTATCACAAACCCTCGAAAGAGCATCCCAGGACTTATTACGGGCACACAGCCCAACCTATCGGATCTCCCATGTCTTACATGTGATACATAGTGCCAGTCCTTTTTCATACTGTATGTGACCTAGAACAAATCTAGGATTTCCTTTGCACAACCTGTCCACGGCCACAGAGTATCAACCTGATACTCACCATACATCATCCTGATGTACACATGATCATCCTGATCATCATCACTGCATCATCCTGATGCAAGTCATTTGGAGCAACATCCTGAAGCTCGTCATCCATGATCATCCTGATCATACAATGCATCTACTTGATGCATACCAAGTATCTACCTGATGCATATCACCATACATGATCCACCTGATCATACAATGTATCCACCTGATACATACATAGATACATGATCCACATAATGTATCCACTTGATATATATCAACATACATGATCTACCTGATCATACACAGTATCCACTTGATACATATACGAATACATGGTCCAAGCATCCAACATGATGCATATACAAATACATATAAATGATCCAACTGATCATATCCAGCATCCAACATGATGCGTACATACATATACATATAAATGATCCAACTGATCATATCCAACATCCAACATGATGCATACATATATACATATAAATGATCCAACTAATCATATCCAGCATCCAACATGATGCATATACATATAAGTGATCCAACTAATCATATCCAGCATCATCCTAATGCATATACAGGGCAGTAACTGGAGCATCATCCTGATGCTCATCATCCAGCACTTACATCCACAGCCATGTGAAGGATCCCCCTTCCACCATGCTAGGAATGGCTACAGCAAATGTCTCCATCACTTCTTCCTCGAAGTGTCATCGATCTAAAGAACCTCTCTCTGAAGTACTCAAACTTCACTCTGGCTAGTGGCTTCATCAATACATCTGCAATCTGCTCATCCGCCGCAACATACAAGAGCTTCACTACTCCTCTCTGCACCATATCCCTGGTATAGTGATATTTGATATCTATGTGTTTCAACCTGTCGTGGAACACCGGGTTCTCAGACAGCTTCACACAACTCTAGTTGTCACAAAATATACCAGTAGCCTCCAGTGGTAGATCAAATAAATCAGACACTAGCTTCTGAATCCATACTGCCTCACAACTAGCCGAACAAGCTGCAACATACTCTGCTTCGGTTGTACTCAGTGCTACACAAGACTGCTTCCTGCTAAACCAAGAGATCACACCTAATCCCATACTGAAGCAGCACCCAAAAGTGCTCTTCCTATCTGCAACACTGCCTTCCCAATCTGAATCAACATAACCCTGTAGGTTAAACTTTTGATCCGCATCATACTTGAGCCCATAATCAACTGTACCCTTCAGGTACCTCATAATATGCTTCACAGCAACTAGGTGAACCCTCCTCGGATCCGGCAGGAATTGGCTCAATGTGTTCACCGCAAAGAAAATATCTAGTCTCGTGTTCGTCAGGTACATACAGGACCCAATCATATGACAATACATAGTGATATCAACCGGCTCAGATGAAGCATCAGACAGAAGCTTCAGGTTTGATGCCATAGTGTGGCCATGGCCTTACAGTTCATCATCCCGAACCTCTTCAGGATCTCTACTGCATACTTCCCTTGTCCAAGGAATATTCTATCTGCACTCTTCCACACCTCCATACCTAGAAAATAGTGCATCATCCACAAGTTCTTCATCTCGAACTCGGCAGCAAGCTTCCATTGCGTGTCGGAAATCAATCTGTCTTCACCTGTAATAAACAGGTCATCCATATACAAAAGTAGTATCACTGAATTTCCTTCCTCAACCTTGTAGTAAAGGTTGGAATCCGCTTTACTCTTGGTAAAGCCCAGACTGGATAGAAAGCTGTCTATCCTACCATGCCAAGTTTTGCACATATATGACTCCCTGTCATGTGTCTCAGAACCAAGTGGCTGCTCCACATACACTTCTTCTTCAACTACACCATTCAAAAAAGCTGTCTTGAAATACATCTGGTGTATCTTCCCTTTCATCACTGCAACCAGAGCAAGTACGGATCTAATGGAATTGTCTCTGGCTACAGGAGCAAAAGTCTCTGTGCTACCACCTGCAGCATGCTTGATCTTGTAGATCCTCTTGGAAGTCACTACAGACTCCCCTTCAGGTCTTGGGACTGCATCCCAAACATCTTCATAATCGACTGGTACTCCTCGATCATGGCATTCTTCCTAGATCCTAGGAACTTCAATATATTCAATATTTTCAATAGATAACTTTGTTGCTGAACAAATGTTGTAGTCCTTCTTTTGTAGGTGATGGTATACGATCTTTCCTACACAACAAGTTAAATTGCATGATTATAAAACATCTCACAGTTTTCAGAACAAATTCTTACACATAAAGAAATATGTCATACAGTCATGCAATTATCTTAGCCAATGCTTCAATACAACATTTATCCATATCCCGTAACTTTCTAGATGCCTTCCAATCTCTACCAGAACATTGTTAAGAGTGTGCACAACTCCCAACATACCAGCAAAGAGGTTTCATTCTAGATAAGTAGCAATGGAATGTTGTACAGTGCCATAGGCCACTTACCCATGCATATTAGTAGTATATTGTTCATCAATGCAACTATTCTAATATGCATAATACACAAACTAATTCGAGGAACATGAGTATATACATTATTGAATAGTATTATTTAAACAATAAAATATGCAAGGAATGATAATTCAAATACTTATCTTTGTTTGTTTGTTGGGTTGAATCCCTCTCAGTCTTTGCGTCTTTTCTGCAACTCCATTCTGATGTGGATTGTGAGAAGTGGTCAACTCCCTCTGAATATCTGCATCCTTGCATAAACTACTGAAGTGTGCTCCCTCTTGATCTTTGCTTCCTGGATTACCTGTCCTTGAACTGGATTGGTATGTTAGCTAGTTATGTCTAACATACCCACATGATGTCTTCTTGTTCTCTTCAATGATTTGTGCTAGTAACCTGCATATCTCATAGGTTAACCATTATAGAACCAAGTTATACATACCTCGCAAATAGATCTTCTAAGTGATTCATGACAATGGATGAATCTTTGTCCTCATGTCATCGTGATCATATGTTCTTGAACTAGAACATGATTTGTCTTTCTTGGTGTACCTTTCATGTTAGGAGACAACATAAACCTCATACAACACCATAATGCATTAGTACAATCATAAGTGTCAACACCCTAATCAATGAATATGTTCTATCATGCATTCATAATTTTATTAAGGTGATACGACAAGTCTAAATTTAATCAAGATTGTACTAACCGTAATAACATGCAGACAAACATACCATAAACTTAATCATGAACAAATCTCGAAACATACCTGGATGAGTCATACCTGTCGAGATTTCTTGTAATCTTCTTATTTAAGGCCTTAGCCTCATCTCCCTCTGAAACAAGAACTTCTTCACTTATGCAGGTGACCAATCCATTCTCTTCTAGGATTAACCCAATCCACTTGATTTGCAGGAACTGAATCTGGAGCTGGATTAGGGTTTGTCAGAGAAACCCTAAAAATTCAAACTTTTAATTTCAAACTTCCAAAAGGATAGAAATATGCGCCTTGATGAGTTGATCAAGTTGGTATACTCATAATTTGAAAACTGCAAAGTTTCACCCCTCAAATTTGCCTTTGAAACTTTCGGATTCACTGGACATGACCCCGAACTAGGGTTTGATAAAGCCCACCCTTATGCCCAATCAAAAGGTTTGATCCAAATCTCTAAGCTTCTATTTTTTTGAGGAGCTTCCAGCCGTGGTCACAGATTTCAAAAATTCCCATTTTTGCAGAAGCCCTAATTTTCCACTTTCCGATCAAAGTCCCGAACTAGGGTCTGATCAAGATCGGCCTTCTGCCCAACCAAAAATTCTGATCTTGGTCTCTAAATTTCGATTTTGATGAGTATCATTCAGCCATGGTCTCCAATTACAAAAATTCCAACTTTCTCTGAAACCCTGAATTCCGGAAGCCATGAATGAAGGTGCTAAAAAATAATTCTGTTTTGACAGAAATATGTACCTGATTGTTTCTGGTGTAAATCTGAACTTTTTGATCCACAGGGTCTGAAAAACGTTTTTGTGATAGCCCAACCTGTCATCTTTCCAACCCCACAGGTCTGACCTCAAATGGATTCTCTAAGAGAGAGTTATGCCAAGTGTCGCAACGTGACCTTTTTATGGGATAAAACAGGAGAGTGAACTTGTACAGCATTCCACATGTCACTGGTTTAGTTTCGGCCTCTAAAAACATTTGCTGAGAAAGCACAATCCGTGCACTACTTGTCACTTTTTACAAAATTTCATTTGGAGCTTCCTATCCCAAGTTATGATCTTTTTTCCAAGGTCACCTGTTTATGACTGAGATCTGGAAGAGGCAGAAACCCTATATTGTACAGATCATAAATCACAAAGTACAACGAATTAGAGGTTTTCCTTTGGATACAAGGTACATGGGGATCTTAGCTTCTCCCTGTATGATTTTAAAGCCCTGAAACCTTGCCAAAATTTATTTATAGCGAAAGTTCTACGATAACTGGTTTTTGCTATATCAAACCCTAGCTTCGCAATTGCAACAAGTGTCATACATGCCATACCATGCCTTCTTTCAGGCTAGCTCTGATACCATGTTAATTTTTCAGAATTTACTTCAATCTGATCTAGGATCTTAACTGATAGAACAACATGTATGACATATCAATAATGAACATAATAATGCAAGCACACAAGAGACACATAGTTTACTTGGGGAAAACCATAAAGGTGGAAAACCCCAATAACTTCCTCAGAGATAGATAGAGAAATGATACAACCCAAGCATAAGAGATAGACATCTCCTAGCAGCAGCTTCTCCTCCTCCACAAGTGCACCACTCTCCCAAGAGTGTGAGAGAGAATAGAATGATCAAATAGAGTGCCTCCCGCACTCTATTTATACTTGACTTGACTTGCCTAATAACCTTTACTAGGTTGGCCTTAACTTAACCACATAACATAATGCTAACTGGGCCGACACCCAATAGGGTGGTCTAATAACCCTTTGACCCACATGGCCGAACCCCACTAGGGTGGTCTAATAACCCTTCGACCCACATGACTTATACAGGGCCGACCCCAACAAGGTGGTCTAATAACCCATCAAGTATAAGTTACGACACTTACAATATAAATGACGACACTTCCATAGAGAGGAATAATAACATCTCTATGGGAATACAAACACTTACGTATAGAGGAATAATACCATCTCTATAGGAGTACAATATACATATATGAAATACATTCTGAATTTACATATACATCAACACATACCCAAGACACAAATTCTATAGTGGGAATCCCTAGCACAAGGGGGAAAACTCACTCTGAAACTATGTCTTCATTGACCAAACTACAGTATAGTACAACTGGATGTGCCCTTGTCCCATGTCCCATCTCTGTTGCAACAGATCTAGTCACTTAGCTCACTATCCCTTGTCCTCCTCGACATGCTAGGATAGTACATTAACACAAGATAATCAACTTATGGCCAAGTTCACAAAAAGTACTTCTCCAATTTCGAGGACATCTCTTTAAATAGGACTCAACTCTACACAGTCTCTATCTGAGTTCACAAGAGCCATCATTTAAATGCATCATCGCTCATATCCATGATATCCCTTAGACCTTGCAAGGTCGACCTATATTAAATTCCCATCTTCCTCATTTTTCACTTCAAGGAAACTTATTAACTAATTTGTTACATCCAAGACAATGTCAACTTTGATCACTTAATGTTTATACTTAGGTCAAAAGGCCCATTGAGCACAATATTGTTGGAATATAATGTACTGAAATCAAAGGAACAATCTGGTAATCAAATGAGTTGTGTTGTGTTGTTTTCTCATTTTCTAAGATCTTGATATTTATAAATATGGATAGGTATCACTTGTTAAAAGTAACAAAATAGAAATGCACAAGAAAGCAGAGTCACCACATATAGATACACATGAACACCGTGTTCATATTGGATAAACCCTTGTGGGAAAATCTCCAATCTCACAAATATAGGGTTGTATTACTTGATGATCACAATGAGGATCAAGACTCCTATATGTAGAAATTAGATCAAGGTTAACCATTGCATTAATTACGGTTCACTAAGCCACCTTCTAACTACCATATTGAAGGAGCCACTAAGCTACCTTTTAACCACCACATTAATCATAGATCATCAGGGCCTTTTAAAAAAGGAACTTAATGTCCATAAGTCAAGATTACAACAAATACACAGTGGAGAATTTACATTAACATCTTTCCTTAATCAGGAGACACGAAGGGACTTTACAAGCTCTCCCTCCTTAGTGACAACTTCCTTCATCCCAAGTAGAGTCCAAAACTTGACAAATTTGGCCTTTGTCATAGGTTGGCGAAGATGTTAGCAATCTGGTCCTTAGTGTGGCAATATCCCATCTGAATAATTTGATTATCCTTTTGCTGTCAAATATAGTGCCGATTGACCTCAATATGCTTGGTCTTGAAATAATACATTGGATGGTGAGAAATATGTATGGAACCTTGTTATCACATTGAGGTGATTCCAACAGCTCCAGATGAAATCCAAGCTTCTCCAAAAGTGTCTGAATTCATACAACTTCCTACCCAATTGTGACAACGCCTCTGTACTCAAAGTTAGTGGAAGAAAGGGAGATTTTAGATTGCTACTTGATCGACCATGCAATAGGAACAAAGCCAATAAAGTGTGCATAGCCAGAAGTGAGCTTCTGCTCATCTTGATCCCTATCCTAGTCCGAATTGGTGCATCCAACAAAATTCACTTGACCCCCATAAGAGTATTGACTACCAAATTGGTGAGTATCCTTTTTTTTTAACAGTAACAGGGGATATATATATATATATATATAATTGAAAAGGCTGTGCACAGCCATACATTAAAAATTTTGAGACAATTTTCCAGTTATAGAGAGGGGAAAATAGCAGATTATGAAAGTATTCATGTCTTTGGGAGCTCTGTGTTTGTGCTTCCTGTAATTTCTTTTAATAGCATTGGGATATACCCTTACAAACTGGTTGCTTAGCAGCAGGAAAAAAAAATTCAGAGAATGTGTATAAAAAATAACCTGTAAGAAAGGGAGAGATTATCCAAAGTTCTGTTGCTGAACCGAGGCCTCGTCCACCATTTCCTTATTAACAGTAGGGGAATTCTGCACATGGATGCATTGAGATTTGCTTGTTAAAACTGAGAGATCCTCCCTGATAATTTCCACCTTACCCATTAATTCGAAGAGATTTTGCTCGAGATCATCCATCCTGGAATCCTGGCATGAAAGCTGGGAGGTATTTTATCTAATTTTAATAGCCAATTCGTCATTCTGCTTAACACTGGTGCAAACGAACGAGTATGTCCTGCACAGATACGTTTTGACCTCTTCAGTGGTTTGAATCAGGGTTGCAATGGCTTCCTTAACACCGTCCATTATGCAATAAGGCGAGGGATTGTGGGGAAGAAAGGTCATGCAAACTCCGGGGGGCAACAAAGGATCAAGTTCAGGGTCGAAAGTGGAGAGCCGGTCGAACGCAGAGCTGAGAGCGGGTGAAATGGGAGGACTAGCCATTGTGGAAGATAATGAGTAGGACGTCAGAGGAGAAATAAATGCTGGCTCGAGCGAGCTGATAAATAACTCAAGGGCCATGTGAAGGGCACATGGGGGATGGTGTGTCGACAGTGGAAGAGCAGGGACAAGACCGTTCCAACACCCAAGAGAGGGAACGAGCAATAAAAATATAAGGTGGCTATGCATTGGAAAAACATTAGGGGATAAATAAGAAGCCACAATTGCCATTGTTGTGCTTGACTTGGCCTATTTTCATAGAGGCAGCTTCATTTTCCGCAACATCCGCTAAGGAATTATTCTCTCTCAAAATATGGAAATATTGAGTGTCTTTGGGAAGAGAAAGAGAGTTGATTCTTCTTTGTATTCTTTGGCTCTTACAACCTAATGTTTTGGCTCCGAGCCTCATTATTTGAATGACTCGCCTTGAGTCTCCATAAACCTGTAGTTTTCCAATTTTGAGAGTGGAGGCAATTTCCAGGGAATGATACAGAGCAATCCATTCGGCTTCGTTGTTTGTTCTATTGCGTAATCCCCATGCAAAATCTACTACTTTGTTTCCTTCAGGATCGAAAATGATCCCCCCCACACCTGCCTCCCCGGGGTTCCCTTTGGAAGCCCCATCAAAGAAGATAATGTGACTTTCTTGTTTCACCCACCATTTTTCGAAACAGACCTTGTCTTTCCTTATTTCCCAATCATGGCAAAAAATGGAATTTTTGGACTAAAGAGAACTCACCTTGATGAAATCTTGACACCATTGGAATTCAGACCAGGATAAAGATTCATGAGAAGGGATTTTTACCCCTTTTGAAGAAAGGGATTCAGAGATCAAAGAGATAGCTTTCTTGGCGACTCTGAATTCATTAGTCTTTCTGTCTTCGAAGACTCCTTTGTTTCTTTCCAACCAGATCTGCCGGCAAATATTCATAGGGAGAAGCTTCCAGATTCTTTCCAGAGTTGGTTTAGTCTTGCTTCCTCCCAAAAGGGTATTTATCCATCTGTCTGTCATTTGATTTATTTTCCTAGGAATGGTGGATTTCTTCCCATGAGGACCAAGAACAGAGGCCCAGACATGTTTGGCATAATTACAGTCGAGGAAGATGTGCTGGGAACGTTCTTCGGCATTTTGACACAAGGAGCATCTAGATGGACCTTCGATACCACGAATTTTTAGATTTTCTGCCGTTAGCAACTTATTATGGGCCAAAATCCAATAAAAATAATTGATCTTGGGAATGTCATCTGAGTTCCAAACTCTCGACCATCTCTTTTGGATGGGATTGTTGTTTAGGGTGAGGCATTCGTATCCGGATTTGACGGTGTAATTCCCCGCTTTCCCCCATCCTTTACTATCCTTAGCCCGAATGCTGACAGGAGATTTCCCATGAAGATGATTTAGGAATTTTTTGTAGCTATCTTTTATATTTTCAGGGGGATCCATCTACTTCCAATCCTTCCAAGATCCAGAGGGTTTCCAAGAAACAAAATCCTCAAGCTTCTGAATGCCTGCGTTTTGCAGCCAGATCTTAACGTTTTGTATATTAGGGATGGAGCCGAGCGGTTGGTCTCCATTTATGTTGTCCTTACAAAGGTTGATTTTCCTCCCATTACCAGGAATCCAGTAGAGGTTGTCTTTTATCATCCTAGCAGAAGAAGAGATGAGATTCCAGATAGCAGTACCTTTTTTTGCTTTTAATTTGTCCAAGCATCTTAGTCTCGAGATTCTAGTGTATTTTTTCTTGATGGCCTCTTTCCACTAGTATTTTTTTCCAGTGACCAATCTCCAAGCAATTTTAGCTCCCATGGATTTACTCATTAAATTTGGCTCGCGAATACCCAAACCTCCTCTTCTGTGATTCTCTTTGATGATTTTCCAATTGACAAGTTGAAATTTTTTACCTTGAGTTTTTCCCCCTTGCCAAAGAATTTTTTTTATCTCCATACTGATGGAGTTCATGACGAAGGTTGGGACCAACAGAATTTCACCAGTGAACACAGGTAAGGAGGAGAGAACAACCTTGATCAAGGTGACCTTACCAGCTAAATTTAGCCAGCGGGATCCCCAAGAGTTAATTCTACTTTTTATTTTGTCGATAATTGGATTCCAAAGAGAAGAGGAATCTTTTTTGTGGGAAATAGGAATGCCCAAGTATTTAAAGGAGGCCCATTCAGGGCAAGGTTTGAATTCAAGGATTGAGGAAAGATTCCTGAGGATAGTGGTTCTGTAGTTCCAGCTATAGATATTTCTCTTGTTGTCATTTGTTTTTCCACCGGAGGCTTTGAGGTAAAGGTCAAGGGTGTGTTTGAATCTGGAGGAAATTAAAGAGGAGGCACTGCCAAGGAGGATGGTGTCATCGGAAAACTGAGCATGGTTGATCAGAGGGACATCTCTGGAGATAACTTGAACAAGGAGGGATCCAGAGGCTAGAAGACTGTTGAGTTTCCTACTGAGAGAGTCCGCCATAATAACATAAAGAAAGGGAGAGAGGGGGCAACCTTGTCTCAGACCCCGGGACAGTCGAAAAAAGGAGGAGGGTCTACCATTTACCAGGGGAGAAATCTAGGGGAAGCCTATGCAGGCTTTAACCTAGCCTATAAAATCTTTCTCAAACCCAAACTTTCCCATGACAGTGAATAATAATTCGTGCCTCACCCTATCAAAAGCATTTTCCATGTCGAGTTTAATTGCCATACCTGAGTCTTTTCTCTGCACGCTTGAGTGGATGGCCTCTTGGACAAGAAGAATGTTGTCATAAATTTGGCGACCAGCTATAAATCCACCTTGATTCGGGGAGATGATCATGGGAAGAAGTCCCTTGACTATATTTGCAATGACTTTGGTGAGAATTTTGTAGGAGGAATTACATAGGGAAATTGGCCGATATCTTACAATGGTGGAGGGATTTTTATCTTTAGGAATTAAAGTGATGAATGTAGAGTTTGTGGCCCCTCCAATTCTCTCTCTTTTCCTGGTCCAGTTGAGCAATCTGATAAGATATTTTTTTAACCAATGTCAGCATTTCCTGTAGAAGTGAATGGAGAATCCGTCCGGGTTGGGAGCGTTTTCCAGATGTAAGGACCAAATTGCCTTTCTAACTTCATCCTCAAAGATCCGATCCATTAACTTCTTATTGTCTAAGTCAGAGATATGTTAGGGAATTTCCATGCTCATTTGTTCCATGACCTTCTTGGAAACATCCTCATCTTCATTATAGAGTCTCTCGAAATGGTTTTTAACTTCATTCAGAATGAGATCCCATTCTTCAATATTTGTACCATCCTCCTTTGTAAGACTCAAAATATTAATTTTCCTATATCTCTCCTTCCAATGCACATGAAAAAACTTTGTGTTTCTATCTCCTGCCTTTAGCCAAAGGCTTCTTGAGCGGAGTCTCCATTCCTCCTCATCTTTCCTAGCAAGATTTTGGACCTTGACGTCAAGGTCATTCTCATCCCTCAGCATGCCCTCCGTGATTGTAGCATGCTCCATGCTGTTTTGGATGTTATCCAAATCCTTTTGAAGTTTTTCCAATTCCTCTCCAGGTTTCTTATAGTTCTGTTTGGCCCACTTTTTTAAGATCCCTTTCACAATTTTGAGCTTGGTTTCCCAAATGAAACCTGGAGAACCTGGAATAAACAGCCGCCAAACAACTTTAAATTCTTCCAAACAACTCTCATTTTCGAGCCAAGCAGGGTTGTATCTGAAAAAAAAGGGGGTCCCGGATTCCCGAGGGTGGTAAAGAAGAGGGAGATGACCCGATGATCAGAGGTGGCGAAGGCGAGGATCTTTGAGTCGGGAAGGGAGGGTTTGGAGGGAAGGTTGAAATGATCAGAAAACGATCTAGTCTGGCTGTAATATGACATGGAATGATTCTTTTATTATTCCAGGTATAGTTGCCTTGCTTTGGCTTAATATCAATTAGATTCCAGAGGGACATCAAATCTTCCAATCTTTCTCCAAATGGGTCTCTGAATTTAGATCCCCCCCTTCTCTCATTAGCTGAAATAGTGACATTGAAATCCCCTGCCAAGATATAAGGGAGAGCTTCCCTTCCCTGTCGCTGGTTTATTAACTGATTCCAAAAATTTTCTTTTTGTCCATAGATGGTGGGTCTGTAGACATTTCCGACCCAAAATATTTCATTCTTTGAGAGTTCTTCAAGTTCGACAAAAATCCAATGTTGATTGAATGTGAAGGAATGACATATATACATACCTTTGTCCCACTAGGTGATGAGTCCTCCGGAAGCTCCTGAGGCGCTGACATATTTCCCCTCTTCATTGGGCCAAATGTGTTTCATAGTGCTGATGCTATATTCCTCTTACATTTTAGTCTCCTGGATCATGAGGATTGCTATGTTTTCCACTTTTTTTATTCTTTTCATGGCTTCTGCCTTTTTCTTTCCGCCTAATCCTCTGCAATTCCAGGAGACTATCTTCATTATTTTTTGATGGGTTGAGGACCTGCTTTGTCCTTCTTCTCCTCTAGTGCTCCTTGATTCTGCTTTCCACTAGATAATATTCTTACATGCTAATCCAAACTGGTTTTCTTACCCACCGCCTTTTCTCTGGCTGCTTCCTGCTCCCTTATTGTCTTGTTGAATCTTCTGCCCCTTTTGGCTAGAGGTTCCTGTTCTTCTTCTTTGCTTTCTGATGTTTCTTCTTGGAATAGTTTTTCCTTTGCTCGCGTGACTGAGCCTCCTGAGTTTAGGGATGTTTCGATTCCCATGACTTCATGCTGATGGGAGGGAATATCTTGATCCACATCCCCTGCTTTTTGCTAGTTAGTATTCTCCCATGGCTCCTCTATGTTGTTTATTTCCTGCTCCTCTTCAGTTGCCTCATTAGATAGAGCCTGAAACTTGTTAGTATTTTCCTTGCTTTTAGGTGGAGATTTAGGAGGGTTATTCATGTTGGGCTTCCCTCCTTTTTTCCTTGTGACCTTGTTTCGTTACCCGCCTTGAACTTCCTCAACTTCTGGAGCTTTCCTTTTGGGGCATAGCTTTGCAAAATGCCCATATTCATGGAAAACCTTGCATTTAAAGGGTATCTGCTCATAATCCACAGTTTGCATATGGTTCCAGCCGTCCATTGACAGGTTTATGGCTTTTGGTAGACCTTTTTCAAGGTCCACTTCGACAAAAATTCTTGCACATGAAAACATGGGGGGTTTTGTCTCTGATTTGTCAATGTACTTACCCAGAGAATTGTCGATGGCTTTTAGATCTTCATCGTTCCAACAATGTAGTGGAAGGTGAGGAAGTTTAACCCGGACTGGAACAGCCGAGGGTATATCCTTTTCTGGATCAAAGGAAAGATCCCACTTGTTGATATACATCCCTCTTGGACCCATGAAATAGGGACCATTTCTGAAGATCAGGTCACGATCGTTCTTTTTTTCAAAATAAAACATGAAGAAACCCTTACCGCAAAAGATTTGCTGCAGTTCACCCTGAATAAGGGGTCGCCAGTTTTTATTTAGCCAGGTTTCAATGGAGTGCGGTGATGGCCACAAGCTGGTAAAATGACCGACCAATACCTTCTCTGAAAGAGCTACTGCTTTACACTTCGAAGCTGTTGATGAAAGCTTGACTTCTGGTACCGTTGATTTCTTGACAAATATGGAATCGTTGGGGGCTGAGACCTTCGAAGAGACTGGTTGAGAGGCAACTAGGGAGCGAAAGAGGTCAGAGATAGGAGGACGAGCCCCCACCGAGCCGTCACGGCCAGGATCCGGGGGGGGGGGGGGATCCATGGGCATGAACCAAAAATTCTTGCAACGCAAACCCTAAGTCTGAGCAAACCCTAGCCATTTCTCAGCACTCCTCCCAATTGATACTGTCTACCCAATCTCTCTTATGAAGCTAAATTGGTGAGTATCCTTAACACATAAGAAAATCATGTTTGTTGCAAGCCAATGCCTTTCCTTTGGCTCTTGCATATATTCAAAAACAAGATGAACAACAAAGTCAATGTTAGGTTTTCTATGAGCCAAGTATAAGAGATTACCAACTCAATAATAGGTAGCATCCACTGGTGGTGAAGTACACTGGATAGTGAATTTGAATTCAAAGTTAAAAGGGGTAGGATAATATTTGCAATCCTCCATGTGAAACCCTTTTAACAAGGTCACAAGCATACTTGGGTTGCAAAATGACAATGCCAATAGCTAACTGCAAAACCTGCAACTCAAGAAAGTAATAGAAGTAACCCAAATAAGTGATTTCATAAGTGCCCATGAGCTTCTTCTTCATGTCAATAGTCATGTTAGGACTAGCCTGAGTAGCAGCCAAATCATCTACATAGAGAACAAGTAGAAATATATATTCATTGACATGTTTGAAATAAAGGTTAGGATCAAAATGCAATGACCGGAACCACAAGAGAGAATTTAACAATTTTTGCACACCAGGCCTTGAGGGCTTGCTTCAAGACATACAAATATTTCTTCAAAATATATATATAATTTTAGTAGTGCATCATTGACAAAACTAAGAAGTTGTGCTATATGAATCTCCTCTCAAAGATCACCATTAAAAAAACAAATTTTACATCCATTTGGTGAAGCTACCATTGGAAACTAGTAACAAGCGGTAAAGCAATTTGAATGGTGTATATATTGGCAAAGGGGAAAAGGTCTTGATGTAATCAATACCTTTCTTTTGATAAAATCCTTCAGCAACCAAGTGATCCATAAATGAGAGCTGTACATCCCACTAGTTTCACCAATACGGATACTATGTAAAAATAATATTTGGTCTCTATCCTCTGTCTTGTAGAGAGATATTTATCCTTAGTCCATGCTGCAAGGCCTTTTTTCTCAACCCATGATGCAAGACCTTTTTTCTCAGTGTAGTCAGCACACAACAACCAACTAGAATGCGATAATAATCATTCTAATTAAAACCAAGACTCTTCTCTTACTATGTCACCGAGAACTCTGTCTTTAGAATTGATTATTTGACTAATGTAGGGAAATTAAGATAGATCTATGGCGATCACATTGTTTATTTGACTAATGAAGGCTACACATTTGTGAATGAAAATAGTTTTCATTTTAGGTTTTTTGTTGATTAGTTGATTGCCCAAGAATTCTATGAAGGTAACTTTTCACAATTATGTGCTTCTTTTTCTGTCAATCCAAGCTTCAATTGGTGCCAATACATGGGTGGTCAGTGGATCTCCTCAAACAAATAGTAGTGCTCATAATTACCTTCCTTTTTCTTTAACCTTTTTCCAAGTTGTTGATGCTCAAATTCCCAAAACAGAGATCGAACACCCCCACAAATAAATACAAAACTTTAACTGTGATTTTTATTACCAATGTAGTGTATATTTACAATGTACAAGGTGCATATTTACATTAGTAAGTTTGGGGAATCGAAGGACTCTCCATAGATTAAGGCACTTTCTAGTGTGATCGAACGAACACCACTTCCGAGATTACAATGACATTGCTACCAAAATTTGTCAATATGTTCTGTATGTTGAAGCTGTCACTCCACAATATCAAGTATAATAGTCATAGGCAACGTGCATTGGTTTGAAAATTCTATTAAGTGCTTTTAAGGATTTTTATTTCCAATGCAGTGTGTATTTACAATGTACAAGATGCTTATTTACATTAATAAATTTGGGCAATCAAAGGACTCCACATAGATTAAGGCTCTTTCTAGTGTGTTCGATCGAAACACCACTTCCGAGATTACAATGGCATTGCTACTAAAATTTGTCAATATGTTCTGTATGTTGAAGCTGTCAATCCACAATATCAAGTATAATAGTCATAGGTAGCGTGCACTGATTTGAAAATTCTATTATGTGCCTCTAAGGAATTTGTTTTTTAGCGGGTTGCAAATTCAAATGTTTGCCGCAATGCATTGCTTCTGCTAGTAG
The DNA here is from genome assembly GCA_027924585.1 of Larix kaempferi. NCBI lineage: Eukaryota > Viridiplantae > Streptophyta > Pinopsida > Pinales > Pinaceae > Larix > Larix kaempferi. The sequence continues at coordinate 2,735,546 of BSBM01001396.1, read as the reverse complement.
ACATGATCCCTCTGGAAGATCCAGACGCATCAAAAGAAGAGAAGGAAAGTTTATTGGAGAATCAGTTTGTGCTCCTTGAGAAATTGCTTGTAGACGATTGTCCTGACATGCGTTCTGTGGCTATTGAAGGTGCTTGTCGAATTCTTCGTCTATTCTAGAAAGTTATGCCATCTACAATTACTGTGAAACTTCTGTCGAAAATTATGGATGAAATGGCACATGACACATGTAGCAGTGTTGTCAGGTGTGCAGTAGTTGATGGAATGATATATTTACTTGATAACCCACAAAGTCATGAGTTGCTGAAAGTACTACTTCCAAAGTTGGCACCATTTCTTGATGATCTTGTCTTGTCTGTAAGGGTTAATTATATATTTTACTTGTATTGTTTATTAATTTTATTTTCAAGAAGCTCTATGTTGGTCATGGAAAATTGATGAAACCCATAATTTCAATTGTTGTGGACTCATCACTCATGTATTAGTTATTTTGAGTACTTTAGAATAAGATTCAGGGACTTCCTTCTTTGTAGATACAACCAAAGAGTTGAAATCATCATAGACAACTGAAAGGAAGTTTTGTCACCTTTGGTCACTAGACATGTAATTTGTCGAATTCCTTAAAACAAAAATACATGTGTATGGGTATTCCATTCTTCTTCTAGAATCTAATCCTGTTTCTTCTCTTTGACTGGTACCTCACTAGGGACTATAAAACATTATTGACAACTGTCTCTACACGTTTGGTGAGAAATTGCTTCATTCTCCATATGCAACAACAACCATACAGCTATACAGGGACCATTATGGTTCTAGTGGCTAACTCTGGCCCCTCTGCAGGGATAGCTTGCATCCACCTTGGATCTCTCAGACACACAAGCTTGTCCCCTCTTTTAGTGTACTCTATTTTGTACATACCTTAGATTTTAGAAACAAGGTTGTAGTATGTACGCATAAAGAATAATCAATGCTAGTCAAGATAGAAGGATGCTTAAGTTCGTGCACTAAAGTTTCATGTGGTAGAGTGGGCATCATCTATCAACTTTCTAGGTGCATTTACTTGCAGTTGTCTATTGGTCTGTCTGCAACTCCTTTACTACCATGTTTACTTTCCCACAACTCTGGAATTTGATATCACTTGTATAACTAGAATATGACGAAGCAATGTTTCCATGGCCAAAGAGTCATGTATAACTTAGAAATTGTCATCTGGAATTGTGATCTATTTTGTGGTATCTTGTTATGTATGAATTTGTATGAGGGTGAATTATAGAAAATTATGTCACCAACCATGCTTGACATTAGCCTTACCCTGCCTTATGAATCTATACAATATAGAGCTAAAAGATGATTGATGATATAGAACATATTTCTATATGGTGTCTTGAATTTCCAGATTACTATTTATGTAGATCTAACCATTAGATTTTTCTGGTTTGATCTGATCTCAAGATATGCAGTTTTGACACTAATGAGTTTTCATACAGTGCTTTATTTAAGCAGATTTGCTGACAGTTAACCTATTATTCAGTTATTAGCTGTAGGAATCAATTCTTTGAGTGCAGATCTGCTCACCATGTGATGAAGTTTAACATGGTATTAGAGTTGTAGCTCTGAAATCTTCCAAGAATCTGTGTATGGTTAAGCTGTCAGGAATATGGAAATTTCAATTTACATATGAAAATATGAAACGTAAGTCTGAATATGATAAACCAAGTGGAAATTCAAATTACATATTTGATATTGATAATAGATGTGAGATATGTGCATTGTCATACTACATCCAAAATTTTCCTAATGGCATGTCCAAATATGAAATAGAAAATTCAGAAAACATTGAAAAATGAATAACATAGCTTATTTGGCTTCCTAGAGCCATCTCTGCTTCGCCATCTACATCTGCAGCATCAATGCCATCAGCATATGAGTGTCCCTAGGCCTCCCTAAAATCGAGGTACCTTGTCCCCAAGCGTCTCTAGGTGTCCCCAAAATCAGGGCACCCCGTCCCCTCTTTGAGTCTTGAGTTAAAATCGTGGTAAATTTAATACATTTCAAGATTACCTTACGAGAAGCAGTAATTTGCAAATTTGAAAGATTCTTTGATTGACCAATATTATATTTGGTAATAGGTTTTTAGTTGCTACATTATTTACTTACTGTGCATGTATGAGATGGTGTTGTGGTTTGAGCTCTTCTGCAATAATCCTATAACTTTAAGTATTGTTTACTATTTAATTTTTTAATGAGTAAATGGTTGGGATGCTAAACAGGATTCATTGTCTATACCGATCTTAGGTCTTTACAAAGGTGGAGTTTGGAAGATTGATGTGGAATTACGAGTTGGTTATCCATACTATCTAGCCAAGCCTGCATGGGCCCCAGCTTAGACGAAGTGTTTTTGTGGTCAATATCTCCCTAATTCCATATCCTGAAAGGAAACCCTTCTAGTAGAGAAGTTTCCTTCAGCATTAGACTTTCATTCAACATGGTTGCTTGTTCGTGTTGAAATCTTGTTTTGGATGTGGTAAAAGAGAAGTGAGGTTGTTATTTAATAATAAGGAAACCTCTAGATTCTTTTCCTGGTATGGAAACTCCTTAATACATGCAAGTTTGTCCTTGTAGATCATTGTACAGGTACAAAAGATAAAAATAGAGATGGCCCACTTACTCCAGCTTTTAGAGTTTTGTCAGGGCATACCTTGCAATATGAGTTAGGATCCACTTGGCACCTCCCCCACCCAATTATAAGATCTCAATTGTCTGAGAGAGATGATGATAGGCCCCAAAATCATGTGGGCTGAACTGTTAGAAAGAGACATGAACAAAAGCAGAGTCAACTTCCTCCTCCCGTGCAAAATGACAAATTTCCAACGCTTGCACTGCCATATCTGAGAAGGATGTTATTTGAACTTGGAAATGATTGTTGGGAATTGATCATGGTTGAGGAAGAACTTGTCCCCCACCCAATTATAAGATCTCAATTGTCTGAGAGAGATGATGATAGGCCCCAGCACCATGTGGGTTGAATTGTTAGAAACAGACATGAACAAAGGCAAGGTTAGCTTCCTCCTCCTGTGCAAAACGACAAATTTCCAACACTTGCTCTGCCATATCTGAGAAGGATGTTGTTTGAACTTGGAAATGATTGTTGGGAATTGATCATGGATGAGGAAGAACCTGTTACAGGTTGCTACCACAGCAGGTCAGGTAACAGACACAGTATCCAACAAGTTCAATGATTTACTTGCAGATGATGAGGGGGAAAGTGAGGATGAATTTGAATCATATAAAACATCAGATCTTCCAGAATTCAAAGGGATGGCAGGAATAAAAAACTTCACAATCATGCAAGAAGATCAAGGAGTTATGACACTGATACATGATTTTTATACTTACATGCTAAAAAGCTCTTTGCCAGAATTTGCATTGGCAATGTTTGTCACCCCTATTTTGCTGAGCATGATATTCACTTTATTATATCTTCCATAGTTTCAAGGATTGGCATTGGAGGAAACAACTCGCCAGCTTTTCCAATATGCAGAGGAGAGCAAAGAGGCTGGAGTCACAGGGCTTCAATTGTCTTGGACAACGCTCTTTCAAGTCTTTGTGTTTAGTGTTTCCCTCTCAACAAGCTTGCAGCCTGAGCTTGCAGCCTGAGCTTGTACCTCTGTCACCATATACCTTAGTTGTAGTGAATTTAAATGCTCTGATTGGACAACTCATCTTTGTCTTCATGAGTGGTGCAGGTACAGGATGACCACAAAACATTTTATATTCCTTTACTTTTTTTTCCAATTTAGCACTAATATGTTCTGATAAGATAGACATATATTCACTTTGGTTTCTTAGTTTTTGCAATATTATCGCAACCATCTCAGCCTATTAGATTCTCAAATGTGGCATTGGTTTACCCGTGGTTTACCCCAACCCGTCAAAACCTCGATAGAGACCAGAAGGTCGTCATAGACTCATAAGTAAGGAACCCTGAATTCTTTGCTTTTGGAAAGTTTTTTTTCTTCTTCAATATAAATTTTAAACTTTCTGTCTAATACTACATTTCATATAATCATTTTCTTCTCTAAGTTGAGTAGGCCATGCATACATGCCCTTAGTCATACTAGATTCTTATAGAACAAGAAGGCTATAAAAATATCTACCTTGTAGACAATGAAGAATATACGTACATTACAGTGCAGGGTTTTGATGGCAAGATATGTACTACCTGGGCCACAGCCATGTGAACTTGTGGATGTGAAAGTGGACCTAACTTATAAATATAATACTGTTACAAGAGCTGGCACATTCACTTGTTTGTATACCATGAAGGTGTCCAAGCCCCCAGGGTGCCTTGGGAGGCTCTAAGCCTCCAGGGCACCTCCACGGCCTGTTATAGGCCCTCGATAGGCCTTGGGGGCTTGGATACCCAACCACTCATGCCTATTACAGGCCTTGGGAGGTTTAGTCAAGCCCACGGTATCATGCCAATATACTAGGAAGATATATAAAGGGGTATAAAAAATGTAAATGAAAAAATGGATACATACAATATTATAGGGAAATTAGGGGTTGTTTTAAATTGGGAAGGCATATTGGGAGGGGGTTAAAAAAAAAACGAGTTTGAGAATTTTTTTCCAATATTTTTTGAAATTAGGGGTATTGTTTCATATGCCACGAACGAACGTGCTATGGTAGGCAGTCATTGAGTGAAGTCCCCGTGATGTCAAATTGAGTCCTCATTTACATTTTAGGATTGAATTTGAACCAATATGCGAAGTGAAGTTTGCATTTGCATTCAAATTTAAACTTGCATGTGTTTATAAAACTGAATTTTCATTTGCACTCTGAAGGGTAGTTTTTCACTTACATTTCAGGATTGAACTTTCATTTAGTGTGTAAATTCCAGTCTCCATTTGCATCAAATAGACTAAATTTGCATTGTGCATTTGAAAGATTGCATTTGCATTTGAAATTGCATCTCACATTTAGAACTTGCATGTACATCAAAAGACATTGAAAAGTGAAAAGTGCATTTTAGGGGGTTGAGGGTGCTTCATTTTCAGTGAAAGAGGGTAAATTGTGCATTAGTTTGCATATATCTTTAGTTACACAAGTTTTCTTCATTGGAAAGTGTTCTTAATTTTTATTTTCAACAAGCATAATTAATCGAAAAGAATAGGGAAGTTTTTCTTTCGTAGAAAATCACCAAATTGTGTAGGGTTAGGACTTTGGAGACAGGATTGTGAGTAAAATCCTCCAGATTCACATAAGATTAGAAAATAGGAAATAATAAAGAGATATAAAACCATTAGTAGTGTGAAGTACTTGTCAGGAAAGAGGCACTCAACCTGGCGTCAAGTGGTAGTTAAATCTAATCCAAGTGGACTTATTTTTCTCTAGTGCTTGAATTAGTGGGGTTATGCATGTCTAGGGGTTGTTCAAGAGTCACAAGTCCTTGTGGTGACACTACTTCTCACTGACAGCTTCAGGTCTAGAACTTGTGTCCTATGTTCCCTACCCATTCACAGAAGCTCTTTCCAGCAATCATTCTACCTGACTACCTAACACGAAGTGGAAGCCATAGTTTCTTGTCCAAGGTTCCTCCTAGTTCGTTGCAAGGGGAATATTTTGAGGCACCTGAAGATAGAAGCATACTTTCTATCCTAGCTCCTTGGGAGGGTATTTGTTGAAGTCAAGTTCTTGCACCTATGGTGATTGGTCCATGAGAGTAGGGTAACTGTCTCTTGATATTCGTTGGTTGGACTTGGGCCCTAATCATCCCAGGATGATCTCCAGAAGACCCCCAATTTCAGCTCTTCACTGAATGGTGTTTGTCTCTAAAAAAAAAAAAAAATCATTGGAAGAGTTTGTCTTGTTATATTTTTAGGAACTTTTTAGTTAGTGTTGTTTGTTGTGTTATTTTTGTAGACTTCTTCTTTGTGTCTTTTGTGAACCACCGTGTCCAATCAAAATTTTCACAGGTATATAAGAATTCAAGGACACTCTCCTAAACATAGAGAATTCCCTGGGCCTAAGTGAATACTGGATTACATTTATCCACCCCCTCGAGGGGCAACGGGATAAAATCAAGAATCACAAACAGAACCAGTAAAAGAAGAAAACAATTCTAGTTCTAGTGAGTTTGAGACTTCGTTCGGGAAAGGACATTTAGTGACGTTGAGGGTCAATTGAATAAATCCCCTGGAGTTAATTCTCCCCACTCTGAGGAGAATTCAGGTCCTACCGTAATATAATATTTTAGATATCCACCAAGATTTTTAAACCCACCACAAAGCACTAATTTTAGCCAAGGATTTGATCTTCACATTCTCGGAAACAACGATCCTTTGTCGCATTGGTTAATATGGAAAATATTGGAGAAGTAGCTTTTATTGGGGATTTAAATCCCCCATTTAGTTCAACCCCTGTAGGAGGAGTAATTTTAAACATGTCACCCACACTAGGATCAGGATGATCTCCATCATCCTCTATGATATTTACTGGTGTAGCCTCCTCATCTCCGCAAAGCATAAACCCTTTTTATTTTGTGGTAACATTTCCACGTTTTCAATCGATACCTGCATCTATCACTCCTACCTCAATGGTTACCACTATCTTAGGTAGTGGTTCTTTAGTTCCTTTCAAACATTTCCCACCCTATACTGGAGAAATGTCCATGCCTAACCCATCCACCATAACATGAGGTTTTAATAGCTCTACTCTACCCCATATTAGCTTGCCTTTACAGTCTATGGGATTCATGAATACTACTAATCCATTTGCATCAAACATACCACAAGGTAATCAATTTGGAGAAGGGGGATCAACTAGTGTTGGGTTTCCATGGGGGGGAAATGCTCCACAAGGAAATGACTGCTTTCTGGAGCAGGAAGCACACATTTGGTTAACCCTACATTGGTGGATACCTTACAAAGTAGCCAACCTTTAGTTGGAATTGGAAGTGCTTTTGGAGTTGTTTTTCCATCTTTTGTGCAAACCCAACCTGATCAAAATTTTGGGCCAAATAGTCAAACTTTAATGAACCCTGGATCCCATTATATATTCCAGGACAATATTTTTCAAACTCAAACCAATGGGAAACAAATGATCCCAAATCATGGAACTCAATGGCTCATACAAATTTGACATTTTTGGCCACTTTGAATTTGCCAAATCTTACAAAGCTAACTAATTATCTAGGCTTACATGACCCTAGATTGCCACCCCTCCCTACGAAACTCCCTTCAGACACTCCTAAGTTTGAATGGAAACCTAAGGAAGACCCAACAAACCACGTGGTGGATTTTTATCTTTGGTGTTCATATAAATCTATGATGGATGATTCCATTAGATTACGACTCTTCCAAAGGACTTTAACCTGGATGGAGACTAAATGGTACATTGAATTTCCAAGAGCATCCTTCCAAACTTTTGACTCAGTTGCGATGACATTTTTGAACCACTTTTAGTTACCAGTTCATTATGGGACTGGTGCTGAATTATTGACTTCGTTTAGGAAAGATAATTCCACTCATACCTCCAACCACATTCATGAGTGACGAAGGAGAGAGAACCTTATTAAAGCTCAGATTCCAGATGAATTTATGACAAATTGGTTTATTAAGTCCTCACAACCTTTTTATGGCGAAGGATGTGTTCCTTTGCGGGGTTCAAACTAAAGACTATTTTATTATTAAATCCCAACAACTGGATTTGGTCTACTCCCAATCAAGAATGCTTTATGAAAATGTTCCTAATTCTCCTCAAGTGGAGGCTAATCCAACCAAGCCAATGCCTAGACCACATGCCGATGGTGTGATTGGTTCAACATTCAATTCTCTAGCTAGCCACTGTATGCACCTTGTTGGGAAATATTCACCGGTAGATGCCTCAAACAACACACAAAACCTAAGTCCCGTCCCTCCTGTGGATGTTCTTTCAGTACAGAGAATCGGTTCCAAGGGAAACCAACATCCTAGAGGGAAGAAGAATAAGAATAAGAAAACTGGAATAAGGGGAAAAAATTCAAATAATAATAACAACAACACTAATGATGGTGAGGCAAATAAGGAAAAGGGTAAAATAAAATTCCCTTGCTTGTTATGCAAGGAATATCATTTAACCTATAATATCCCTAAGATGGAAATGACCTAGAAACTGTTAGCACAACATGAAGGTTCTACCAAGCCTACTGTGTTGTCTAACCCATTCCTGCAACCACAACAACATATGAGTGCTACGACCCAAACCAACCCTAGATCCTTGTAAGGGGGGAATTAGGGTGCCTCCTATTAAGGGTGCAGTATTGGTCAAATTCAAGTTTTCATGTGTGAGCAGGACGTTAACCTCCAGACCAGAAGTAAATATTATGATACAACTACATCTAGATCCAGAGGAAAGGAAACCTCTGAATTTGATGTAGCTTCCCCTTTACACATAGAGAAGCCAACTAGAGACACTACGGCTAGAATAATGAAAGGTATTCTAAATAAGGCCACATACAATCCTAATGCATGTCCTTCCTAGAATTATAGCATAGTGGAATATATGGAACAAACTCCTTATGCAATGTCTACTCTCAAGGTTCTATAATTTTTCCAACCCAACGAAGGCACTTGTTCTCAGTGTTAGGAGAATATGATCCCGCGGATAATCAGGTTATAGCTTTTGATTGTGAGAATTGGAAATCCCATCTATCCCATCACACGGCTTTCCAGATCCAAGTGACATATGGTAAATCCAATATACATCGTATTGTTGTTGATGAGGGTGCCTCCACTTGCGTGATGTCTTTGTCATGTTGGAAGGATATTGGGTCACTTGAGGTAGTTGCTCCTGTCACAATTTTGAAGGCTTTTGATGGCCATTTTTTCAAGCCTCACAGAATAATCACAGCTCTCCCTATAGAGCTGGGGGGGGGGGCAATCACATTAGAAGTGGAGGTGGTTGATACTCCTCTTGATTATAATCTATTATTAGGGAGAATTTGGACCCAAGAGATGATGGAAGTAGTAACGTCAATCTTTAGTATCATTAAGTTTTTGCATAATGGAAATATTGTCACCATCGATCAACTATCATTCTGCACCAATGGATCTAACCACCAAAACAATAACAATATCCCCATAGTAATCCATTCTGCAAAGGATTGTGAGAATATTGGTGTGGGAATGTATCCTACATTGACGAGAACATTTAACCTACCCACACTTGACCTACATGCTAATGCAACTTTGATACACACAATATCTATGTAATATCCCCAATTAAATATTAGGAATATTAACTCCAAATTTTCAATGGAAATGAAGTTAATTTTTAACTTGGTCCAAAAAATGGGTTTATTATGTATACTAGAATATGAATAATATGGTGCAACCCACAATGTATGATTTCAGACCACTGTAATTTTTTCAATCATGTCCCCGATCCAATACTCAGATCTTTCAACCCCAATGCAACCCCATAGAATCACTGGATTTGAAACTAAGAGCATTACTTCAAATTTGACCACATGGAACACAAGACTTCCAACTCTTCCCAAACACCTAATAGAATCACACTTGATCCAAGAAGATTCAAATGGACCCAAACACTCCTAATATGACCACTAACATAATTCAGAGGACTTTTATGGAAGCTTTGAACACTTTACACATACATTTATAACTGAGGGTGCATTAGCATAATTGTACAGGTTGACCGATCGATAAAATGATCATAACTTGGGCATATAGATTTTTTTTTGGATGAAATAAAAAGTGCTTACTACTAGAACGTTGCTTTCAACACAATGGAATAGGTTTCATAACCCAAAAACACTGAAAAATGGTCTAAACAGAAACTAAATTTCGCCCCCCAAAACCCCAGTGCAATATTGTAAACATACACAACTATAAAACTCCAAAATGGACACTAAAAGATTACAAATACACTTAATTATATCCAAATAGGTTAATAACAGATATAAGAGGCTCATATGAATGTTTCATACCCATACACCAAGTTTACACAACCATACAAGCACAAATTTACTCATAGATCAACTCGTGCTTGAAACATTGTACAACATAAGAGGAAAACATTGTGATTTTTATTATGAGTGGTGTTGGAGCATAGGCCGCAGCTATGGAAAAGCTGCCAATTTTGAGGAAAAGCACCATTTTTGGCAAAAATGAACAGTGCACGGTACGGCGCCAGATGGACGAGCCCACCACAGATTACGGGCCGGAAATCGCGGAGCTTGCGTGCACGTCAAGGGAAAGAGTAAATAAGGTGGCCGAGTAGAAAGCTCAACCACCACAATAAATGAAGTGGCGGAAGAGGGCTCAGCTACCCTCATTAAGGCAAAGTACAGGAGTTATGGTTGCTCGGACAAAGGAAGAGCAACGGGCCGAAGCATTGAAGGCGAAGGACAAGGAGCAAAGAACGATGAAGCGGCGGCCATACCCGCGATCTGCGCTGGAAATCACGGAGTCTGCAGGAAGCTGCAACGGGACTGCAAGAGGCACCTACAGTGCACCTAGTCGTGTCAGTGGTTAGGGTTTTGGGGGATCACTGTTGGGAAAGGCCCACAGTTTTGTAAAGGTGCGACCCTCAAGGCCACCTATATATATGTGTAATTGGGAAGGTTAGAAGGTTAGAAGGTGAGAAAGGTTACACAGACAGTCTAAGCTGATGTCTGAGTCTTTTGTATTACTGTAGGTTGTAAAGTCGTTAAGACTCATTGTCTGTATGTAAGAAGGTCGCGATCTCGCAGGAGACCGCTTGGCGTAAATGCCATTGTATGTATTAACCAGTCGCAGGAGGACTGAGGGGAATGTAATTGTATGTCTTTGCCATTGTAATACCTGTAGAAGAAGAGAATAGATCTAAGAGAAGGGCTCCCAGCTGTGTGCGTGGAGTTTCCCAGAAATATCTAAGGCTGCAGCTGTGTGCGCAGCAGAACTGTGTAAGCACCATTTAGAGATAATATACAGTCTGGTGGACGTAGATTCCCTCCTGGAAGTGAACTACCTAATTCTAGTTGTCGTGGTGATGCTTTATGTGATTGCAAGTCTTTGCTTTACTGTCTATGTTTCTATGAATGTTTCGCTATCTTTATGAATGAGTATGTAGAGCAAATCCTCGAAGCTCCCTTAGAAGCGTACTTGTGCATAGTTGAAGGAATCTGAGAACACTGTCGTCACAGCACTTAAAGTGTGTGTTGCTGCACCGGGGCGCAAGGGCTCCCAGAGGCGATATGTCATGTATCGAACGTAGCGGGTGAACGCTTCGTGCGCAGGCGCGGAGCTACTGTGCAGCTAGGCTGGCAAGAATGAGTTCCGGCACTGTCGTGCTATGAGGTCTGTGGAAGAGTAAGACGTTCCGCTCCGAGGTATCCTCCCGGAAGGGAAGGGAGAAGATTATAGTCTCCACATCACCTAGGTTAAGGAAACCTGATTCCTTGACCACCCCATAGCCACTTCGGGTGAGACTTCGGGCTGCTGCGCAGCTCGTTGCCGAAAGGGCCAGTGCGCCAAAGGGGTCTTTGTTGCTGCGCATCCTGAAAACCTGGGTCTGTCCAAAAAGCAACCAACAAATGGTTCCGTTTCCTTGAGACTTGTTATTCCGGCGATGTGCGAGATTGATACGCAACCTAGAGAAAAACGGAACCAACAAATGGTTCCGTTGCCTTGAGACTTGTTATTCCGGCGATGTGCAAGATTGATACGAAACCTAGAGAAAAAGGGAGACAACAAATGATTCCATTGCCGGCTTTAACCCTATTATTTTGAAGGCAATGTGGTGCTGGAACCCTACAGCTAAAGAAATTCAAGAGTGGTTTGATTCAAAGGCTAGAGAGTTCGCTGAACGTGAAAATAGAAGCCTAGGCTTCAGATAGAGGACTGGTTGCAGAAGCATATTTATACTAACCTTCACGAAATCTTCTTTGTAACATTTGCAATCGAGTTGCATGAGTGGGTATCCAAGCTAGCACATACTGGACCCACTGTGCATGTTGATCGGCCTATCGTTTGGACGCCTGAGCTGATTAGCACTGTGAAGCGGGTAGATAACCCTATGTCCCGCGCAATAGACTTTTGGTTGAACAGTCTTCTCGAAGGTTTCATCACCGAGTTTGCCGTAGATACGAGAAAGAGCTTCAGCGAGGCTGAAAGGAGCTTCTTCAAAGCATACAGGGGTAAGTACTTAAATTCTTTGAACTTGTGGATTAAAATGCTCTTATATGAAAAAGGAAAACTATGCATAGCTTCCGATGAATATCATAGACAAGTAATGTCCGCAGATTCTGATAGTGATCTTGAAGCTATTGGTTGCACTCGTAGTGGAAAACGGTATAAAGTAGGCCTCGACCAGCATTCTTGTGACTCTAGCCCAGAAGATAGTCGAGCTCGTAGAGCAAGCCATATAGAGAGACAAGGGAGTGCTCATATCCCTTATCACCCTTTTACACCGCAAAAGCCAGACGGGGCTCAGCATAACCCCGCAGTAACATCCTCTAGTAGCCCGAAAGGTACTTCTAGTACCTCAGCCCCACCTTTGTTTAACCATCCTGGAGGCAGTGCCACAGCACCTCCACATCAACCTAGCGCAAGAAGGATGGGTGATGACATGAAGCTACCAACCTTTAGAGGAACAAGGCTAGAAGACCCTGAGCAGCACTGGTTTCTATGCAAATCCATTTGGACGATTAAGCAAATTAATGATGATGATGTTAAGCTGGTTCAGTTAGCAACCACACTAAGAGAGAGAGCCTTAACCTGGTTTATGAAATACTCAACAGCACAGAATAGGACGCTTGCTGATGTAAGAAGTGCTATGATTAAAGAATTCAAGAAACCTAAATCAAAATCACAGTGCATAACAGAACTCAAAGACATAAAACAGTTACCTACAGAATCAGTATGGGACTTTGACCAGAAGTTCAAAGCCTTGATAGATCAAGTAAGCTTTGAGTTTGCACCGCAGCAGCATAAGGAATGGTTCATTGCTGCGCTGCTTCCCCATATTAGGCTTCCTCTTATGCAACAAAATCTCACTACTCAAGAACAAGCTCTAGAGATGGCTATGAAACTAGAAGCCTCACCAATTGCTGGAACAAGCAACGATGTTGCGCAGTTGCAGAACCAAATAGCAAACCTAACCTTGCAAGTGCATGATATTAAGAAAGGAAAGGATGTTAAAGAAGAAATTTGGTGTACAAAGTGTAGAGCACAAGGACATTCAAAGGACCATTGTCATGTTTTCATCGATTATATTGCAACTGGAGAACCTAACCCTTTGCCACAAGCTCAGGGGCCTTGGTGTGAAATCTGTAGAACTAGAGGCCATAGACCATAAGAGTGTCACTTGTTACAGAAATATGTACAAACTCCAAAGAATCTATATTGTAACTTCTATAAATCAGTAGGCCATGATGAGAACAATTGCAGAGCACATGAGCTTATGATAGAAAGAAAACATGATGTTTATAGAGTACAGTCAGAACCACAAGGACCCATAGCAGGTCCACAATATGACCCAGCTCGCGAAGGCCGAGGAGGAAATTATAGGGGCCGAGGACGCGCAGCAGGTTTTGGTCGTGGAAGAGGACAGATCACTTGTTATAACTGCGGAGCTCAAGGCCATTATGCAAGGGATTGCCAAAACCCTACAACCACCTACAGGTACTGTAAATCTTATGATCATGTCATTGAGGAATGCCCTCAGTTGATGGCTACGATACAAGAAAAGAAGCCACAGGTTAAACAGAATATTCAGTTGATTGCAGCAGAAAAAAGAGAACCAGATCCTACAGTTAGTATAGTGACGCGCAGTGGAGCAACCACTAGTGCGCCAGAGTCAGGAACTGGAAAGCCAGCGACACAATGGGTGCGTCATGCTAATATTAAACCATCCCCGCTTGACCTACAGAAGCAAAAAGAAGCATTCAAGCAAGCTAAAGAGTATTTCTCAGATCCGTGAGCTTCAAGTTCTGTCGCATTACCGCACAATGATATTAGACCGCATGTGCCACGACAAGGGAACCTGGTACGAGAGCAAGCCACTACATCTGGAAGGCCTGATGAAGAGGATACACTAGGAAGTGTTCATGCTTTCCTAAGAAGCTGCTTAAAGTTGTTGCGCAATGAAAAAGAAACTCTGGAACTTCAACACCTGCTGGATCAGTGTCAACAATCTGCTTCGATGAACACACCCCAGCGTGTTGTTCATCAGATCAGGAGTCATGCTAGAACTGGAAGAGAGATGAGACTCACAGCGCAGATTGGAGCATTTGAAATGGATGAAGTCATTTTAGATTTAGGTTCAGAAGTTAATGTTATCACCATGCAGACATGGGAACAGATGGGTAGCCCTCAGCTTATCAGATCTCCTATCCATCTAAGACTAGCAAATCAGCAATGAGTTTCCCCATTGGGAAGATTACCCAATGTACCTATTGATATTGACGGAGTAAGAAGTTCTGCAGACTTTCAAGTAATCAAAATTCTGGATGACAGTAGACCTTATCCAGCACTCCTAGGCATAGACTGGGCATTTGATAATCTAGCTGTCATTAATTTGAAGAAAAGACAGATGACCTTTGAGGATGAACAGATTAGAGTCATTGCACCACTTGATCCCCTTCAAGGACCACGGTATATTGAACCCATTCGAGCAGAAGAAGAAGCGCGCCACATGGAAAGTTTGTATCAGATGACTGCTAGTCATAATGATTATGTCAATCCCACAGCGGACGGCCATATCAGCTAGCGATGCGATAGCTCCTGCACATCAGATTCGGAAGTAGGATTGGAAAACTGGCAGAATCGCTTACATGAGGTTTCTGCAAGGCATTGCACCATGATGACTAAATCCATTCGATGGATTGGCACAGAATTGAATAACACTCTATTCTTTGATGGTCTAACTGGAGTAAGTGAATTCATACATGCATACGAACAAGAAATCCCAGATGAGCAGCGCATACAAGCATTGGATGTAGCTCTGCGCGCTACACCCGCAAGATGGTGGGGTGCGCATAAAGAAAATATCGACACATGGCAAGACTGTCGCAGGTTGATACTGCGCAGATTTCAAGAGACTACAGCAGGAGTGTTGCGCAAATATGATGGACAAAGTGACCCCAGATCACATGTTGAAGCATGTATTCAGCAATGGTCAGATATTCCAGAAGATGAGTGGGTTCACCTATTCATCCACACATTGGATATAGTTCCAAGGAACTGGTACACTGAAACAGAATTGCGTAGAGGCACTATCACTTGGCCTCTCATGATCGAAAGTTTTCAACTCACCTTCAGCTTTGAGTTAGAACATCCAAGCATTGATCAGGCTTTAAAGTGTATTAGAAAGAAGGTATTTGGACAATGTCCTTTACCAGAGTATTCTCAACCAGATTGGGCTGTCCAGATGGAACATGCCCTGGAATGCTATAATTTCACCGCTGGAGAAGAGGATGATGATCCTCGCAACATCAATATTCCAAAGTCAGAAGGGACGCGCAAAGTCGAAGGCCCTCAGTTTGATATCCCTGCCATTACAGAACACATCAAGCTCAAGAAGATTAACATTGGTACAGAAGCCGAACCCAAGGTTGCCTCTATAGGAGATTATTGGGATGATGAAACTGTTGGCCATATTGTAGATTTACTACATGAGTACCAGGATATCTTTCCTACCAAGTTTACAGAAATGAAAGGCATCCTAGGAGATTTAGGAGTTATGCGCATACCTTTGAAAGTGGATGCTAAGCCAGTAAAACAACGTCCGTATCGGTTGAACCCGCGATATAAAGAAAAGGTCAGAGAAGAAATTGATAAGATGCTCGCAGCTAGTATCATTGAGCCAGTAGAGGAAAGTGATTGGATTAGTCCTATGGTGGTACAGGAGAAAAAGACAAAAGGTGAAATAAGAATCTGTGTGGACCTGTGCAAGCTCAATGATGCATCAGCACATGATCCATTTCCTACGCCCTTTACAGACGAAGTGCTTGACAATGTTGGAGGACAAGAGGCTTACTCATTCACTGATGGCTTTTCAGGATACCATCAGATCAGAATCCATCCAGAGGACCGCCATAAGACCACTTTTGCGACTGAATGGGGCTCATTCCAGTATACGGTAATGCCCTTTGGTCTTAAAAACGCTCCTGCTATCTTCTCTAGAGTCGTTGTTGCTTTTTTTAAAGAATTCATTCATAAGTTTCTAGAAGTCTATTTTGATGACTGGACTGTGTTTGGTTTACTAAAGAACCATATAGGGAATCTAAGGATGATGTTAGAAAAATGTAGACAGTATCAGATCTCCCTTAACTTGAAAAAATGTATCTTATGTGCTCCTTTTGGTATTTTGTTGGGTCACATTGTATGCAGACAAGGACTCATGATGGATCCTGCGAAGGTTTCCATCATTGCTAACTTGCCTGCGCCCAACTCAGTCAAACAATTGCGCACTACATTGGGACATACAGGATACTACAGGAAATTTATCAAGGGTTATGCAAAGATCACTGCGCCTATGGAAAGACTGTTGAAAAAGGATTCGAAATTCCAATGGACAGAAGAATGCCAACAGAGCTTGGACACACTTAAAGAAAAGATGGTCACAGCACCTATTCTAGTTTTCCCAGACTAGAGAAAACCCTTTCATGTTCATGTAGATGCTTCTTCCATAGCATTGGGGGTTGTGCTCACACAACTGGGAGAAGGAGGTATTTACCACCCCATTGCTTACTCTAGCAGAAAGCTGTCTACAGCTGAGAAGAACTACACCACTACAGAAAGAGAAGGACTAGCTATGGTGTATGCCTTACAGAAGTTCAGACACTATCTATTGGGTGCTCATTTTAAAATGTATACTGACCATTCTGCCTTGAAGTACTTGGTCAATAAGCCAGTGTTAGGGGGAAGAATTTGCAGATGGTTACTCCTCTTCCAAGAGTATGATTTTGAGATTATTGTGAAGCCAGGAAGATTGAATGCAGGACCTAACCATTTATCTAGGATAGAGTCAGGGGAGGAACCTACAAATTTGGAGGACAATCTGCCTGATGCGCAGCTATTTTCTATTCAAGCAGCAGACGAATATTTTTCTGATATTCTTGAGTTTCTCACTACAGGACAAGCGCCAGTTGATTTCACAATACAGCAGAAGAAACAACTTGTTGTCAAAGCCGCAGACTTCACTTTGATAGCAGGCCAGCTCTATAAGTTGGGCCCTGATGAAGTTTTGCGCAGATGCATTTTACCGCATGAGAAGAACTCCATAATCGCCGAAGCGCACTCAGGAATTGCAGGAGGCCATTTCGTAGGAAAGCCGACTGCGCAGAAGATCTTAGCCACAGGTCTTTGGTGGCCAACATTGCACAAGGATACTAAGGAATTCTGTAGATGTTGCGATGTGTGCCAGCGAACAGGAAAACCTTCAAGAAGAGATGAAATGCTGCTAAGACCCCAGATAACAGTGCGTGCTTTTGATAAATGGGCCATTGATTTTGTGGGACCTATCAACCCACCAGGAAAGAGAACCGACGCAAGATACATAATCACAGCTACTGAATAGCTCACCAGATGGGCTGAGGCGAAACCAGTTAAGAATTGCGACGCTGTCACTGTCGCGCAGTTCATTTTTGAGAATATTGTCACTAGATTCGGATGTCCACTGATTCTGATGAGTGATCAGGGAACACACTTCTTGAACAAGACTATAGAGGCCCTTACTGAATAATTCCACATTAGTCACCATAAGAGTACACCCTACCACCCTCAAGCTAATGGTATGGTGGAGGCATTCAATAAGATTTTGGAGAATGCCCTGACCAAGATCTGTAATCAACAAAGAGATGATTGGGACCTTAGAGTTACAGCTGTGTTATGGGCTTACAGAACCACATGCAAGAAATTAACAGGTCACACACCTTTCAGTTTGGTGTACGGACAAGAAGCAGTTATGCCCGTGGAATACATTGTTCCCAGTCTCAGAATTGCTCAAATTACAGAAATGGCAGATACTGATACCATGAGTGAAAGGCTGTCACAATTGGTTGACTTAGAAGAAGACAGGATTTTAGATGGATTCCATCAACAAGTGCAAAAGGTGAGACAGAAGGCTTGGCATGACAGGCATATTAAGAATAAAGTCTTTCAGGAAGGAGACTTAGTACTCCTCTATGATAGTAAATTCATCAAGTTTCCAGGAAATTTCTGTGTACATTGGTTAGGCCCTTTTCAAGTGATGAAGATAACCGAAGGTGGAGCAGTTCAGCTTGCAAAGCTTAATGGAGAATTGCTGCCCACAATGATCAACGGGAGTCGGCTCAAGCTTTATCGCGACGGCCACTCCGCCCTATCGACCTAATCAGTTGCTGAAGTTGTGCAGATGTCCAGTGTAGTTGAAAGAGGCATCGCACTTATCAGTCTACACGGAAGTCACGAGACATGTTTCAGTCTCTGGCTTCCCGCGCAGTTCCTCGAAGCATCCGTGCAGTCAATAAAGTCTGTTCTGAGCGAGCCTGTTCTTCGCTCTTGCGAAGTCCCCCAGGTTGTCGAACTCTCGCTCTTGCGGACTTCCCTGTTGTCTATTTATTGTTCTTGCGGAGTTATCCTCGCCATGGAGCCCTCCATGTGCACAGTTACCCATGCTGAAGTTACCCGCCGAAAATTTGAATTGCGGTAGCTCTATAGCCGCGTCTGAGTCTTAATGAAGGACGAGACCGCCATTTAATTGTATTTGCTCTGACAGATTCGGCTTGATTTCCCTAAGATCCGCATTTAATTAAGGAGCTGAAGGCCTTAGCTCATCTCCCGAAGGCTGTCAGAGCCCATCCCTCACATTTAATGCACCACAGAGGCGCGGGGGTAGGGGGTTTGTCAACTCATCCGCGTAGGCGCCAACGGTTATTAGTGCCACTTGTACGCATTTACTACTGCCTTTAGCTATAAATACCCCTCATCCGTATATGCTTGGGTTACTTTTCCTTGCTAGTGCGTTGTATAGTTTCCCTGTTTGAGAGTCTAAGTCATTATTTTTAAGAGTCGTATCGGACAGACTGTTTTCCTGTTTTCAGAGTTCAAATCCTACGCTGTTCCACCCCTTTCTGTTCAGTGTTTGTCGTGTATGCAAGTTCATGACGGAGAAATTGTCAACTGAAGAATTCATCCGTCACTTCAAACGCAGAGGGTTAGATTTCGGTATGGGTACCCCGATTAAGATTGTCGAGCTTCCTGATCCCAGACAGTCCCCGGGCACGCGAGCGTCTCAGCAGCAACAGCAGCAGCCGAAGGAACCCGTTCCAGATCCCTTGGCCACTCTGGTTAAATACATTCCTTCGCGCCCAGATGATGCACCCGAGGTGCGTATTCCGAAGAATGCCAAGTATTCGATTCCGCTGCCACCAATGGAGGAAGTCGTGCAAGAAGAAGGTTCCTTGCTTGGACATCTCCCGCTGGTTAAGTTTTTTGACTTCAACTTGGGAGATTACAGAACGTATCCTCAGTTTGCGCCAGATCACTATCTGACAGTGGTCCATAATCTTGTTAAGAAGTTTGACGAATTCATCCCGCAGGAATTTGCAGTAAATCTTGAAAGGCCTGGACTGTTGAACCTGTTGAAGCTACCGCACTTCAGGCGTAGCAATGAAGTTAATGCGGTAGTCAAGGTCCTATTATCCTGTGTTCACGGTGGTTATCTTTGGCTAGGGAGGCCAATTGATCTGAATGTGGACCTGATTCACTGAATTACCAGCCTATCTAAGGTTGGTAAGGACCCCAACATCCATTTCGTTGGTAAAGACAGGGACCGAAAGCTCGCTGCACAGGTGGTGCAGAAATACAAATTGTCGAGAGGAGGTCGGGCCTATGACCTCACTATAGTTGAAGATGAAGCACTCAGATTCACAGGCAGTCTACTCGCAGGCAGACTTTTAACGAAGTGTCGACCTAAAGAAGTCCCTGGAGCTGTTGTAGAGCTCGCAGTCGCAGCTGCGGAGGGAGAGCAGTATAATTGGTGTCTCTTCCTCCTAAATACATTCTTGGAAGACTGTCGCAACGTTTAGGACACCGCCAATCAGCTTTTCCATTTTTCTTGGCTCCTGATCTTGTGTGCCTTTGTCGGGTGGAAGGAACCGCCCAACACTCAGTTTCTTCCGTGCCGTTCAGGAGAGGTTACAGGGATGCGTTATGTTAACCTCTGGGATTCTAATAATCCCGTGAAGCGCAAGATGAACCGCGCCATGTTCTTTGAGTACTACCATCTCCTCCGGGATACCATTCTGCAGATGCCAAGGCTTACTGAGGAGACGACAGAAATCTATGGAGCGAAGTTGGTCTTTTCTTCCAACTTGCATGAAATCTATTTCCGCCCTCGCGGAATTCAGTCGAATGAATGGGTCGTAGGGCTCTACCGTATGACTACCCAAGACGTAGAGGACACTGTCAAGTCCTGGCCAGATGAATGGAAGCAGGCCGCTGAAATTGCTGCCACGATGCCACCCCCTGCAGCGCCAGAGAAAGATAAAGGAAAGGAAAAGGCCATGCAAAAGAATGATGAAGGTCCATCAGGACCGGCTTCAAAGAAGCAGAAGCTGTCACACCCTGCAGAAGCTATCGGAGATACCTCTCAGACCCTTACCGCGGGGCTCGACCACTACTTGAAGGAGCAATTTCAGGCGCTGCGTACCTCGCAGGCCAATATCAGAAGTGCTCTGGACCTGCAGCTTGTGGAGTTGAAAGGTCTCGCAGGACGAGTTGCGCAGACCCATGCGCCAGCATCCGGCTCGCAGGCACCGCAACCATCTACACACACCGAGCGGGTTGAAGTACCTACAGAGAGGCACACTGTCGTCCACATCCCGCCTGCAAGCATGACACTCCCGGATCCTTTGGATGCACTACAGGTAAGCGCAGTCAGCCCTGTTGAAATAAATTTGTCACTAATTCTGTTGGAAACTCTACATTTGGTTCAGGAGCAGGTCTCTACTGAGCTAAGAGCTAGGGAGATCTCCACATTCCATGCCAATCAGAGATTGCAGACGCAGGAAGTAGAGTTAAGGGCAGGCTACAAGGAGATCTCTGCGCAGCTTTAACTTCGCGAAGCACAAGACACTGGGTTGAGGAATGTCGTTGATGAAATCGCCCAGGAGCTGCCAGCCTGCCAGATTCAACAAGACCTTCCTTTAGTTGAGAAAGTGCAACGCATCGGCAGAAGGGTGCAAGCCCTAGAACAACAAGTAGTTGTTATGGCTGAAGAACATAGAAAGCAGCTCGCCGAGTTGGAAGCTCATGTCGCAGTGCCTCCCGTAGATGGGACGCAAGAACGACTTGAAGCACTACGCATATCTTCTATCCAAATGCAGCACAGAACAGATGAAGCCCAACAGTTAATGACGCAAGCTATGGAGGCTTGGGATGAGCTTGAGAAGCTCCCTTCCAAAGTTTCCCTTTTGGAACAGGTGGAAGCAGCAGAATAGTCCCTAACTGTTCTGAGCGAAGAAGCTAATCCCTTGGAAGGCTTAGCCAAAATGAGAAAGATGAGCGAAGTCCACAAAGTCCAGCAAGAACTGCACAGGCTCAGAAACAAAAATGCTACTCTCACCAACATCATTCAGCCATTTATGGATGAGTATGCTGAACTTGCTGCCCAAGCAGAGGCCAAGGTCAAAGAATTTGCTGAATCTCAAGAATTGGTCGATGACGTAGAAGGAGAAGAAGCTACTGCAGACATGGTGCAGACAGCTGCAAAGTGCGTGGAAGACATGGACTCCGCTATTGCGCAGTGGAAGCAAGCCTTCGCTGTGACCCAAGCCAAGTCAGATGAACAACTAAAGCGACCGCAAGCTAGTGCGGGTGGCTCGAGGACGAGCCACAAGTAAGTGTTAGGGGCCTATTGGAGCATAGGCCACAGCTATGGAAAAGCTGCCAATTTTGAGGAAAAGCACCATTTTTGGCAGAAATGAACAGTGCACGGTACGGCGCCAGATGGACGAGCTCACCGCAGATTACGGGTCAGAAATCGCGGAGCTCGCGTGCACGTCAAGGGAAAGAGTAAATAAGGTGGCCGAGTAGAAAGCTCAACCACCACAATAAATGAAGCGGCGGAAGAGGGCTCAGCTACCCTCATTAAGGCAAAGTACAGGAGTTATGGTTGCTCGGACCAAGGAAGAGCAACGGGCCGAAGCATTGAAGGCGAAGGACAAGGAGCAAAGAACGATGAAGCGGCGCCCATACCCGCGATCTGCGCCGAAAATCACGGAGTCTGCAGGAAGCTGCAACGGGACTGCAAGAGGCGCCTACAGTACACCTAGCCATGTCAGTGGTTAGGTTTTTTGGGGATCGCTGTTGGGAAAGGCCCACAGTTTTGTAAAGGTGCGACCCTCAGGGCCACCTATATATATGTGTAATTGGGAAGGTTAGAAGGTTAGAAGGTGAGAAAGGTTACACAGACAGTCTAAGCTGATGTCTGAGTCTTTTGTATTATTGTATGTTGTAAAGTCGTTAAGACTCATTGTATGTATGTAAGAAGGCCGCGATCTCGCAGGAGACCGCTTGGCGTAAAGGCCATTGTATGTATTGACCAGTCACAGGAGGACTGAGGGGAATGTAATTGTATGTCTTTGCCATTGTAATACCTGTAGAAGAAGATAATAGATCTAAGAGAAGGGCTCCCAGCTGTGTGCATGGAGTTTCCCAGAAATATCTAAGGCTGCAGCTGTGTGCACAGCAGAACTGTGTAAGCCCCATTTAGAGATAATATACAGTCCGATGGACGTAGATTCCCTCCTGGAAGTGAACTACCTAATTCTAGTTGCCGTGGTGATGCTTTATGTGATTGCAAGTCTTTTCTTTACTGTCTATGTTTCTATGAATGTTTCTCTATCTTTATGAATGAGTATGTAGAGCAAATCCTCGAAGCTCCCTTAGAAGCGTACTTGTACATAGTTGAAGGAATCTGAGAACACTGTCATCGCAGCACTTAAAGTGTGTGTTGTTGCGCCGGGGCGCAAGGGCTCCCAGAGGTGATACGTCGTGTATCGAACGTAGCGGGTGAACGCTTCGTGCTCAGGCGCGGAGCTACTGCGCAGCTAGGCTGGCAAGAGTGAGTTCCAGCACTATCGCGCTGTGAGGTCTGTGGAAGAGTAAGACGTTCCGCTCTGAGGTATCCTCCCAGAAGGGAAGGGAGAATATTATAGTCTCCACATCACCTAGGTTAAGGAAACCTGATTCCTTGACCACCCCATAGCCACTTCGGGTGAGACTTCGGGCTGCTACGCAGCTCGTTGCCGAAAGGGCCAGTGCGCCAAAGGGGTGTTTGTTGCTGCGCATCCTGAAAACCCGGGTCTGTCCAAAAAGCAGCCAACAAGTGGGACATTATGAGAGTACATAAATAGACTCTAACAAATCTAAAAATATGAATAAATATATTATACAAAGAGATTATAAATGGTTTCTACAGAACCACATATAAAGGAGGAAGAATTACTGCTCCGAATGAGTGATTTCCTTCCACTGTTGCACCCTCCACAAGCAAGATTTCGACCCAAAATCAGAGATATGACTCTGGTAGTTTTCCCTCCATCAAATATCAGTGATACTAAGCCATTTGAAAAAACTTCATGAATTTTGGATAGCCACAAGTGCGCCCTCCTCAAGCAAAAACCACCATAAACACTGCACTCCCGGACACATCACAATACACACTTCTACTGACTAGAAATTGAACACACCATCAAGAATTCGACCCCACTACTATAGATGAACATAAAAATATGAAATATTCTCTATAGATAAATATGAAGTTGAATTCTCCTCTCAATTATCAACTACAATGAAACTCAGTGATGAGATCGGGGTGATCTCCTCCTCTCTATTATCTAGGGTGAAATATTTCATCACCAAAACTAGTTCACAATTGGAAGGGGCACATCTCAAAATATAGAAAGGGTCTCATCTACCAAGACATGAAAGCCACAAGATATCTCCTATTGAAAATCAAAATGTCCAAAATCCCTTTCCCAGCAGGCCTGCATCCTTTTTATAGACTCCATTGAGCCCTTCCCCCCTCATTCCAGAATTCTCTCATAAAACATTTAGTAAAATAGACTTAGCTGAGAATCCGCAGTAAAATAGGACTGCAGACTCTTCACAAGATGCCATTTAGTAAAATATTAATAAATGTTATTTTAATGAGAGAATTGGTCCTTAGAACACATTTACATCCTTTCCTAATGTTATTTGACCCAATAGTACTTTACCTCACTTGGAAATTCGAATTCGCTATGCATAGTCAATTTTTGAGGAAGTTACACCTTCATGTGGGACCACCTTGACCTCTAGTACACTCCTTGGATAAAAATAGGACCTGCAACATATCATATGGTGTCATAACCTGTCATAGGACCTGATTCTTGTCATATGTTGTCATAAGTTTGTCATAGATTTTCTATTTTTAGCCTAAGGATTTACAACTCATGGGATGCCTCTTCATGAAACTTCTTGGGAGTTACAAATTGGAATTTATTCCTTCATGATGTCTTCTTCCACCTTAGAATTCGAATTTGGGGGAATTACAACTCATGTGGGGCCCAACTGAACCTCCTTATGCGCCCTCCTTGTCTAATTTTGCCTAGTGTTGCATCATTTCACAATTTGGACATCAAACTATACAAATATTTGACCCACATCACCACCTTGATAATTTTTCATGATTTTACCAAGTGACTTATGCCATTGCATCCCCTAGTCCAATGGAGTGGTCCATAGCAAAAATTTAGGGACATGACAGTTCTCCCCACCCAAAATTGCTTGTCCTCAAGTAATATAAACATGGGAGTGGTAATGCTTCTTCTTTTTCCCCAACTTATGCTCATTGACTTTTTTTCCTCCTTCCTTAGTGATGACTATTCATAAGGATGCAATTTCAAATGGACCCAGTCATCAACTCTATATCCGACAATCTGAACCACATTGAGGCTGAAAATGTTGTCATGGTTCCAAACCAATTGAAATGAGGTGTAGTATACTCTGCTCAAAGTTTGGTCCTGCAAGGTACTGACATAGGAAAACTACTGACCACTTCCAATAAGAAGAGTAAATCTATACCGTAACCACTCAACCAAATCCCCACTCAACTGATCTACTAAGAATCCCATCTTGTGAAATCCAAGATTGCCTCTCACCTCTGGGCCCACTATAGGAAATTTCCCCAACACTATAACTCCAATATCCCTAGATAATATTAAAAAGGGACCACCATACTTCCATTGTGCCACTCCGATCATAATCATCCCCTCTAGAGATAGCTCCATATCCCCAACTGCCATGCCAACAACCCAGCTGAAACAAATGAGTCCAAGAGTGATCACAGGGTCCTAAATGAACTTGAGAAATGTGGAGTGCATACTGCATCCACCTCTTCCCTGCATAGTCTCCACACAAAGAGCCTCCTGTAGTCTCCCAATCCACCTAGTAGGAAAACACTATATCCCTCCATCATAAGGTCTCCCACCTAGGAAACTAATCCACTGCTCCACATGGATAGGCTCCTGACATAGATGGCTCGCTCTACCTACTATGCCAACTTCTAAATTGTTGAACCAAGTAATACTAGGATCCCACTATCTATGCTGCACCCATCCTATTAATAATGTTATCTAGATCAATCTACCACTCTAAAGGATGCCAGGATCCCACCACCAGATTGGAAGTTCATCACTCCTAATGCTAATTCGAACCTCTGTGAGCCTCTCCAACAGAACATGAATCTCATCTTGTGCACCATGCACATTGGTCCTCTTGCTCACATTATTGTCACCTGTCCCATCCAACCGACTCAGGTGAAACTCCCATGTCCTTCCATGAATGATGAAGGCAGTAGGAAACAACTGTAGACACCTCTACTGTTGCTCATAAGACTAGAAAGGAACTAATGTTCCAAACAACCTTCTACTTATGCAAGCTAGACTCAACCTCCCTTGTGTATCCATATTTGTTATGTTCCTATCCACCCAATCCAAGTATGCACATACTCCTATGATGTCTAGTCCATAAAAAGTGTACACATCTTCCTCCTCCACGATTAAGTCTCTCTCCCATGGAGGCAGCTCATGATCCTCTTGATTCAAAACAAGTACTTGGTCAACATTATCCTTGCCAACTCTCTCCTCAAGCACCTGTAAATATGAATGCTTCTCATGTGGAACCATCACAAGTGGTCCCTCCATCAACCCAATAGTGCCACCAACCTTCTCCCTATCATGCTCAACTTTTGTACATTCTTCCATTGGAAGGGATAATGGTTGAAGATGGATTTATTTTTGCTTCCTTGTTTAGGATGCCAACAAACTTTCCTTCATATATATTTGTAGCCACTCATTTCCCAATTTTGTGTCTCATTCACATTTTCTAATGGATGATATAAACAATCAGAATGCTTGTGGCATGAATCCAAAACACATTCTCCCTTTTCAACTTCCAATTATAGATGTCAAAATTAGAAAACTCTACAATTTCATCCTTCTCACATGGAATGACTTCTATCTCATGATGGTGCAAGGAAATAGGATTAATGGAAAAATCAGAATTGTTAACATATCTTGGTGTTATGTTTCCATCGTTTGTGCAATTGACATTAGCTTCATGGTGAAACTCTAATGGGGAATGGAAGGTTGATTTTTGTTATTCCTTTAAATATGATCCAAGAGATGTTTCTCCACTACCATCCCCATTTTCATATGTAGGCTAAACAATGACCATGGATTCACTTCTTCTTGAACCCATCTTATATGAGGAACCCTTGGTTTCTCTCTTTATAGAGGTACCAAACATCCTTTCCATAATTGTTGATGTCAAACATTCTAGTAGCGAGGCTTTGCACTACTGCAAATTATAATCTATATCTCCATATGCCTGGTCATATTTCTTTGACATCTTCTCATGGTCCTTCCTTGACCTCTCCCATTCAAGTTTGTCCTCCTCTATGGCCGAGACATGACGAAAATGGGGTAACATTCTTTCCTCTACAAGACTATCCATTGAATAAATTCTCTCTTCAACAATGTACATGCTTTCATGAAAGGAATCATCCAAATCATTTGGATTATGCCAACCTCTTCCCATTGTTTCATCTTTTTCATTGTCATCCACCAAAGAATTTAAACCATGTTCAAAACATTATTCTTCCCATGTTAAACTCTCTTCAAACTCCCATGCATCTGGTTCCAACATGTCATCACTACGTACATCCATGTATGCAATCTTATTCAAATTTTCTTTAGTTCCCACAACTTTCGAGGAACATGTTCTGATACCACTGCAATATCCCCAATTAAATATTAGGAATATTAACTCCAATTTTTCAACGGAAATGAAGTCGATTTTAACTTGGTCCAAACAATGGCTTTATTATGTCTACTTGAATATGAATAATATGGTGCAGACTACAATGTATGATTTCAAACCCCTATAATGTGTTCAATCAGATCCATGATCCAATAGTCAGGGCTATCAACTCCAATGCAACCCTAGAGAATCGTTGTATTCAAAACAAGGAGCATTAGTTCAAATTTGACCACACGGAACCTGGGACTTCCAACTCTTCCCAAACACCTCCTAACAGACTCGAATCTGACCTAAGAAGATTCAAATGGAACCAAACACTCCCAATCTAATCACTAATAGACTTCAAAGGACTTTTATGGAAGCTTTGAACACTTTACACAAACATTTATAATTGAGGGTGCGTTAGCATAATTGTATAGGTTGACCAACCGATAAAATGATCATAAATTGGGAATACATAAACCTTTTTGGATGAAATAATAAGTTTTTCCTACTGGAAACAATGATCCCAATGCAATGGAATAGGTTTAAGAACCCAAAAACACTTAGAAACAGTCAAACTAGAAACTAACTTTCCGCCCCCAAAACCTTTGTGCAATATTGTAAACATACACAACTGTAAAACTCCAAAATGGACACTAAAAGATTCCAAATACAATTAATTAGATAAAAATAGGTTATTAAAAAATATTAGAGGCTCATATGAATGTCTCAAACCCATACGCCAAGTTTACACATCCATACAAACACATATTTACTCACAGATTAACTATTTACTCATAGATCAACTCGTGCTTGAAACATTGTACAACATAACAATAAAACATTGTGATTTTTATTATGAGTGGGAAATTTTCTGAAATTACATCAATTGATGCTACAAAATATCAAAATACAGATAAATATCTGCTACAAAGAGAGTATAAATGGTTTCTACAGAACCACAGAGAAAGGAGGAATAATTACTGCTCCAAATGAGTGATTTCCTTCCACTGTTGTGCCCTACACAAGAAAGATTTTGACCCCAAATGAAAGGTCCAGTGCACACTCCATCAAATATCAGTGATACTAACCCATTTGAACATCCTTAATGAAGTTTGGAAAGCCACAAGTGTGCCCTCCTTAAGCAGAAACTACCATAAACACTACACTCCTGGAAACACCACAATCCCCACTTCTACTAACTGGAACTTGAACCCACCATCAAGAATTCGACCCCACTACTATAGATGAAAACAAACATATGAAATATACTCTATAGATAAATACGAAGTTGAATTATCCTCTCAATAATCAACTACAATGAAGCTTAGTGAAGAGATTAGGGTGATCTCCTCCTCTCAACTAGCTAGGGTGAAATCTTTCATCACCGAAACTAGTTCACAATTGCAAGGGGAACATTTCCCGAGATAGCAAGGGGAATTCCAAGCCATGAAATCCAAAAGAGCTCTCCTATTCAAAATTAAAATGTCCAAAACCCTTTCCCAAGAGGCCTACATCCTTTTTATGGACTCCATTGAGCCCTTCCACCCTCATTCTAGAATTCTCTCATAAAACATTTAATAAAATATTAATAAATTTTATTTTCATGAGAGAATGGATCCTTAGAACACATTTATGTCCTTTCCTAATGTTATTTGACCCAATAGTACTTTACCTCACTTGGAAATTCGAATTAGCTATGCATAGTCAATTTTTGGGGAAGTTACATCTTCATGTGGGCCCACCTTGACCTCTAGTGCCCTCCTTGGATAAAAATAGGACCTGCATCATGACATACGGTGCCATAAGCTGTCATAGAACCTAATTATTGTCATACATTTTCATAAGATTGTCATAGATGTCATAGATTTACTATTTTTAGCCTGAGGAGTTACAACTCATGAGATGCCTCTTCATGAAACTTCTTGGGAGTTACAAATTCGAATTTATGCCTTTATGATGTCTTATTCCAACTTAGAATTCCAATTTGGGGGAATTATAACTCATGTGGGGCCCAAATCAACCTCCTTATGCGCCCTCCTTGTCCAATTTTTCCTAATGTTGCATCATTTCACAATTTGGACATCAAACTATACAAATATTTGACCCACATCACCACCTTGATAAAGTTTTCATGATTTTACCAAGTGAATTAGGCCATTGCATCCCCTAGTCCAATGGAGTGGTCCATAGCAAAAATTTGGGGACATGACAATCTAATGTTTCCATGACTTCCAATATACTTTAGGTGTCTCAGTTTAAGACTTCTTATTTTAATTATCCTTAGAAGTTGCTAGCCTCTGAAGCTAGATGTAGTTGGATCAATCAGGATTTATACTCCTCGCATCCAATTTCTACCGAGAAGAATCCTATGTGTTCATGCTTACCTTCTTAGGACTTGGTACCGACAATTGACCAGGTGATCCATCCAATGGGGGCATTGGAGCATGCTCTCCACCCTATTGATCCAAGTGAATGTTTGGACACATGTTCTATCTAGGATGATATACTTCCTTCAAATGAAGTTTTCTTAGAGTTTATGGTACATTCTGACATTCCTTTGGATATTGACGTCATTTATGAATATCATCTCCTTGTATTGGACCCAGTTGCAATCAAATCCAACCTTGATTTTCCTTTTGAGTCTGGTCTCACCTATTATAGATCCATATACATCGACATTTTTTAGTCTTTTGACTCTGCCATTGAGAAGCAAGTCAGTGTTCCAGCTGAGTTTGAATATCTTTGTAGATTTTTTTGACTCCTGCGATGATGAATCTATTCCTATAGATTCCAATAATTCTCTCAAATTTGATATTCCTCATGAGTCTAATCTTGTTGATTGTAGTTCCTCAACCCTTGGCGCTATTGAGTCTTCACTAGTAAAATCTACCTTGGTTATGCATATTGTTGAAGATATGTATCAGATATTTATTTTTAGATTTTTTGGATATGATCTTGGTATTGTTGTTTCTTGGAGAAAGGAATTTCAACTGGATTCATGTTTACTTAGGGATAATTTCTTGCATGTTCCTTGACCCGATCAGGTATATTCAGAAACTTGCATATAGGTTTAGGCCTCTTCTTTGTTATGATGCATTTGAACCTTTTGCCACCCAAATTCTCCACCAGGTCAAAATTGTTGGATATTGGTGCATTAGCCATCTCTATATGCATTTTTCACTAGTCCGATAACAAAGCCTACCTAACATGGGTCACTGTAGTCAACTCCCTCTTGCCATTTTGATTCCTATGATAAGTTTTCCTCATGGGATTGGGAGCCTTTTTAGTTTTACTGTGACTTTGAAAAGAATCTGCATGCCTTTCTTTCTCATATATTTCTGGCCATTCCCTATAAGGCTCCCATTTTTTTGTTTTAGTTGTAAATGTATTTGCATCTACCCTAATTGTGCTTATGATCTAAATGCTGAATTTCATGTGTTTAGCTCATTATATCATCCCTCATTTCTTATCTCATTATCACTAAGCCATGTATCACTTTTCATTTGCAACTTGACACCCATTTACTAGGAAGAAACACACCTCAAGTGTCATTATCTTGCTCATGTTCCCTGCATTCTGCATAGGTTTTTTCCTAGCACTTGGAATTAGTTTTTCTTTACCTAACACTTGTTTTATCCCATGTACTATATCATTCTTTTATTCTTTTTTCAGGATTTAATAATATGAAAAGGACAAAAAAATCAAATATTCTAAAAAGAGAGGGAAGGGAAAGATCTCCAATGTCTATTTACTACTGGCAGCTAGTTGTGTCATCCTTGAACAAAGTACCATGTTGAGTCTATCAACCATACTGGGTTATTTCTTTTGAACTTAGGAATTTAACCATGATGGTAGAGTTATCACTCCTCCAATTGGTTACTCTTCCAATCATATGGATAATTTGTCAATGTCTCCTACATTGCAGATTTACATCATTGTCCATTTGCATTGTAAGATGCCTAAGTCACTTTTATATCGTGCTCATTGTTCAAGGATGTACCTTGTGTCGACCATTTTTTA
This sequence comes from Larix kaempferi, assembly GCA_027924585.1. Lineage (NCBI taxonomy): Eukaryota > Viridiplantae > Streptophyta > Pinopsida > Pinales > Pinaceae > Larix > Larix kaempferi. The sequence continues at coordinate 2,704,207 of BSBM01001396.1, read as the reverse complement.
GTTTCCTTGACCTCATGTATTGTCCATTCCTTGGTGTCTTCCCATTTTCATCATCGTTATACTTTGTGTTTCATACTCATGCTTGTGTGGAAGCTCCCCATTGACTTCTCACAAGCGGGTTTGTGTCTTATCGACTATGACTCATCTGCTCCAAGACATTGACCTAGAGTCATAGCACCCTAGCCCTATTTTCATCATCTATATGTAACCTTGCACTCAATAGAGACAACACATCATTGGTCACTGATTGGGTGGTTTCCCTCAATGTTCGACGTCAATAAATCTATTCACATTTCATGATTCATGCTATACCTTGGATTCGATTTTCATCATTGATGGAAACACTAACCCCTGTCAATAACTTACATTATTGGTTGTTACTCAGGGGGTTTCCTCCATGTGCTACTTACATCCAGTGCATGCAGGAGATGTACTCGGTGGTTTTTTCTACAAAAATTTGTCCCAGTCATGTTCCAAATCAAATCACTCCTTGATATTTCCTCATGTTGGATGATGGGGGATGCCTTAATGCCTCCCCTCCAATGGGTCTCTTCCCATCGAATTCAATTCATATTGTTATGGGAATGAGGTCTAGAGTTTCAATAGTACCTTGGGGTTTCCAGTCATTAGTGGCATGTTCCCTCACTATTGGGTAATGGGAATACATCATTTTCTCCTACTCGATGGATTCTATGAGTGTTCAACACCAACACATCTATTCACACTTGTTAGAATGTACTAGGTACCTTGTTTCCCATTATCATCATCAGTGGATTACCTCACGTTTGTTAACGGTATACATCAACGACCTTGCTCGACCTCAGCCCATTTATTTGCATGGTTAGGATTCATACCTTTAGGAGTTTTGGATAGAATACCTTGGGACAATAGTAGCACTTTCATATTTTGTTACTCCCCAAGTTGCACAAGACCATACCACACCTCATATGACATTGATACCATTTGGGGGAACCACTGTTCAGCTATATATAGTTCTCCTAGTGTATGATGAGACATAGATCCACTATGTATCCTTTTTTGTAGTTATGATCTTCTGATGGGCATGTAACCACTGTGTATCCTCTTTGTGGCCATGACCCATTTATATCACATGGATCCATTGTGTATTTATTCATGGGCATGATTATTACCTCATTTATATGTCATGATACTCAATGTATCCGTTTGGAGGATATGTTCTATTATATCGAGGATGGACATATTTGTCTTGGGGATAAGATTGTTTGACATCCTTTTTATGTTTTAGGTACCTTGTTGAGGTTAGGATTCTTTTACTCTCTAACTTTGTTTACGATGTATCCCATTCCATTGATTATTATAATGTATTTTGACCATCATGTTTCCTCATTTTGACCTCATACATTAGGTGGCATTTGTTATAGCTCAAATCGGCACTTCTCCGACTATGACGACAATTTACATGATGATACTTTGAATCTCGTTGTTCATCACAAAAAATGACACGTATGGATGGAAGAGTAAAACTATGTGATTCTCTAACATCTAGAAAGTTTGTAACCTTGTGTTAAGTCTAATTCAATCCTAATAGTCAAGCATGTTGTGATCCATTTGTTGATTACCTTCAATTTTCCCACGAATGCAACAAAATATTGAATTCCCTTTCTGCTTTTACTTTTCCTATGAATCATGTGTTTGTTGGATTTACTTTGGAAGCGAATTCCCTTAAAAATATATAAAAATTTAAAAAATAGGGGAGTTAAGGCTAGTTTTGGTAACCACCCCCTCGGTTACAACTTCCTCCTACCCAATGGTAACCATCTCTACTTACTATAAAAACAAGAGAGATAGGCCATGGGAGCGGCCTTTTTTCCCAAGTAAATTTATGCTGGAGGAATGACCTTATCTCCATCCCTTTCAATCAGTAGCTTTGTGCATTGATATCCATCCCCTATTAACTGAAACTATTTCTCTCATATAGTTTCATCCCTCTATATGTTTGGAGGTTTGGTTGGGATTATTGGAGGAGACAAGTAGGAGACCCGGAGTCTTGGTTTTGCAAGGTGCCTGGAAGATCAAGGTAATCTTGTAATTTTATGCTATATGAATATAGATTGGACATCTTTCCCTTCCCACATTCAGTGTTTATCATTATTTTTGTTTGGCTTAGAGTTTGAATTTCATTTCATTTAACTAGTTTAATCTTGTTAGAGTTGAATTTCAATATTTTTAGTAGCCAATCTATTTGAGGAATATTTTTCATGGTTGTTTTGTAGTTCATTGATCAGGATCAAGTCTAATTGGAGCAGAGAAAGCTAGGACCAATCGTCATAAAAAAGGTGTGACTAGTCTCTTCTTTATAATCTCTTAGATTATATTTGTTTGTAATTGCTCTTAAGGATTTTTTTTACTTGAATTTCAACCCTAAGGTGTCCATCTAAGTTAAAACCCAGTACGTTGGTGATTTCCCCTGTGATTTGTATGAAATCCTTAAAAACAACATGGGTGTGAGATATTTTGGCTAAGTGTTAGGAAATCGATAAAAAAGCTAATGTGACACACTAGTAAGTGCTAGTTGAACAAGTGTTCCCAGTCCACCCTCACCCACTTCCCTAATGATTATTGCAAAAATACGTGATTCTAAGCACATGTCTACCCACTTCATGTTCAATATTGACACCAACTACACCTTTTTGTCGAGATTCCTTGCTATTGTACACACAACACAAGTCTCCTACCCACTAAGTATCACTAGCTTGTCCACAAATGGTATGAGAACTGACTACATTCTCCTTAGGAAGTCCTTCCCAAGAATAAATTCAAAGTATGTAGTATGTTACAATGTATAAGAGAGGACCTACATCAATTACCTGTAGCTCTTTTTATAGAATACAATTACAAAAATCACCTCTTTCCCCAAATTGTCAATCCAATCCCTGAAGCTACCACATGCCTACCTCTAGGAGGTCCTGATCACTTCTTCTTTTTCACAACACCAATCCAAACTCACCCTACTATGCAAAACCCATAACTTGGCACAATCATGGATCTCACTTTGAACTTTTGTCTCAATCACCTACCAATATTGAATTCCTTAGCCACTTTGAGGCATCCATTATATATATTAGCATTTCCAAGCTCTTATAAGCCCTTTGCTTCTAATGTGGAGCCGATTTCCCGCATCCAACTTTAGTTCCTTTGTTGTCTTTCGTCCGTTGATCATCTACGTCCGCAAGTGTGCCTGCAAGTCTACCCAACGCATGCGTGTTCATAAGTGCACCCATCACAAGTGTGTCTGACGCATGTTTCATCACATGTGCACCTATCACATGTGTTCCCACAAATTTGTCAACCACAAGTGTGTTTGTCGCAGTGTGCCTAGTGAGTATGCTTGGATCTGCTTAGTCAAGTCCATCAAAGGTATTTATCACCGACTAAGGGGAGGCTCGACTACCTTGGTTTCACACATCGAAATTGTGCACCTATGGTAACCCCAAGTCTTCTAAAGGCACGGGGGGTTCACTCACTGAACTTGTTACATAGCATGATCGTTCACATGATATTAAAGAATACCCGTAATTTAACTAAATATTGGAAAATGCATCCTAAAATTGTATTGTTGAACCCCCCTCCCAATATGCCTTTACAATTAAGAAAACCCTTAGTTTCGCCAGATATTGCAGGTATCCATTTTTATCAACCCATTTTTAACACCCCCTTTATATCATATTATAAATTTGTAACAAACAAGATCTCTGACACATCTTAGTATAAGCAAACAAGATGCTAAATAAAATAATAGTATAATGCTAATAATTATCCCACTAGGATTGCAGGGGCGACTGATCAATTTGTAGCATTGGATAGTGGAACACCCAAAGAAATAGTACCATGGAAGGAAAAATGCATAAAACACAACCTAGTCAAGAGATCAACATAACAAAGAATGTAAAAGACCTATAGTCCAATTTTTAGTGCAATGCTTAGAAAATATGAGAATTGCAAATGTCTCACACCACAACCTGCCAATCTACCAATTTTATATCATGTAAATACAAATATAGCTATAGAGAACTCATGTTTTCTATAAGTTTAATAAATTAAACTCCATAAAAATGCAAAATTGAAACACTTTCATGGAAGGATGCCTCTACCTTCCTATCAAAACAAACATCATTGATGTTTTAACCCAAATGAACATAGAAAAATTCATTTTACTTTTCAATAACACCATATGATCATGTGCATAGCTTGGATTTGGGCCATTCACAAGATCCAATGAATTGCCTCCACTTCCTTTACATTTATTCTTGCAATCACGGGAATTAACAACATTGAGTTACATTTTCTTGGGTTATATCTAGTTTTTTTTATCTTTAAAGGATAGGGGAAAATATCCATTATTAGGTTTCAAGCATGCAATAGTTATAAAGATACACATATGGTGAAACTTATATGATACCATTTCATAGTAACGATAACACATAGGGTATGTAAATAAGGATTTAGATTTTCACCTATGTTCATGTTAATTCCAATACAATATTAAGATAGATGCCTTGCATATAAGAATTGAAATTACAATTATGAATGTGTCAAATATAAATCAATCTAACAACTATTCCTAACTGGCAATGTGAAAATTTTAAAGAAGAATACAAAAAGTTGAAAGAAATAATTAGTCAAGAAACATTGATATAACTTTTCTTGGTTTGAGTGAGCCAAAAAAGATTGATCTCTTTTTTCTTGGTTTTCATGGAGCAAGGTTTAATTGAATCTCAATTCCCACCTAAACCCCAACCTTAAAAATCAAGAGTTAAAATATTTTACTTGAATGCCTACAAAAAATACAATACAATTGTTCAAATTCGGAACTCCCAGTTAACTACATCTCTTAACTTAAAGATGAAAAAAAATATAAAATCAATTCAAACAAAGCCTAAATAAGCTATTGAATGAGGATTGCTCAAGGCCAATAATCCAAAGAGACTTCCATTTATATTATCATTGGTACACTATTATCAAATTTATGCAAAACTTAGGATCATAAGCAATATCAAATAAAAATGGAAGGTCCTTATTTTTTAGGTGGGTATGAATTGACACTATGATTTGGACATATGAATCCATCCCGCGATTTGAAGGTTATTCCTCAGCACTCCCAAATAAAATAAACCCCAATATTTATATTACTATGTCAAATTAAAAAAACCCCTTGACCCCTTAATACGAGGCAATATATTTTTGAGGTTTTTAAGAGTATTCAACCCCCCAATATGAATGGACGTGATATGATATTGCCTCACTAGTGAACCCCCCGTGTCTAAAGGAAACATGAGCAATTTACCACTCCGTTCATCTATCCAACAAGCAACATCTAGCATCATGATCTTCGTCGATGACCCTTCATGCCTGCCCGAAAATGCAAATACTGTGAATTGCAAACATACGACTTACAATTAAACTTTTACATTTGATGAAAAATGTTATACTGATCTTGATTAAACATCCATGATAACCTCACTCTTTCATATTAAAAAAAATTAAATGAAACTTCAGTAAAAAAACACAACTCCAAATAACCAACAATTCAAGTCTTGTAATATAGTCGTCCACCCATTACTATTACGTTTGTTTCATTCTTCTTTAGTTAAAACTTGCTTTGTGTTGTTAGTTATATGATAACTTCCCCTTCAATCTTTTAAGTATTTTAGGGTATCAACAAATATTTTGATAACTTGAACCTCAACCCATAATTTAGTTATATACAACCTATCACATCGCGTTAAAACAAACAAACACATTTAGGGAATCAACAAGATGCTCTATTTAGAATTAAGGTATGCAAACCTTATTAAGTTCACATTGTTTAATTATACTTATGATTACAATAACTTAATTCATATAAGTCCTTTGGAGCTAACTTGCATCATAATTGAAATAATGTGAAAAGAACAAAGATTAATGGATAATAATCTTATTTCAATGTTGACAATAATTGTAAATAAATAGATTCTTGATTCTATGAGAAAAGACAATTTCTATTTTGTTATTTTAATAATTATATATAAATTTAAAATTTTGTTTAATTATGTTTGTAGGTATATTAAATTTCAATTTTACTATTATTATAAACAAATTAATATTGATTTATAAAAAAACATTTTTATTATTATTATAAACAAATTAATATTAATTTACCAAAAAATTCATAATATGTATTCTAAAATTCTATCACCCTTTTTATGATAAACATGACGAGTCCTTCTTTGCATCCTGATTTAACAACACATTTGAAAATAAAAATGACAAATCCATCTATAGATGGTAATAGTATGTCTTGTAAAATTCTATCACCTTTTTATAAGAAAAATTACAAGTCGTGTAAAATTCTATCACCTTTTTATAATAAAAATTACAAGTCCTTTTCTAGATGTTCTTGTTTTAGCAACACATTTGAATATAATAGAATATATATTTTTAATTTATGTCCACTCTATAAGAGCATTTGCATATGTTTTGGCCTTACATTAGAATATTGTTTTTTGGGGTTATTTCCCCTCGCTTTTTTTTTTTTAGCATTAGCAGATTTTGTTTGTACAATTTTGCATTTTGTTCTTTGATTGGTGATACTGAACTTTATCTTTGTTTGGTGATATTGAACTTTATATTATAATAGAGAAAGACTTTAGAAGATTTAATTAAGGCAATTTAAAAGTTAAAAAAATTAGGTATATATATTTTCTAAGTAATTTAAAATGATTGAGAAAATTTTATTTTATAATAATTTGATAAATATAGTTGTGTAAAGAAATTAATTAATCATAATTAATTATCAAAGTTTAGACTTTAGTATTAGAGCAATGAAAGTTGAATTGAACATTGATAACATCTTTTATAATACCTTGTAATCATAAAAATTTGAAAAAAACTCGATGATTCACCTGTTTAATCCATGATTATTAAAGGTTTTAGACCCTGGCTCTTGTCTTTCTAAAATTCCTCTATTGTGACTTCCTCCAACATACATTGATTATCATCATATGGAATAAAAGCTTGCAAAAAAAAATAGTTACTTTTAACTACTTCAGTGTTTTTTCCTCTTTATGTAAATTAAAAAAAACCACACCCATATGAGAAATATCATTGGAACTAAGTCATATTGTCATCTAATTTTTGCAGTTTAAAAAAAAATAAAAAATAAATTAATTTTTTTCCAAATTTCTTATCTATTTCACAATGTTTTAGTTTATTTTCACTAAACACCAAAAAAATATATATATATACTATGAGTGGCTAATGTTGCCAACATAAATCAAAATGGATTCATATATCAACAATGTAAGTAAAGGGAAATTGGGTATACTCCCTTAAATTCATTTAAAGTTTAGAATTTGAAGAACATAGGTTTTATTTAGAATTTGAAGATTTCAATATATTTATTTAATAAGAGAAGTTAAAAAGAAAAATTATGATAATGTATTTATTTAAAAATTTAATTAAAAATAGTATTTAACTTAGTAATTATTTTTATATTAATATGTTTTTTTTAATTAATTGATTATATTAAAACATAAAAATTATAGGAAAATTAATTTGGTTGGTCGGCGTTTGGATCAATTTGGTTAAGTCCATCAAAGGTATTGTTCACCGACTAAGGGGAGGCTCATCTCCCTTGGGTTTGCACATCTCGATTATGCACTCAAGGTAACCCCAAGTCTTCTAAAGGAAACATGAACAATTCACCACTTTGTTGATCTATCCAACAAGCGAAGTCTAACATCGTGATCTTCCTCAACAACCCTCCTTGCTCACCCAAATTATGTCAATCACAAGTAGAGGAATTACAATTACGCGTTTACATTTTATTGAAAATTCCATATTGATTATGATTCAACAACCACAATAACCTCACTTTTTCATATTAAAAAAAAACTTTAATAAAAAAAAACACAACCCCAAATAACCAAAAATTAAATATCATAATATAGTTGTCCACCATTGTTGTTATGTTGGTTTCATTCTTCTTTAATTAAAACTTGCCCTGTGGAATCTTTTAAGTATTTTAAAGGGTCGACAAAATATTTCGATAACTTGAACCTCAACTCATAATTTAGTTATGTACAACCTATCACATCATGTTAGAGAAAACAAACATAATTTTAGGGCTTATAATTTAGGTGTATAAGCTTTATCAAGTTCGTCAAGTTTAATTTTTTTATGATCACAAAACTTAATTTGTATAAGTATTTTGGAGTTAACTTGTATTATAAGCTCAATTGAAAATAGAAAATAGTGTGGAGAGAAGGATTAATGGATACAAATCCTATATATATATTGAAAATAATTCTAAAGAAATAGATTCTTGATTTTACTATAAACAACAAATCCTATTTTGTTATTCTATTTAGTTATGCTCACATAAATGTAAAATTCTATTTAGTTATGTTCACATAAATGTAAAATTATATTTAGTTATACTTATGGGTACATTGGCTTTTCAATTTTACTATTTATTTGTATGGCATCAACAAGATGCTCTATTCATAATTAAGATGTATAAGCTTTATCAAGTTCACTTAGTTTAATTTTACTTATAATCACAAAATTTAATTTGTATAAGTATTTTGGAGTTAACTTGAATCATAAACTCAATTGAAAATAGTGTGGTGAAAAAGATTAATGGATAGAAATCCTATTTCAATATTAAAAACAATTCTAAAAAAATAGATTTTTTATTTTATTAGAAAAAAAATTCTTATTTTGTTATTCTAATTCAATTATATTTAATCATGCTTATCTAAATGTAAAATTCCATTTAATTATACTTACATATACATTGGCTTTTCTATTTTATTAATAATATTCAATCTTCTTATTAATAGAAATAAATTAATATTAATTTTATAAAAAAAATCATAATATATCTTATAAAATGATATCATTTAATTTTTTTTTATAAATGCTAATAACATGTCTTCTATAATTCTATAAAAATTTTATAAAAAAAATGACAAATCCTTCTATACATGCTCCTATTTTAACAACACATTTGAATATAATAATAAAATATATTTTTTAATTTTAAAAATGACAAGTCTTTCTATATATATATGTGCTAATAGTATGTCTTGTAAAATCCTATTTTTTAATTATAAAAGTGACAAGTCCTTCTATATATGCTCATAATTTGTATTGCAAAATCCTATCACCTTTTTATAATAAAAATGACTAGTCCTTCAAGAGATGCTCCAGTTTTAGGAACACATTTAATATAATATAGTATATTTTTTAATTTATGTCCACTCCATAAGAGCATTTCATAAGTTTTGGCCATATATTAGAATACACATTTTTTGTTTTATCTCCATTCTTTATAGCATTTGCAGATTTTGTTGGTACAATCTTGCACTTTGTTCGGTGATAATGAACTTCCCAAGTTACACTAAAAAATAAAAAATGAAATTCTTAAGTTAATGGTGAAACACTTTAACAATCGGGTAATTTAAAAGTTAAAAAAAAATATATGTATTTTTAAGTAATTAAAGTTAAATTTGATTGGATATTTAAAAAAAAAATTATAATAATTTTATAAATATAGTTATATAAAGAAATTAAATAATATTAATAAAAAATTCGATTGTTAAAATTTGATAATAAAATAATGAAAATTGAATTAAATATTAATAACATCCTCCATAATACCTTGTAATTATTAATAATATTTTTAAGATTTTTTTAATAACTCATAAAAACTTGAGAAGAACTCAATAATTCACCTATTCACTCCAACCCATGAAAAAAAGGTTAGTACCAACTAAAAGTTATGATTGATTATCACCTTTCTAAAAGTTATGCAACACCAACTCAAATTCCTCTCTTCCGACTTCTCCAACATAGATTGATTATCACCATATGAAAAGGCTTGAAAAAAAGTAGTCACTTTAACTATAATTATTGTCACTATATTTTCCTCTTTGTGTAGATTAAAAAAAACCACATATAAGAAATACAATTGAAACTAAGAATCATACTGTTATCTAATTTTATTTAGGAAAAAAATTAAATATTTTCCAAATTTTTATTTATTTTACATAAACACCATAAAAACAAGAATAATACAAGACAAGTTGTCAATAATGCCAACGTCAATCAAAATGGGTGCATATGTCAACAATGTAAGTAAAGGGCAATTAGGGTATAATTTAAGGTTTAGAATTTGAAGAATATAGATTTCATTTAAGACAAGTTGTTAATAATGCCAACGTCAATCAAAATGGGTACATATGTCAACAATGTAAGTAAAGGGCAATTGGGGTATAATTTAAGGTTTAGAATTTGAAGAATATAGATTTCATTTAGAATTTGAAGATTTTAATATATTTTTTTAATAAGAGAGGTTTAATAAAAATAAGATTTATATTAATGTGTTTATTAAAAATTTAATTAAAAAGTAGTTTTTAATGTAGTAATTATTTTCATATTAATATATATTTTTTTAAAATTAATTGATTATATTAAAACATGAAAATTATAGGAAAATTAGTTTGATTGGTTGACCATAAGGAAACTAGACTAGCCATAAAACATAAGGTCCTTATCGAGGACTGCTCACTGTTTGAAAGCTTGAGTTTTTTATAACCAAAAATAACAAAAATTGCTATTGTTTGTAGCTATGACATGAGCTTGAACTAGAGTTATTATGTTATGGCTATGATAAATAGAAAAAAAAAACTTAAATGAAAAGCATCATAATAGAGATAGGAGAAGTGGCCTTAATCATCGATGATGGATATTATAGGCACCTCTTGGGAATATGTAGAAGGTTGAGTCGCTATGCAAGGAGCCAAACTCATGAATTCAAACCCAACTATTGCATTAGCAATTATGTTAAGTTTCTCATGGATTATCTTCATCTGCAATTGCTTCTCATTCATATGTAGCAAGATTTCCTTCTTCTCTTGATGATCCATTAAGACCTTATCCAACAACAATTTGGTGTACTAATAGAGTATGATGGTCTGGAGGTATTTGGAATCACTAGTTTTGGAGGTGCCCACATCAGGAACCCAAGCCTTCATATCCTTGCAAATTTCACTACCTAGAGTAACCTCTAGTTTGCTTTTGACCCAATTTTCCACTTTAGCAATCTCATGTTTGATGCAAGAAGGAATTTTCTTATGGTAGCGTGATGTCGAATCCTCTACCTCCTAAAGGATGTGAGGCCAGTGGGAGAATTCCTTCCCTTGGTTACAAGCTAGTCAAGTGCCCATAGTGCAAGCCATCATGTTGTCTGAAGAGTCTTCGGTACAGGCCCAAGACAAGATAATGTAATCGGGCTTGGCATAGATCCAAAATGAAACCGTGAAACCGACATAGACCCAAAACAAATCAACGAAACTAGCCTCGTCTAATTCGATGTCATAGACCCAAAATGAGATAGCGATATCAGTGTTGTCTAATCCTATGGAACAAACCAAAAACATAATTGCAAAAGAGAGTTTGTTTAAGATGAAACAAGAGACTGAGCATAATACCATGCAATTACCACTGACTTGGTCCATCGGAGTTGTTGTTGGGGTTAGCATAAAAGAAAGAAACAATCTAACCCAATGCACCTAATACCCAATCCTTTTCATGATGGTTGGAGCATCTTGCAATGGCGGGCCATTGAAACCATATATTATCCCCATGCATGGGGAGGAATGAGCTCGTACGCATTGGTATAGTTTAAGCTCGTTGCACATGCAGGAACGATGGAGGATCAACAAACGATTTTCTTGAGGACGTTCTAGCTACTTCATTTATGATGCGGGACATGGGAGAAACTGGAGGGGCTACCACGTCCCTGGATTGGGGACCCTCCCTGTCCCCAATTGTCCTCACCCAAATTAGGGATTTTCACATTAATAACTTATTTATATTTTATAATTAAATTTTGTTATTGTTATTCATTTTAATTATTTAATAAAATTACCTCTAATTGCTTACCCATAAGGAAATTCTCAAGAATATTCCCTTTAAATTTATGAATGTCGATAGTTTATTGTCATAGACCTAGGAGTCTTGCCCAAAATTTTTATTTTCCTCATCTTTGGTCATGCAACACTACCTTTCATTAGCCATAGTGGTTTAACCAACTAATTCCTAATGCAATTGGCCTATACCTCTTTTCCTAAGGTCTACCCATAACTTCTCCTTAGATTACAATATGTTAGAAGTGCAACTTTAACCAAGTTATCCAACAATAGTTACTTGTCCAACTGTGGCCTTTAAACATCAAATAAATACTTGTACTTAGATAATATTACAGCACTTAGCCAGTACAATGCATTGCAAGAAGCATGACAACATTCATCAAATCAAAGAGAACAACGTGCACATGTGCAACTGACACCCAAGTCAGATACCTTAAACTTTAATAGTTGAAGTATGTTACAATATACATTAGAGGAGCCATGCCAATTGCTTGTAGATTTTTTTACAAACTAAATTTACAAAAGGAACCTCATGCCTATAATTGCCAATCCAACCCCTAAATCTACTATAGAGTTGCCTCCTGCAGGTTCTATTCACTTCTTCTTTTTCACATAGCCAATCCAAATTTTCCCTACTATACAAAACCCATACATCAACATGATCACAAAGATCACTTTAAACCTCTGTCTCAATCACTTGCTAAGATTGAATTCCTTATCCACTTTGAGGCATCCACTATATATATGAGTCTTGACAAGCTCTTGCAATCTCCTTGATTTTAAGGTGGACTCAAATGCTTGCATTAAAATTTGCTTCATTTGGTGTCTCCCATTTATCGATCATCTATGTCAACAAGTGTGCTTGCAAATGAATGCATCACAAATATGCCCAGCACTTGTGTACCCACAAGTATTCCCATCGCAAGTGCATCCACCACATGTCCATCCGTTTAATCTATGCCCACATGTCTACACGTCGCAAGTGCATCCACAGTATAATGACCAATGAGTGCGTTCATATATGCTTGGTGAATTCCATCAAATGTAATGCTTACCAACTAAGGAGAGGATTGAAACCCTTTATGCTGCAAGTTTGTATCATGCACCTAAGGAAACCCAAAGTATTCTAAAGGCAACATGAACAATTCACCACTATGTTCATATATCTGACATGCAATGTTTAACATCATGATATTGATTGGAAACCCTCTGTGCTTGCCCGACTATGCACCTATTTCTAGTCATAGGCCTCCCCCACCAAACGTTTTTCCATCCCAACAATGTCCAACTAGCACTTGCCTAAGTGCCCCAAGGCTCTAGTTCTCAAACTCTTGGACCTTATCTTCATACCACCATAGTGCTTCCTTTCTTTCCAACCTATTCTCCTCTTCAAGTCTATACTTCTAGCTGACAAAGTTCTCCTACCTTAAGTTTTTTCCAAATTACAGAGTCCCATGTGCAATTATCTTATCTACTTCCAACTCTAGTATGTTTGTGATCATCGCATGGACTCTAGATGGTGCAACTATGCTTGGATTTCCATCATCAATCCTATGCGATTTCAACTAATTGATATGGAAAAATGGATGGTGAGGTCTCATGTGTTCTATCCACTCCAATATGTAAGTGACACTACCAATATTTTTAATTACCTTGAATGGCCTTTCAAACTATCACAAAAAACATCAGACATGCCACTTGGTGGATCGAACTATTCTCTTCCCAACTTAAGCAACTAAACCAAGTCTCCTAATTTGAATTATGCCTCCCTTCTCTCGTGATATGCCTAACTCTTCATCCTTTCTGCTACATTTTTCAACTAAACATGATCCATGTCCAATATATCCTTCCAACCCTTCATGAACCCCAAGGATGATGGGTCCCTCCCATAGTAGCCTTGTAGAACTATGTGGGAAGATAATGATTACATCCCATTTTAACTCAAGTGGACTATATCCTTTTCTGAAACTATTCTACATGTTGTACCTGAATTGGGTTGCATCTAGTAACACTAGTCGGTTTGATTGGTCTACATAAACAAAATGCCTTAAGCAATCCTTCAAAAATCCATGTATGCATTTTTTTTCATCGACCTATGGATGATAGCTTGAACTCATCAACATATTGACAATAACAAGCCTGAATAAATCTATCCAAAAGTTCCTTGTGAATCTTGTGTATGTATCCAACACAATGCGCAATGGTAGACCCCAAAACTTCACAACATTTTTGAAAAAAAATTCGCAACTTCCTTTGTGGAACAAGGAAAATCCTTTGGCACAAAGATGGCATACTTTGAAAATCTATCAACAACAATAAAAATTCCAATATATTCTATTGAAACCGGAAGTTGAGTGATGAATTCCATGGAAACGCTTTCCCAAGCTCTCTCCGGTGTTAATAAAGGTTCCAGTGGACCGACCTACATTCTGATATATTCCTTGTCCTATTAACATACAATAAAATTATTGATGTACTTATTGGAGAATCCTAATTCGGCCACCCAACTAGGTCCTTTGTTCGACCACTTTATAAAACATGTCGAACAATAAGTATACTTATAAATATATAAACTTTTTAATTTTATTATTAATAAATTGTTTTACCCACAATATTTCTTGTAAAATTCTGTCACACCTTTTTATATAATAAAGAGTCCTACTATAAATGCTCCTGTTTTTGTAGAGTCCTCCTATAGATGCTCATGTTTTTAGCAACACACTTGAATATAACATAATACATATATTTTTATCTATGTCCACTCTTTATAAGCATTTGCTTATGTTTTGGCCACACATGTGATTATAATAAAATTTATTTATTTATCTCCACTCTTTATAAAAGCATTTGCGTATGTATTTCCTTACATTTGAATATAATATGATATACTTATTTATTTTATAAAAATATTTACGTATGTTTTGATTTATTTATATATATATAAACATTTGCATATGTTTTAGCCATACATTTTAATATAATATACTATTTTATTTATTTATCTCCACTTTTAATGTTATACTTTTCTTTTAATATAATTTATAATATATCTATTTATTTATGTTTATTTGCATATTTTGTTATACCATTTTTTAAATAAACCCAATGGGTTACTTCACACTAGAATTCATTAGAGCAAGAATAAATCCATATAAATTTTCAAGGAATAAATATTTATTGTTCATTATAGAAAGGATAAATCCATATAATTTTTTAAGGAATAAATATTTATTATTTATTAATAATTCATATTTCGTGATACAATGAACATGTATATAAATATACATGAAAGATGATAAGTCACGCTTTTTGAAAAAATGTACAAGTAGTATTAATTACCATAATAAATATGAAATATTATCGTAAATTATTAATTTTACAATTTAAATATCTATATATTATTATATAGATGTAATATACTTTAGGTATATCACAAGTCTTCCCTCTTTCGAAATGCTTTGTCCTCAAAGCGTATTTTATAATTGTCACTTATATAATATGCTTGAAGACGTGTGTAGATATGATGCTCAAATCCTGGAACAATATTGGTGCATCGAAAAGGAATCAATCCATCCTAAATGGATTCTTTCTAGAACTTTCTAATGATCACAATCTGAATTTGATATTCCTTCAATTGAATAGACATTCATTTGTTGTGATGCGTCTAAACAATATGTTGATTCGTGTACTCCATTGTTTGTAATTAGGAGGCCGATGTGATATCCTGGTACATTCATTCTTCATGAACTTTGGTTTAAACTGTCCATGATGAATTTGAGTTAACATCTTGAAAATTGGTATTCTTGTATTTACTAGCGATACGATGTCTTCGTTAGAAATGAGTGAGGGAACCTAATTTGATGATGTCAACATGTCTCTTAATTGTGGCCTCAATTTTGATGATGTCGACATGTCATTTAATTGTGGCTTCAACTTAATTTATGGATGTTCAATTAGTGATAAAAATTCCTTTGTAATGTCACTATGATTTTGTGCTTTGATTCCTTCTGTTGAGGTTCCTTTATCTTCAAATTCAACTTTTGAGAACTTCTGTGATTCCATTGGATCGATTAAGGTTTCCTTATTGACCTTAAATATTTGTATATCCTTACGTTTTAGTTTCTTTATTTTTGTGAGCAGTATTTGACTGTGATTCTTTAAACAATTAATCTCTTTATCTTTCTGTGACAAGAATGTGTCAATATATTTCTTTTTAACCTACATTTTTTAAGATTCTCGATCACACTACACTAGTACATGTGCACATTTTTCCCACGGAACTTCGTTGCTATATCGACGAAACTGACCCCATTATTTCATGGAACGGATTTCGTCATTGTAGCAACGCTTAAAAACGCTCATTGCTATAGAAACAGGAAATAGACAACATGTGTCGTGATTGTATACACTGCAGTGCATGTTAGAAAAAACAGGATCGCAAAGCAATAATAATAAACCAAAATGCAAATATAATCACACAAACAAATTACAAGAGAGACACCAATATATCATGGTTCACCCAAGATGGGATACATCCACACTGAAATTTCCAGTCCTTATTATTATACCATCCAGCAAATGAAGGGATACAACCTGTAGCACATCCGTTGCACTTCCTCTTAACTGTCTCACAGTCTCTCTTCACAATCTCAGAGATCTTTACAATGCATAATACCTAATACATCTTCCCTAGCCGTATTACAATGTCTTTCTTATAAATGGTAAATACAATGGGAAAATACTACGGGTTACCTGAAACCATGGGCCCGTAAAATGTTGGAGAAAACAGTTTACGGGTAGTCCAAGGTTGGGGAACGAGTGTACAATCCTTTTGCATATCATATAAAGCTGGGGTACACGGCTGAGACAATATCTTCTATGAGACTGGAAGATCTGGCTCCACAACCAACAATCTCCCACTTGGAGACTAATCACAACAACTCCACCGCTATTGTACTTGCTGGATATTGGAATTGGCAAATTTCTCATCTTCACCTTAATGCTAGAAGGCCAATTGAAACCAAGCAGGAACTCAATTTCTCTCTAGTCACTACCTTTGTAAACATGTCTGCAAGATTCTGGCTAGTATGTATCTTTTCCAGATTCAACAGTTCATCTTCCAGAATAGAGCGTATGAAATAGTACTTGATCTGTATATGTTTAGTCCTAGAATGGAATGCTGAGTTCTTTGCAAGATGAATGGCACTCTAGCTGTCACTATGCAACCTTCTATCCTTCTGCTTCTTACCCAATTCCTTCATAAACCTCTGAACCAAATCATCTCTTTATAACTAGCCTCTGTAGCAGCAACATACTCTGCTTCCGTTGTTGAAAGTGCAACAACCTTTTGCAGTTTCGAAATCCAACTTACTATTGTTCCACCTATAGTAAACACATACCCTGTGGTGCTCCTCCTGCTATCCTTATCACCTGCCATATCTGCATCAACATATCCCTATAGAACAGTGTCTAAACCTCCAAAACATAATTCCTGAGTGGTAGTACCTCTCAAATACCTGAGAATCCATTGTACTGCCTTCCAATGTTCTTTACCTGGATTGTTCATATATCTGCTCACAAATCCCACTGCATGTGCAATATCTGGTCTTGTGCACGCCATGGCATACATCAAGCTACCAACTGCTGATGAATAGGGAATCTTGGAAATGTAATATGTCTCTTCCTGTGTCTTGGGACACATTTCCTTACTTAGATTGAAATGGATGGCCAAAGGTGTACTAACTGGTTTTGCATTCTGCATTCTGAACCTCTCCAACACCTTTTGTATGTACTCACCCTGAGACAATGCCAATTTGCAATTTTTCCTGTCTCTTGTTATTCTCATACCAAGGATTTGCTTTGCAGCACCCAAATACTTCATCGCAAAAGAATTAGCTAGCTTCCTTTTGAGTACATTTATATCCTCCATGTCAGACCCTGCAACAAGCATGGCATCCACATACAATAACAAGATGATATATCTTTCATTGTCTAGCCTCTTGAAATAAACACAGTGGTTAGAATGACATCTACTATAACCATGTTCTGTCATAAACCTGTCAAATTTTAAATACCACTGCCTTGGAGCTTGCTTCAAGCCATACATACAAACTCTTCTTCAACCTGCATACCAAATCCTCCTTCCCTTTGACCTCATACCCTTGTGTCTGCTACATATATATCTCTTCCTCCAAATCCCCATGGAGAAAGGTTGTTTTTACATCTAATTGTTTGTTGTCACCAAGCCTGCCTTCCGCTACCGAATTCTTCAACATTGATATTTTGATAAAACTTTGAGTGTTTGTGTAATCTTGATATTGAAAGCAACTTCAAGGGAAAACTTGCGTTATTTATTCTCCAAAAAATTGCACATAGGAAAGCAATAGTCTACAAGTGTTGAAAGCACTCATTCCCAAGTGTCATGACATACCACGCAGCAAAAGCCCAATGTCTAAGTGTTCTTTACAGCCAACGCATCAGATGCATCCACATGATCGATGTTGTTTATGCTGCCTTCATTAGTTTGAAGATACACATCGGAAAGATGGAATCCTGAGGACTTTACTCATTCACCCATGGAACAATTGCTAGGCTTGGAATACCGCATAGATTCCAATCCCCCTTGGAATACACAAGAGCGAAGTTGATAATGGTTAATAATGTATGGGAAAACATTAATATATCATATTTTCCAGTTTCCTCCCAAGAAAAGACTAAATTCCAATGCATAAAAGAGCAGTTGCAAAATTGTAAGGATGTGGCAAAGTATTAGTGGCAGAGTATTTATCAAAGATTATTCCTGGAGCCTGGCATGTAAAGCAAAGGAGGACAAAAATGCCATTCAAAGGAGCATATTTGGTGGAAAAAAATAAGCAATTAATGACAGTCAAGTTCAAGACAGAGCTTATCCATATTTCATTTTTGGCAACACGTTGGAGATATGAAGGAAAATATCCCACATACTCAGGAAACATTTAAATTTTTTTATAAATAGATGGTGGTCAATAATTCTCCAGATTGATAAAGTATGTTTTATCCCAAAAAATAAGCATTGGATCATCATCCAAAGGGTACACGTGTCCTAGCAGGACAACTCCATATCACAAATTCGAAGGCATTTGATTCCAGTAGTTCCAGATTCTTTGCAACTTATTAAATATTATTTTTATCTTTATCTTACTAATAAGATTTCATTCCAAAAAGTTTGCAACAGTGATATGGTATGCTTTTCTATAAATTACTACATTTTCAATGTAACAAGTGGAAGGAGAGAGTTCCAGCCGAGGGTTGAGGCTGTAATGGAGAATGTAATGGGAAATATTGGGGATCAGACTACTAATTCTATCTCATGAATACATGCATGTTACTTTCAGTTTTGTTATGAATTACTTTGAAGTTATTGCATTCGTTGAGCCTATTTGTTTAATCCTTAAAATTATAAATGGTCTGTGTTTGTTCATGACTTGTCTTGTGGATAGATTTAATCTATTGCTCAAATCCTTGTGAATACCTCACATGTTCATTAACATAAATGAAACCTGACTCTTCCTTTTTGCAAGTTCATAGTTCATAGGTTTATTACAAAATTGGCATGTATGTGCATCTACTGTTTTACTGAATGATAAGACTAGCCTGGTCTCTGTACTGTTATACCTCCATCACTCTATCAACTCAGTTATCCATTAAACCAATTTTAAAGATTAACTAGCCATGCTCCTTCTGCAGTCAAGGAACATCTTTTAGTGATAACATCTTCTGGCGCCGTTGCCGGGGATGGAGGAACAAAGTCATCTTCCCCAGAGTTTGACATTGATTAGATCCTCTTCTTGACGGTGAACAAGGAGTGGACATTTATATGACTGCATATTTCTCCACCGGGTGACTCCAAAGAATCTAGAGGTGATTCCACTGTTTGAGGATCCAGAATGCCATCAAATGGTCGAATGGCGGCCATTGTGGCTCGGAGGTTTGCACCTCTTGACTTTTTTGCAGTTACTGATTTCCCACATCCAGTACCGAATATGTCAGAATGGGGAGATTTTCTACCTATCTTCAGAGAAAAGAAAGAAGACATTCCTGCACATCACCTCATTAAGTTTCATGAGTGCATGGATCTGCTAGATCTACAGCATGAAGATGTTCATATGAAAATGTTCATGTATTCATTGGATGGCGATGCACGTGAATGGTATTTCTCATTACCTCCTTCCAGCATTTCATCGTTGAAGGATTTCCACACAGTATTCCATGAGCACTGTAAAAGGTACTTTTCATATGAGTTTTTTATTTGAAAATTGTTGTGAAGAATATGATTTTAATGATGAACATCATTGTTATGATGAAGATCATCCTTGTAGTGAAAGGATCTATGAAGAGGGATTTGAATTTAATCAGTCTCAAAAATATTGTAGTCATTTTCAAGATGAATTTGTTGTTCAAAATATTTATGAAGGCTCTCATGTATATGATGAGGAGGATGATAAGGCTAAAGAAGAAAAAGAGGAGTTGTTGTCAGCTGTATCTTTCCCCAATTCTGTTTCACAGCAGGAATTTTTTCAAAAATATGATATTGAAGTTGATAATGGTAATACTTTAAATACATTTGGTATCAATCCAGATGTTTTTAGTAGTGATGATTACGATACAGGAGTTGTTCCGAATCTTTTTGAAGGTCATATTGTTGATAATAATATGCAGAAATATTCATCCTCCCCATTAGGGTTTAAACATGTTGTTCCACTTTATGATGAATATAGTGATGATGATATTGAGCCCGATGTCTCTATGGTGATAGCATCTGACCAGCAGATTCATGAAAACATTCAGTTCATCAGCTATGAACAGCCAGAGCCAGTGTATGACAGTTATGCATCTTATGGAAGCATAGAAGAGGAAGATCAACTTGTTTATGATGAGTACCCATATGATTTAAAAGAGTAGCTTTCTCAGTTAGCACCTATCGAAGCTTTCAACTATGACATTATATGTGACACCCATGAATAGGAAAAAGGAAAGCAACTTATTCATCTTCTACAACAGAAAGAGGTAACCTTTTATTGTCATAATGTCACTTCTTCTGCTTTTCATGATCCGTTTTCTATCTATATGGAGGAATTCATCGATTCAAGGTTCCAGTACTCATTTTATGATAAGTCTGAAAATCAAACTTACAGATAAGTGTTGATTTGTGTTCTAGTCTTCATCTTGCTAATACACAGATCAGGAGTTATTCAGATACTTGTATGGCTTCACTGGAAGCATGATTTTACTTGACCAAGTTGTAGATTTGGTTAGTGTAGATAGTGTACATAAATAAACCCGTTTTATGAGCATCAACATCTTGCCATTTCAGAAGTATGTGTTTATATTTGAAAAAGTTGCAGAGATTTGAGATAAGGACTCCATTGCCCAATGGATAAGGCATAGTTTCGCAAGTTCTTGGTAGCTCGCAGGGATGCATGCCATCCCCAGCCAGAGCCAGATGTTGTCACCAGGCCTACCTTCCACTACCGAATTCTTCAACATTGATATTTTGCTAAAACTTCGAATGTTTGTGTAATCTTGATATTGAAAGCAACTTCAAGGGAAAACTTGAGTTATTTATTCTCCAAAAAATTGCACATAGGAAAGCATTAGTCTACAAGTGTTGAAAGCATCATTCCCAAGTGTCATGGCATACCACGCAGCAAACGCCCAACGTCTAAGTGTTCTTTACAGCCAACGCATCAGATGCATCCACATGGTTGATGTTGTTTATGCTGCCTTCATTAGTTTGAAGATACACACTAGAAAGATGGAATCCTGAGGAATTTACTCATTCACCCATGGAACAATTTCTAGGCTTGGAATACCACATAGATTCCAATCCCCCTTGGAATACACAAGAGCTAAGTTGATAATGGTTAATAATGTATGGGAAAACATTAATATATCATCTTTTCCAGTAAATTCCAGTGCATAAAAGAGCAGTTGCAAAACTGTAAGGATGTGGCAGAGTATCAGTGGCAGAGTATCAGTGGCATCTAGATCAAAGGAGGACAAAAATGACAGTCAAAGGAGTATATTTGGTGGCAAAAAACAAGCAATTAATGACAGTCAAGTTCAAGACAGAGCTTATCCATATTTCATTTTTGGCAACACATTGGAGATATGAAGGCAAATATCCCACATACTCAAGCAACATTTAAATTTTTTTATAAACAAATGGCAGTCAATAATTCTCCAGATTGATAAAGTATGTTTTATCCCAAAAAATAAGCATTGGATCATCATCCAAATAGTACAGGTGTCCTAGCAGGACAACTCCATATCACAAATTCGAAGGCATTTGATTCCAACAGTTCCAGATTCTTTGCAGCTTATTAAATATTATTTTTATCTTTATCTTACTGATAAGATTTCATTCCAAAAAGTTTGCAACAGTGATATGCTATGCTTTTCTATAAATTACGATATTTTCAATGTAACAAGTGGAAGGAGAGAGTTCCAGCTGATGTAATGCCCCCTCCTATCATACCAGCATGATAGAAAGGACGTGACGCTAAATCCGGGCATCTAGCCCCATATCCATTATGTAAAAACTCATTGATAAAAAGACATATACATGTACATGTTATAGAAACACAGCGGAATTAAAAATCATGTTTAATATCTAACATACATTCAAACATTTCTGTGACAGCCATCAAATAAAGACATTGTAGAATTTATAAAAGAGAATACTTATCTTAACAAAGTAGTCCCAAGCCAACCAGCTATGCATCTGCAATGTTCCACCCAACCATAGGCCAGTTGTGCTTATCAACCTCTTGATACAACTGCCACCCCCGAGCTGGGCATGATTTCTACAAGGAACCAGGGAACAACAGACTCACACATAGCCAAACATACACCAAAATGAGCCAAGCCAATCTACAATTGGGTTTATCAGGTTGCTAGGAAATGGAAAGGAAGAGTGGCTAAGCTAGTGAGCTCAAGCACAAAGCCAGGGGTAACCATACAAGATCTATCTAGCTTTGCACCAATAATACCTACACATCCA
Organism: Larix kaempferi; assembly: GCA_027924585.1. Lineage (NCBI taxonomy): Eukaryota > Viridiplantae > Streptophyta > Pinopsida > Pinales > Pinaceae > Larix > Larix kaempferi. The sequence continues at coordinate 2,681,209 of BSBM01001396.1, read as the reverse complement.
GCACAAGGAAGTATTCTTTTCACTGTTGTACAGTCCCTCAAGCCATACCTTCCCCATATAGTGCTCTCAGGGTGTGCATAGAAGAGTATCCAAAGCCCTCTCGATCTTCTTGAGAGGTTATCTCCCCCACTAGGTTTATCAAGCTCTCTCTGTCCACTACCACTCCAATCTCTTGCTTACAGTCTCCAAATTAGACAGGGATGCACATAACAGCAGAAGTATAAGTGTTGGGCATGAAGAAACGTTTTTACAGTGAGATGCCCAAAGATGGGGATTCTACTAGCCCAGAAAAACGTGGGAAGACCAAAAAATGAAATGGAAATTGGGGATTTAACCCTGGAGAGCAAAAGCCATTTTCAGAAAAATGCCCATGGGTATTTTGGGGCAAAAACGACCTCTATAAACCCCTAAAACGTGACTCCCTTTCTCCCAGCCACTGTGCAACACAAAAACGAGCTCCCAGCTATGGAAAAATGCAGGAAAATGGTAAAAACGTGATGAGGAAAGACCCAGTAGTTCAGACTGCGTGAGAGAGCAAAGACTATGGGTTCAGAATGGCTTTGGGCACCATTTCATGGGTGTTTTCTTTCCCAAGGAGACAAAATACGATTTCCCAGGTTGATGGCTTGCCCATGCACGAAATTGGCTACCATACCTCTTCATTCCCAAGGCATTAACTGCCTCAACCAATTTTTGGAAGAATTAAATGATTGGGTCCATAACCCAAAATGGGTAGTTGGTAGTTTATGGGTTTTCTCATTGACACATGGATTAACACCATTGGATCAAGGGTTTGAATAATTTTCCTCCCTATTCCTTGTAGAATCATGCCCCATCTCTTTGTTGCATTGTATAGCTAGTTGTGGGTATTTTCATTAAAATTCGTATTTACATGATGTCTTATTTACATTGTGCCTATCTAGCACAAGAACCGTAGGCATCTATTTCTTTAATTGCCAATACATAAAATGCTAAATCAATGGTGGGGCCTTGGCCTTGATCTCCTCACCATGATTAAATAACAATATTTACATCATTTACGATTTAATGCAAAGGGGGTCAAAATGGGGACATTACAGCTGAGGTCCGAGGCTGTAATGGAGAATGTAATGGTAAATATTGGGGATCAGACTACTACTTATATTTCATGAATACAGGCATGTTTCTTTCAGTTTTGTTATGAATTACTTTGAAGTGATTGCATTCATTGAGCCTGTTTGTTTAATCCTTAAAAATATAAATGGTCTATGTTTGTTCATGACTCGTCTTGTGGATAGATTTAATCTATTGCTCAAAGCCTTGTGAATATCTCACATGTTCATTAACATAAATGAAACTTGACTCTTCCTTTTTGCAAGTACATAGCTCGTAGGTTTATTACAAAATTGGCATGTATGTGCGTCTACTGTTTTACTGAATGATAAGAATAGCCTGGTCTCTATACTGTTATACCTCCATCACTAGTCTCTGTACTGTTATACCTCCATCACTCTATCAACTCAGTTATCCATTAAACCAATTTTAAAGATTCACTAGCCATGCTCCTTCTGCAGTCAAGGAACATCTTTTAGTGATAACACTATTCAAGATGCAAATCTTCTACCGCGAGTAGACTTAAGATAGTCCTAATTGAAGTCATCTTAACAACAGGAGAAAATATTTCATCAAAATCTATACATTTCTTCTGTGCAAACCCCTTTACAACAAGTTTAGCCTTGTACCACTTCTTGCCTCTTTCTTCTTCCTTCAACCTGTAAATCCATTTGTTCTGCAATTCTCTTTTACCAGTGGGAAATTGAACCAAATCCCAATTCTGGTTTCCTACCAATGAGTCCATCTCCTCATTCATGCCTTGCTCCCACTTCTTTCTAGTTTCCACTTGCATTGCTTCTTCATAACATTCTGGTTCACCAGCATCAGTCATCAATAAATAATACATTGAAGGAGAGTATCGTTCAGGGAGTCTACTTAACTTGGTAGATCTTCTTACACTTGTAGGAGTTTCAAGTACTTGTTGTTCTTGATTTTTTGGCACCTCTGGAACTTCATTTTCTTCAATTTCATCAAGTACTATGTACTCTGTGTTTTCCTTTTCCTGTTTCTTTCCTTGCAACTGATCTTTATACATGACATTTTCATTGAATATCACATCTCTACTCCTAATGATTTTGTTATTTTCATAATCCCATAAGCGATAACCAAAATCATCAACCCCATATCCAATAAAGGTACATTTCTTGGATTTAGCTTCAAGATTTGTTCTATTTTCTTTATCAATATGAACAAATGCTTCACAACCAAACATTCTCAGAAATGAGTAGTTTACCTTTTTACCTATCCATGCCTCCTCTGGAATACCACCATCCAAAGCACTAGAAGGCCCTTTGTTTATTAAATAAACATCAGTATTTACAGCATCTGCCCAAAATTGTAAGGGAAACCCTGCATGCAATCTCATACACCTTGCATGCTCCATGATTGTTCTATTCATCCTTTCTGACACACCATTCTCTTGTGGATTTCCTAGGACTGTCTTCTCTCTACGAATATCATGGTATGAATAGTAACTATCAAACAAATCTAAACCCAAGTTTTCCTGGTTTATGTCTAATGCAATAAACCCAAGTTTTCCTAGTTGCATCATCAATAAATGTAACATAATAATGAGAGCCACCAAGAAATTGTACCTGAGCTGGTCCCCATACATCTGTATGCACAAGCTCTAACTTTTCATTCTTCTTCTGTTTCCCAACACTGAGAAATCTTACTCTCTTTTGTTTTCCATAAACACGGTTTTCACAGAATTCCAAACTTACCTACTTCAAATCTAGAAGGCAACTTCCTTGAGTGGAGAATCTGCATCCCCTTCTCACTCATGTGGTCAAGCCTATGATGCCACAATGCTGTATTTGTTCCTGTGGAAGCTAAAGAGATAGAATGGTCAGTATTATGAGGACATAAATACAATGCGTCTACCTTGTATCCTTTTGCTATCACCATTGATCCTTTAGTGATCTTCCACTGCATTTATCCAAATGTAGATAGACAGCCTCCATCTCCCAACTGCCCTGTTGAGATCAGATTTATTTTCATAGAAGGAATATGCCTAACATCTTTTAGCATCCATTCAGTTCCATTCTTAAATTTATCCATACCTTACCCATTCCAACAATTTTACATGGCTCATCATCACCCAATAAGACATGTCCAAAATCACCTGGAACATAATCAAAAAAATATTTCCTATGGGGTGTAGCATGACATGAAGTCCCTGAATCTGCTACCCAATAATCACTAGTATTATCTAATGCAAGAATCAAAGCATCTTGTAACACATCACCTGCTACATTTGCTTCCTGGGTAGTTTCCTGCTGTCCATCTCCTTTCTTCTTTAGATATATGCAATCTTTCTTCAGATGTCCTTTCTTTCCACAGTTTCAACACTCTATTTTTTCCAGTCTGGACTTGGATCTTCCCGTTTTATACTTTCCATGATTACCTTGGCTCTTTCCTTTCGCCCTTTGTCTTCCCCTGCTCTCCATGGTCAACGCATTACCTTATGTCTTACTTGTGCTTTTTCTTCACATTTCCTCACTAAGAATAACACCAATAACATCATCAAATTTCAAGGTGTTTATGAGTTACTTACAGCCATGACCAAGCTATTCCAACTTTCTGGAAATGAACACGATATTAGAAGAGCCCTAACCTCATCAACAAAGTTCACACTTACAGAACTTAGTTGATTTGTAACCGTATTAAATTCATTTAAATGATTAGCAACAGATCCACCTTCAGACATCTTCATATTAAATAAATGCTTCATTAGAGATACCTTGTTGGAGGCCAAGGGTTTTTCATACAGCTTACCCAATGCGCTCATCAAACCCTCCGTTGTCTTTTCTTTTGAGATATTGAAAGCCAGCGACGAAGCCAAGGACAACCGTATTGTTCCCAGTGCCTTTCTTTCAAGAACCTCCCATTCTTCGTCCTTCATAGTCACCGATTGCTTTTCTCTTCCTCCCAATAGTAGGAATAGATCCTTTGGGTACAGATAGTCCTCCATTTGCATCTTCCATAACTGGTAGTTTTGGCCATTAAATTTCTCGACCTTAAAATTTCCTTCTTCTTCCATTGCTCCCACTCGAACCAAAAACCCAAGTTTCCTGAGGGTTTATCTTCCAAATAGACCTTTGGCTCTGATACCAATTGTGTTAGAAAAAACAGGATCGCATAGCAATAATAATAAACAGAAATGAAAATATAATCACACAGACACATTACAAGAGAGACACCAATATATCGTGGTTCACCAAAGATGGGCTACGTCCACACTGAAATTTCCAGTCCTTATTATTATACCATCTAGCAAATGAAGGGATACAACCTGCAGCACATCCGTTGCACTTCCTCTTCACTATCTCACAGTCTCTCTTCACAATCTCAGAGATATTTACAATGCATAATACCTAATACATCTTTCCTATCTATATTACAATGTCTTTCTTATAAAGGGGAAATACAATGGGAAAATACCACGGGTTACCCAAAACCATGGGCCCGTAAACTGTTGGCAAAAACAACCCAAAAAAAATTTCTCAGGGGCTTCACCCCCGAACCCCAAGGTTGGGGAACGAGTGTACAGTCCTTTTTCATATCATATAAAGCTAGGGTACACTGCTAAGACAACATCATCTATGAGACTGGAAGATATAACTCCACAACCAATAGTGCGTCGCTTTAGAGACGGATGGTCGTCGCTATAGCAATGACTAATAATTCATTTTGTTCATTCCATTGACATGGTTCCATCGCTATAGAGACGACAGGCTATAGCGAAGTCCGATGTACTTGCTATACAAGCGACAGAATGTTCATCGCTTGTATAGAAAATTCGTCGGAATTTGCACCAGCCTGCCGTCGCTATAGCGATGGCAACTAGATGAATATTCTAATGGACTTGCTATACAACCGACGAACATTCCATCGCTGGTATAGTAATTCCGTCGGAATGTGCACCAGCCTTTCGTCGCTATAGCGACGAGTCTGTGTTTTTTTCAAAAAAACATATGCAAGAACTAGCCATCTCACAGAGGAGAACTATCCCATTACTCACTCTCGAAACCTACATATCACAAACTCTCAATATCAACAGAAAGGAGCTTGCAGATTAGGAAGTATCCATTTGCGCATAAGTTAGTCTCTATATGAAAGATCAGAGAGCAAGATAAACAAGTAGTATTAATATGTTTAAAATCTTTCCCTATGTTGTTATAGTGTGGACTAGGGGTACCCAGGATTCCTTCATATAACTAGAATACTTATATCCATAAATCATGTTGATCAGCTGAGTGGCATATGTGTAAGCATATTTTCAATTTGTTGTGGGATATCGCTTTCTATTTCTGGCTTTGAACATTTTGTCATCATACCAACTAGTAAAAAGTTCATAATAATTGTATGTACAGTAAAACTCTTGCACCAAATCGTTGGTCACGTATACCTCAACCCGAGTTAAGCCATGCATTCTTTCAAATCTTAGACAAACACATTTTTAAAATTTCCTCCAATTCATAATGGTAGGGTTTCTAAATTCCTCCTCTTCTATCTCGCTAGGTTTGATTAAATTTAAAGGAGCATGAGGACATCATTCACCTAATGTGGGGACTTGCTCAATTCCTAAGCTACCCAACTCGGATATCATTCTAGATATCATATTACTAGAGGCATCATATAGGAGTCGACTATGGTGACTAGGGTGGTCAATGTTAAAGATAAGATCACATTGTAGCATGGAATATTGAGGAGCACCTATATCGACATCCATGTTAAGTTTACTATCAATGTTGGAAGCATAATGTGTACTCTCTCTTCTATCGGGGTCGATTTCAACCTCGCTTTCATACATATCAATGCTAATTTTGACTCTCGTTGTTGACACCATAATTTGTTTATAATCCATGCCATCCTTGACGCCCCTAAAAATAGTCTTTCCAGTCCTTGACAAGAAAACAGTTGATTTCTTAAACACATATTTAACATTAATATTCATCATCTTTCTAACTTCAAAAGTTATCCTTCATCTCTAGTAGATATAATTCTTTTTTATTTCCTTCTCCTTATAAACCTACAATTTAACCGGCATCTACATAGGTATTTTCCCCATTTACTCATTGACCCTTTTATTATAGTTTTTTGGTATTGGGAGATCCATTTTTTGTTTGAGTTCATGTGTTGGAATGTCCTAGAGTTTATCCACGAGTAATCTTGGACCTCTCTTGTGAGAGAACATGTTGAGGATACAAAAATATTCTATGACTGACCACATTCATCCATTTCATTTCCTAAGATGACTTTGTACCCTTTTTATTCCATTCAAACCACTAGTTCTTCACATATCCTTTGGCTTGACACTTACAAAAGAAAATGTTATTGTCCCATTACACCAATATAACAAACCTAGTATAATGGGATGTTTGCAAATACAACATCGATCCTTCTATTTGTTCATTAACAAATGTGTTTCCTACTCTCCTATTGTAGCATTCTTAACCTCAATTTATTGACATCCAAGATATTGACCATGTTCCCTACATATATGATAGCAATTTTCTAATACTTGGCTAAAATTCCAAGTATGGAATACACCTACTCTTTCAATATCCTCATACCTTCTAACCCAAATTGTTAGTTCACTATGGTATTCCTCTTGCACATAATATCCATTTTTTCCTATAGTTATCTTGTTGTCTTCAACATATGACATAATATGTCATCATTGAGGTTCAACATGAAAATTGACTTGGGTCTCTCATCCTTTTTTTTTCGCAGAAATGGTTACTATTTGTAATAATCAAAAAAGAGGTTGCAGCTGAATCGGACAGACTATGGATACATTCTAAATCTTTCGAAAAAGAGTTACAAAAATATCAAATTCCAATATTTCATACAAGAATCAAAGCACAAAAAATGCAGTGTCTTCTAGATTATGACTGATACTAATTTTCTACATGTATAAATTCTAGAATACTGGACTAAAAACAAAATGCATTTATAATGCATAGAAAAACTTTTTGTTGTTTTGTTTCCTAATCCTTCAGGATCCTAATTCCTATGTTCCGCCATGGGAGAGAGTGGAGAGATAGTGCTTCTCCTTCCATTGTTTGCATGATCCCAACTTGGCCAACTGAGCCCTCAAGGGATGTCAACTTCCTATCCAATGCAAAGATGAAATATTACTCATGTTCTATGCATATATGCAGCAATGGATGTGAAAACAAGCAGAATGGAGAGTACTTCAATGGCAAATATCTATGTGGAACTGGACCTTGGTGATGGTCTCACAGATGGGATAAATATAGAAGTTGGTAGACAGGAGTTAAAACAAATTATGGATTATATAAATATTATTTTCAGATGTGAATAGTGTAAAACATATTGTCATTTGAAAGACGTTGGCCCCAAAATAGCATAAGAATATAACTTCGAGTATATGCATTTAATGCTCATCCCATCAGGTTATAGCACACTCTCAATCAATTTGGAACTAAAGCCCGACAGTAACAAGGGAATATAGCTCTGTTGATCTCTTTTTATCACAAGGGAAAGGGAGTCAACAATGATGGGAATATTTGTGGGGATCAAAGAGTGCCCTCCTTCATTTATAGGTGGTACTCCTCTGTGTGAGTGATAATATTTACTTATGAGCATTTAATGAGGTGAAAAGATACTAGAAATTTCCACATGATCTTCAACTCTGATAAATAACAATGTTCTCACTATAAAAGAGAATACTTTAAGAACTCACATATACTTGAGAATGGACCAAATAGTCTCATCATTTGGCTTGAGATTCAAAATATTTGTACTTAAACTGAATTTCTAAAACACGGTTCTTTTCTCCTCCTCTATATGATGTAAGCAAATGAAAACAACCAATATTTTTCCATAAGAAATGAAAGAGAAAAATTAGATAGGTCTTGCAGATAACTTTGAAGGAATAATGCTTTATCATTCAAAAGGATTTGAACAATATCATATATTCAAAGTTCCACTTAACATTTGCTCAAGGAAGAACCATAAAAATAATATTATGCTTGGGTAGTTCTCTGTTGGGCTTTTCAAAATTAGAAATCCCAAATAAGGATTGCTTAAAATGTTGTAAATAGTTGTCCCAAATAAAAATTTAAATTAATGGAATAATAACAAGGAAAAAACAAGCGCCATACATAGTTCATCTGTGCATAGTAAAGCAAAATCCCCAATCCCCATAAATCATATAAGATTGTTAAGCGATAATGTAATAAAAGTATATTAATTAATATATACATAAAACTTAATTTGTTTCAATATCAAGAATAGGTATTATCATTATACATTTTTTTTTCTAGGTGCTTATTATTATCATTATACATTTTTTCTAAGGTTTGAAGTTTTTTTTTATGATCTAATTTTTGGGTTTACTGGATCACTGAGGCAGCCATAGACATGAGCTTTTGGGAGATTTTTGAAGTCTGATTTTTGGGCATAAGTTTGGCTTCTAAAGCAGTACATTATCAACAGTAGTACAATCTGATATGTATCTATGTTTTCTCTAGCAGCAGACAGTGTACTATCCTCTGAAGCTCAAGGTTTGTAAAATGAAGGGATCCAAGGTAGGCACTTTATAAATGATCTTGCAGACGAGTTTGAAAAATCATTTGACAAATGGATCTGTCATATCTCTGGTAGCTACATTGGCTTAGCATCCATTTGTAAATACAGATTTCTAGTACTACATGTTGCAGATAATGTTAGTTGATGTCAATGATACACAATCTAAATTGTTGAAATAGTCAAAATATTGAACTTCTGGGATAAATGATAGTCTGTATACTCAGTGGAATGATGATTATAGCAATATATACATAGTGATGTAATGTATGCTTAGTATGCTACAGTGATGACATTGATGTGTTGGCATACATTGATATGATGATTGCACAGTGATGTGCTCAGTAAGGTCTACACAGTGATATACTTGTCAGTGATATGATGATGTACAGTGATGTATGCAAAATACCCTAATTCAACTTGTTGCTAAACTTTCTCAAGCAGAAAAGTATTTGAGATAATTGGGAACCCCAATTAAAAGGCCTCACAAAGCGAAATTCCAAGTAATTTTTAGAAAGTGACAAATTAGGTCAAAAATAGGGCATCTTGTTCTAACATTAAGGTCACTAGCATAGTAGAAGACAAGGAGAGTTGACCTAACACCTAACATGATATGGTGGATGCTGGCACTAGAGTTGCATTGCCATGTATTTGTGCAATGTAACATGGATAGGGTTTTCAAACCCTAAGAATGCTATCACCTCAACTTCTATTTTATCTAAACTTAACTTTTCCAGAGATTTTCCCCATTGTGTTTGGAAATATCAATCCAAATCCATCCTTCACTAGTTTCTTTATAAAACCCATTTACAATTCCATGCTAATTGGAGTTTTTTCTAATAATGCCACCATAGACAAAATCTTGTGTTATGGATTCTTTGGCCTGCCCTATGTCACCTCTCTTTCACATTTGTGAAGACCTGTGATAACTAAGGTTACTAATATCTTGTTCTAACACTAAGGCCATTTCCCTAGTAGAACACATGGAGAGCAGAGCTAACACCTATCATGATTTTGGCTGTCAACACTAGAGGAGGACTCCAATTGCAATGATATATAGAATAAGGAGATACTCCTTCTCATACCATCAATATTACAGTCTTTTATTTGTAATTAGATTCATGGAGGAATTCACTATGGTTCATGAAAACACCCCTAGGAGGATATATGAAGTCTAAGGAGGACAACTTGGCTTGAGCTTGATCCTTCTAAGATTCTAGGGTTACATCCCTTGGAGGTTTATGATTAGGGTTTTGTGATGAAACCCTAGGTGCATTTTATAAATAAGAATAATAGAAGCAAATGTATTGCATTGGATGACTTGTTTTGGTGATTCATGCATGTTATATCTTCTTGGTTCAGCTAGGGCTTTCACTATTTTCCCTAGCTAGTGTTTTGCAGAGCTAGTGAATTATACTAGCCTTGTGATAAGGCTCTCATGCATGTTCTTGAATTGTAATTTATAGTTATATATGTATTGCTAATTTGACATAAGTAAAAGATAATTTTGTTGAGTGATTTGAAATTATCATTGAATAAGTTAAGGGTTGTTTTACTATTGCTATAATTGTTGTAAAAGTGAGTTTTCAGATTTGGTTTGTGCATGATAAGTTTTGAATGCAACTAAATCTAATATAAGAACTAGGATATTTTTTTGAGGCTCCATGCAAATTCACTAAAGCACAAAAGTGATTGTGACTTGATTTCTCTTATGCGATGCTAGAGTATAAGACCTAGGGTTTGAGGATTGAAATACCAGGATGGAAATGTAGCCTTGGATACTAGAAATAGTGTTATATTGTAGTGTACTTGTGGGATGTGACATGGCTAGTGTTTGCAAACCCTAAGAAAGACAATCATGCTAGTGGGGAGATGTTGATTTACATAAGCTTTTTGTTGAAGCGAATGAGGAATTCCTACCTATATTGGAGATTATAGGGTTCCTAAGAAAACCCTACGATTTAGATTTTAGGGGTCAAAAAGATATAACCACTAGAGAAGATAAGGGGAAGAGAAACATCTTGGATGTTCTTGGAGAGATTTCTCTTGTGTGATGCTAGAGTATAAGACCTAAGGCTTGAGGACTGAAATACTAGGATCGACATGTATACTTGGATGGTAGAACTAGATTTCTCTTGTGGTGTACTTGTGTGATGTGACATGGCTAGGTTTTGCATGAGAAAATATTGTTTCCCTTGTTTAGCATGTGTAATTCTCATCATAAATGTGTGATAATGTCTAAGAGTAATATGCCATAACTATGAATCTCCCCTCCCCTCCAAATATATACATGTTGAAGAAGATATGTTGGCATGAAATCATGTCATGATGGTGTTAATTATGATGTTTTTTTTTAAGATAAAATGGTGTCCAAGTTGATTGGGAGAAAAGTAAAAAAAAATCATGAACAATTATTTACTCAAATTTGTTATCTACCTATAATTCAAAGTACAAAATTGTTCTCTATCTTATATTGTGTAATGCACACCTAATTGATGATAAGGGAAGGGGGTATGTTATATCCTATGAAACATCATGTATCATACTCAAAATGCATGTCCAACTATTAAAATTTCATGCCAAGTGGTAAAAAATGCATTTCTCAAGTAAATCTATATTCCATGCATACTGACCTTCGCTTGAAAAATCAAAGTCATGTCCTTTGTATGTGCTTCTAGTTAATATTGAGGCAATATATGTAGCATGTTACCTTATGAATCTAGGTCTTCCAAAATGGCAGTTTCACTATTTTTTTCCTTTGTAGATAATATTATCCAATTTCACTAAAATGTTTCCCAACATTCCCATGGAGTTTTGGGTCCAATTATATTGATCAAGCAAATAAAAATAAATGTTGGAAACTGCCATCAACTCTAAATTCTTGCATGAATTATAGCTTAAGGGGGATATCTCATATTAACATGTTCATTTGCTCTTGCATGTACCCCAACGTTCCAAGAAAAAGAAATATTTATATTTATTTGCAAGGCAAATTTAAGGTCTTGGAGATGACTCTAACCTTTGTATCTCATAATCACAAGCCATTGGCATCATTGAAATATGAGAGCATGGTAGTGGAAGAAGTTGCAAATGTGTTAGAGGCCTAAATATTGAAATAACTCAATCCCAACATAAAGCATCCCATTCTTATCACGAACCAAATGCATATTAGGGTTTGATGCTTGAGTATAAGACCTAGGGTTTGAGGATTGAAATACCAAGATAAACATGTAGACTTGGATGCTAGAAGTTGAGATCTCAAGTGGTGTACTTGTGATATGTGACATGGATAGGGTTTGAAAACCCTAAGGAAGACAATAATTCTAGTGGGGAGAGCTTGATTGACATAAGCTTCATGTTGAATCCTATTAGTACTTCCTACATGTCTTGGAGATTATTGGGCGCCTTAGGAAATGCTAGAGTTAGATGTTAAGGATCATGAATATATAAAAACTGGAGAAGATAAGGGTAAGAGAGACATATTGAATGATATTCAAGAGACTTATCTTGTGTGATGCTAGAGTATAATAACTAGGGTTTGATGATTGAAATACTAGGATGGACATGTAGACTTGGATTCTATAAGTTAAGTTCTCTAGTGATGTATTGGTGTTTTGTGACATGGGTAGGGTTTTTAAACCCTAATAAAGATAATCATGCTAGTGGGGAGACATTGATTAACATAATCTTGTTGTTGAAGCCAATGAGGGATTCCTAGATGTCCTAGAGATTATAGGGTTGTTGAGGAAACCCTAGGAGTTATATGTTAGGGATCATGAAGATATAACCACTGGTGAAGATAAGGGGAAGATACATGGCTAGAGTTTGCATGAGAAGAGATTATGTCCTTTATTTAATAGCATGTGTAATTCTCATCATAAATGTGTCATAATGTCTAAGAGTAATATGCCATAACTGTGAAAAAATATAACATAACCTTACACAGAAAAAGAGAAGCTATTAATTTTCATAATTGTAAGGAATATATCATACTAGTATAAAGTAATATATTCCACATGGCTTTCCCAATCTAAAAGGAATCTCCTTCAACACTCATCCTCACTTGTCCCAAGAGAATGTCTCAAAGAAACAAAACACTAACACCATAGCCATGGCCAAGGATTTGAAACCCACCCCTCATATGCAAAGCCTTCTAATAGCGATCCTATCCCACTTGGAGTCCAAATACCCCCTATTAAGGGTACATGTGGTGGTTCACGGATTCTAGGGCTAGATTAGGTTTCTAGGGTTATATTAGTGCTTCTAGGGATAGACTAAGTTTATAGGGAGAGATTAGGTTTCTAAGCATGGTTTGGAGGGATATATTAAGTTGTAAAGGTATAGTGTTTAGGAATAAAGAATCCTAGAGGGAAATAGAGCATTTGAATGGCCATGTTATCTATGTAAAAAGACTAAACATTGCCATGTTATCTATGTAAATTTTCCTTCTCTTTCAACTTGAACTCAAAATTCCAAATAGGTTCACCATGTATGGACACCAACCCATTATTTCTAATTGGGTTGGGGTTTGGTTAAGCCCATGGCCAAGAAATCAAGATTTATGTCAAGAAAACCTACCATCTAAAGTGTGCATCATATATAGAAGTTATCAATAGTACTTCAATCCCATATGTTTTTGGTAGTCTCAATTTCTTCTACGTTCCATATTTATATTAGGTTAATGGGAATACTAAGATAATGCAAAGGTTGAGAGGAGTTTGGATGAGCTCCAACCTTCACATTCCACATTGATCCCAAGTATGGAAAGCAATGTAGCTTTCAAGAGCAGTGTGAAGGAAGGATATGGGATGTAGAAGGTGGAGAAGTGAACTTGTGGAGGAATGAATAGTGTGAAAGGTGGAAGAAATGGAATGTGAAGGAATAAGAAATGTGGAAGGTGAAAGAAATGGAATGTCGAACGTGGGTAAGTGTGGATGTAGAAGGATGGAAGTTTAGAGGAATGAGAAATGTGAAAGGTGGGGTTGTGGGGATGTGAAATAAAGTGAATGTGGAGGAATCTGAAAATTTATGACAGTAAAACTAAAATTCTAAGCATT